>OX101791.1:31292845-31690264 GCA_944452715.1 Ophion slaviceki
TATCGTTGGGCATAATAATTGATTGTGACTTGTTTTTAATAAGCGCCACATTGATTTACCAATGATTCAGAAGGGCCCTCCTCATGTCCACACAAACTACTGCCCTCCGCGAAAGGAATACCTTAAGCCTCACTTGAGGCTACTTAATGCTGGAAGTCCTACTATGAGCCTTAAAATGTCACCCAAATGCACTCCTGCACAAAACCCTATACTCCCACTTGAGTTTAAGTAGTTCTAGCTCCTCTTTCAATTGCGTTTGACAATGAACCTACCAAGCACGTGTCTGTGTCGACGAAACGTATGGTCACGAGAATGATAATGATCATTCATTTACTAATCGAATTATTAACAAATGAAATTATTCACATATATTCAATTATTGAAATTCAAATTTTGAAATTATTCACATATATTCATTCTGAAGCATAGATTCAATCATTCACATTTTATCATAATTGAAGGTTATAAAGATGAAATAAAAATCAACAAGCTTTTTCATTCCAGTCTTTTTTTTATTATTGATAGGCAACGCTACATATATTGTCTCATTGAAATGCATATAAATGCAAAATGCTCTTGGTCTATCTTTGGCCCAGTGATGTAGCATTTTTCTCTAAAAATCGTAAGTGGAATGCGATGATTTGGAGTGAAATATATAAATGTATATTTAAAATCTATCAATAAGGCCAAACATTAATTCGTAGAAACTATTTTTAGTGCAAACTTCGAAAATTTGCAATGAAAACAGTGCTCATGAAAAATTTGACATTTTGATAAATTTTTATCCCGCCTGATAATTTGATTTCTCCTCTAGTCCAACGGCAATAAACAGGGGTTCTCAATAATGCTTCATTTATTTGTCTTATATATTAGTGGAATTAATTCTGGACACTTTTAATAGAAATTAGCTTTTTTTATCATAATGTTTCTACTTATTATGAGCCTCAATAAGCCTGCCTTGATAAGAATATTAAATATAAGTGATTATCGTAATGATGATAAAGTGCTTAACGTAAAAATGATGAATAAATGGAAATTAAAAAAAAATGACATGTGTCCAGAAGTAAGGTATTTTTATTTGCGTTTTTATTATTTTGTCATACAAATGCTTTATGGGCCTGGCATCGATGATTCTGTGTAATTATATGAAAAAAACTCGCTTATTAATGTTTGATTTTTGATTTTCTAGTCTCGAAATCTTTGAAACTTTCAAACGCGATTTTCTCACACTTAGCATTTTCAAAGTCTGTGAACTCTCTAGCTCAAAATCTACTGCACCGATCCTTTTGAAATTTTACCGACTCTTTCTACACATAAATTATGAGGTAACGCTGTCGATTTTTTTAAAAATTTTTATATTTTAATTGATTTTATCGTAACGAAATTTCAGATTTTTTAAATGAAAAATCGGTATTTTGACTTCTAATTGTAACCAAAACTTAAAAAATCAATTTAAAAAATCCGACAGCGCCACCTTAAGGAACTTATCGACTAATGCAATCTTTTTGGTTTTTCAATTTCAGATGATCCAGTGATGAGTTATCCGGTTCACCGCAACGTAACTTTTTTTTTAGGAGTCTGTGAAGATTTGCTGTCAATGGCTCATTTCTGCATAACTATTAATGAAAATTTTGCAGAATATTCTTCAAATGTCCTCTTATTATATACCAATTACATAGATGAGTATACATTAACTGTACCGTCAAAAAAAATTATCGTAAATATGCTTTTTTTCTAACGAATTAACCTTATCCCCCCCCCCTCTTAATTCCCCTAGTGTATATGCGTGCATTTGTTCCCGTTTTAGACGTCAAGTAGAAGTTCATTCAACATTAAATTCGAAGCTACTCCACTACCTTTATCTCCCACCACTCCAGGGAGCTGCAGGGCTGATTATACAGGGTGTCCCAGAACTCAACGTCAAGCCGAAACGGGGTGATAGGATTGATTGTAACCATCATGAGAAAAATCAGAAAAAAATCTATTTTGAAAATGTTAAATTCATAGTTTAACAAAAAGCAGTCTTAATTCTAGGGAACTTGGGGCAATTGTATCATTTTTGACTGTGATTCTAGAAATGTTATTTAGGGTTACGGTTCCAAAGTTTAAATGAACAAAAATAATAAAAATTAACCACAATAACCGAAAAATGGTTTCAGTTTGACCAAATTTCTAGGTTTTTCTTAAATGCCCAGATTTTTTTTCTGATTTTTCTCATGATGGTTACAATCAATCCTGTCACTCCGTTTCGGCTTGACGTTGAGTTCTGGGACACCCTGTATATAAAATAGGCTGAATATTTCGACTCGGGAAGACTTGATAAATTACAAACTTCCCACAAAATTGCTTTTTCCCCCAATTCCCCAAAAAAAGGGTTGAAAACCTAAAAAAAATTGCGCGATGCACAAATAGCCGAGGCGAAAACGTTGCCGGATAGTCCAGTCGCAAAGTTCGTTGCATTTTTTTGGGCGTAAAAAACTGGCAGATAAGGAACGCTGGGCGCGAATATCGAATTGCGCTGCGCGAAAATGAGAATTAAATTTACACCCTCTTGAAGACACGAGGAAAATGTTGGGAGGATGAGCGAGTAAAGTGGTATGGTCTTTCGTTGAGAGCGGAGAGGCGGAAAAAACATGGCAACTCGTAAAAATGTCAGGCATAAGACGGTGACAATATTTTACCGTGGCAATTAAATTCGATCTTGAAGAGGGCGAGGGAGCGAGCGGGAAAAGGGGGATGCTTGTGGTTTCGGGCCGTCAAGATGAAACAAAGACGCGCGGGTGACTATGTAAATTTTTTTTACTAATGCCCATATATACATACATCGAAGAGACTTTATCAAAACGCGCTCTTCAAATTATAAATTTTCTACCTGCCGCGATCTCGCGATGAGAGCGTTCGCCCAACTCGTATGCATATATCGTTATATATCTATATATACGTATGTATTAATGCCAAGGGGTAAATATCCACATGGTTAAGGTTCCATGTTTCCCTCTGTTGTTGCGATCTGCTCTGATGCCTCGGTCCCTCCGCCTCGCCCCTTCTCGCCCCCTTAAGCTCGCAGTCCTTTCGGACCCCAATTTAGATTCTTACGAGCGCGATATTTCAGTTCATCGTCCCACGTAAAGATCACTATCGTAGCGGTCCTCTCACAGGACTCTTGTATAGCATGCATATACGTATACATGCAAATATATATGTATAGATGCGTTTCTGTGCATATATATATACGTGTATAGGTGTATAGGTGTCCCGCCGTACTTCTTCGCTTATGGTCCAGTCGTGATGCTTCCTGAAATTCTTCGACAGCTCTCCTCGACATCTCGGGGCACGTCTGTTACGGACCTTCCCTCCGTATGGCCGCACCTAATTGGTGCAAGTACCCAAAAAAAAAACGATTCCCCAAAAATAATATCTCGCCGTGTTTCTACATCTGGCTCCCTTTCCCATTCTCAAAAGAAAAAGAGAGTCCTGTCAACCGGGATGGCCCGTAAAAATTCTCGGACCACGACATTTTCCTTTGAACTCTCTCCATTCAGGTTCCTCGTGCAATCTCCACGGATAAATTCCATAGAGAATCCTGCGGATATCTTTCATCTCAGAGAGAGAGAGAGAAAGCGAGAGAGGATGGAAAAAGAATAATGCATCCTGTTAGAGTCCGGAAAAGGTAAGATGTCGGCAGCAAGGCACCGGACTAAACGTTTTTGGTGACAACTCAGACTCGATTTTCCAAAGCACTTAGTAATTCGGGCATGATTGAGTACCCTACTCAATTCTCAATGCGAAGATAATTATTATCAACCATTCGCGACCTGTTCTTTATTTTTCATGTTATCAATCACCTAAGAATCGTTATTAAGAATTCCAAAACACTGAGTTAAAAAAACCAATTGAATTAAAAAAAATACATTGGTTGCCACCGATGTATCACATTGTTACAATACTATAAAATATTGGGTAATGTGATTGATTTTAATAACATATTATTTTATTTGAAAATCTTTTCTGTTCTCTCGATATTCCCATTATCCTCAAAACGAAATGAGAATGTATTGAAATCGTCCTATATACAATTAGTAGATGTATGGATGAAATAATTAAGCGATTGCTACAACATTTTTTATTTCGTCCAAAAATATAATCAATGGAATGTATTATTGCTTTACTACATCGAAACGAATATGCCACTAGACGTAACATTTTCGTACTCCGTACAATATCAAAAGTAGTTGCATAAGATGGAAAGAAGTGTATATCATGATTGAAAAATTAACAATATGGATTCGAAATCATGGTTACTTTTTTGCCACAAAGTACAGGTGTCATGTGTAGCAACGCATTTAGTCTCTGGTTGAACAAAATATGATATTCGGTGAAATAAATGTTCATTGCAAGCAAAAAAATATATCTGTCAATTCGAGAAGTAATATTTGAAATATGATTCTATGTGCACTTGCAAACATTTCTTGATTTTTGGTTCCAATAAATGCACACTTACGAAAATTGCTGAAAAAAATTCAAGTAAGTTCGCATGCAGTTCTTTTGAATAGGATACGATTGTCACGATAAAATGCTTGACCGAATTTGTTTTATTTAAAAATGGAAAGTCGTTCGATTTTTTTAATCTTACATAAAATGTGAGCATTAGAACGATCATCAGATATTCAATTGATAAGAACAGATACTACACTTCGGTCTTAGCCACAGGCCGAGAAGCGATACTGTGGAGAGTTTCTCCGGCGCGTAGGTAGATTTTCGGTTCGCGTTACGCTTACGAGAAACGAGCGCGCGTGCGGCTTCTAGCGGTTACTCCTAGAACTACGGGTTTCCTCGCACCTATAATTTCAGTGGCGCTCGGCCGTTATATATGATTTGGCGGAATTTTCCCAACCAAAGAAAAAAGTATTGAATCGGTTGCTGTAATGTATTCAGTTCATTTGTAAACGTGTCATATAAATAGCATATTCTCTTACCTCAAATATATCATTTTAATGAACACAGATGTATTTTAGTCAGATATTTAATCGAAACAAGTACTTATAGTTTTCGTTTAACGCGATTGTATAAAAAAATTAAGTAAAAATGACTACAATTTAATCGCTTCGTGTATGCGCAACAATTTTATTTTCGCATAATTTTTTAACCCATTTAGACATTCACTTAATATTTTTTAATCAAAATAAAATACTAATATTAACGAATAATGTACTTGAAAATCAATATCGGATATGGTGAAGACAATAAAATAATATATTGACTCAATAGACATTTTATCTGAATCAAATGAGTGAAATCCAATTTTTCTTGTGCACTCGAATCAACAATATTCATGTTATGAATTGAAAGGCTTTTTTTGCTCGTTGCAGAAAATGCATTCAAAGACGGTGAGATATAATTTGTTCGCAAGAATTTTTCACATAGATTCAATAATATATTGTTCTTGGCTAACAATATATCTTTCGAATAAAAAAAACGTTTACTTTTATCATGTTATTAAAGTCAATAGCGTTTTATTTCTACTGATAAATACAATTATTTACACCAGGAGTTTTACAATTGAATCAACGAAATTTCAGTCCATAACATCAATGGTATTCGATCAATAATTTTTTTTCTCAGTGTACGCACCACCAATGACGATTCAGTTCCTTCCCGCAAACGCTGATTGAGAATTTACACCAAGGATGCCTGACCTTCCAGCATAATTTTGTTTTTCAAGTCTCGCGACCGCGCTCGATCAGCGTAATTTCCGAAAGATTGTAGACACCACCCAACGGCCGAAGTTGGCCAAACCTACGCGTAAGCCTAGTGGCGCCAGAGCGGCGACGAATTGTACCAGTTCCCGCCGCGAGAGCAATTACACAGTGGCCCCGGGCGGGCGCGTTCGTTTTTATCCAACACAAACGAGCCTGGGACACATTGGCGGGGCTTCGCTGTTATAGGACAAAGCAACTTTTGCTCGCCCACGACGGAGAGCCCTGCCATGCGTTGTACATTTCGCCAGGCAATTCACGTATATGTCTATGGATGACTAAAGGATATATTCAACTGGTTACATCAATGCAACGTCAACTATCAGCACATCTGGCTGTTTCGAGGACCACCCTTGGAGGTTTTTGTTCCATCGAATCCTCATTTTGGGGACGAGGGTGATCCTGGATCTTTCAATGGTGCTTACTTTCATCTAAAAGTAATGTCGAAGACATTGGGGCTCGCGTGATATTGGGTACGAGGACGATAGGCCACTACGAGGATGGACTTCGAAGTCGAATGGCTTCAAAATCACTATTCGCTCTATATATAGATGTGTAGATACGTGAGAGCGTATGTGTGTGTGTGCGTTTACGGCGAATGTGTATAATAAGAGTATAATAAGAGCGGGGAGGACACAGAGGGAGGTGAGGTGAGCCCCGGAGGATACATCAGAAAGTTAGGAGTCTATATAGTGGTGTACAGGAGGAAAGGCGCGATTGGATCTTTCTCGATCCGCCCAGCGCACAAGGGCGAGAGAGGCCTGGCTTCACCTATGACCCTCGATCTTCACTTCTTTGGGTCTCTCTCTCTCTCTCTCTCTCTCTCTCTTCATCTTCCTCCCAGTCTCTCTCTCTCTCTCTCTCTCTCTCTCTCTCTCTCTCTCTCTCTCTCTCTCTCTTTTTCAACACCCTGTTGCATGCATCTTTTCCCATCTCTTCAGCCTCGCTTCTTCTTCATCTTCTTGCTTTCTCATACTCTTTAACTCTTGCTCTTTCGTTCTCGCTCTCTCGTTTGCTCTCGCACTCGACCACTTAAAGTTCCACCATTCTCACATCCTTCTCCGTGTGCAAGCAGCCTCTCCTCCTCCGTGTACCAACCTCATCGTTGTTCACTCTCCCCCTCCCCCTCTCTATCTTTCTTTCGTGTAATCTTATTTTTTATTTCTCTCCTCCGGATGGCGAGTGGGGCCACACACTGCCATTTTGTATGCATTGCCCGCTTGGCCCTCCCAAGGCACTGCACGCCTTTTAATTGCGTTATCGATTTTGGCAGATTGGAATGCGCGCCGAGGCGATTTATGAGCATCTCGGTACGCTGCAGACTTGCTTTCCTTTTTTCAAACACTTGATGCGGTACGACGTTCGGATAATTGCGAAGATGATGCTATGGAGGCTGTCTCGGAAGATGTACTTGGAGACTGAAAAAAAGTGACAGCGAAACATTTTGTTGAGGCTCGATTTGAAGGAAAGGTGTTGTGGTGATAGCTGGTGAGATTACATCACAACAAATGCAGATTACATCACTTACATTACAATAAGTCTGGGAGGATCGTAGTTTGTGCACTTTTGGACTGTACATAGGGGGAGGCAAATTCGATAATTGAGATTGGAAAAAAGTGACATCAAAACATTTCGTTGAACCTCAATGTGAAGGAAAGGGCATGTCGTGGGCATAGTTGGTGAAGAACAAATGCAGATGACATCACTAATTATAAGTCTGGGAGGATGGTAGTTTGTGCACTTTTGGAATGTACATAGGGGGAGGCAAATTCGATAAGTGATATTGAAAAAAAGTGACATCAAAACATTTTGTTGAGCCTCAATTTGAAGGAAAGGGCCTGTCGTGGGCATAGTTGGTGAAAAAAAAATGCAGATGACAACACTGGTAAGTCAGGGAGGATGATAGTCTGCGAAATTTTGGAAAGCACGAGGGGGGTGGCAAATACGATAATCGAGATTGAAAAAAAGTGACATCAAAACGTTTTGTTGAGCCTCAGTTTAAAGGGAAGGGCCTGTCGTGGTGATACCTGGTGACGAACAAATACAAATCACAGCACTAATCTCAAGTCAGGGAGGATGATAGTGTGCGCAATTTTAGACAGCCCGAGGGGGAGGAAAATTCGAGAATTGAGATTAAAAAAAAAGGAAATCAAAACATTTTGTTGAATCTCAATTTGAAGGAATTTGCCTGTTGTAGTGATAGCTGCTGAAGAACAAATGCAGATGACATCACTAATCATAAGTTTATGCACTTTTGGAAAGCTCAAAGGGGGAGGCAAATTCAATAATCGAGATTGAAAAAAGTGACATCAAAACATTCTGTTGAGCTTCAATTTGAAAGAAAGGGCCTGTCGTGGTGACAGCTGGTGAAGAACAAATACAGATGACAGCACTGATCGTAGGTCAGGGAGAATGGTAGTCTGTGCAATTTTGGATAGAACGCAGGGAGAGGTAAATTCGTCTATTGGGTCTCGTGAAGGATCATCTAGGAGTGAGATTTTTTATATTCGATTTTGGGGATGTAAAAGACATCCCTTGGAACAAAATCCCGCGGATGTATACCACATTGTCGTGTATGCATTTGAATTGCCGGAGTTTTGAACAAACGGAGTGAGAATATATACGACTGCGAGTATAATACTTCAGACTCAATTCTCTGAAGAAAGAGACTCGGCAGATTCACTGACGACTCTCTCTCTCTCTCTCTCTCTCTCTCTCTCTCTCTCTCTCTCTTCTAACAAGCGAAACTTTATAATTGATGGAGTGGTAAAAAGCCATGAAGTGAGCAAGTTCAAGAATACTCGGAGATGAATATAACTCCATATAAACTGTGTGTGCACAACGGTTGGCTCAGCTCGGATCGCTCGTGAATTCGTACACTTCGCTATACCGAGCAACAAGACCAAGAGAGAGAAAGAGAGAGAGAAAGAGAGAGCGAAAGAGAGAAAGAGAGATGCAGAGGAAGGTCTCTTAATACGACCATAAACCCGGGGATCTCGCACGGTAATAATAAAGCGATAATAAAATGAAAAGTAGTGCCCAATCGTTCCGCAGGATACGCCACAGGGAGTTTATTACACACACTGCTGTATTATGGCGAGGCAAGCTCTCGAGTGCGAGCATCACGTGCACGATTCCACACCCGTAGAAAATATACACGAGAGTATGGATATGACCACGACAACGGAGATGAGGTCTTCGTAGAAGGATTTTACGAGGATCATATCCTCGAGAAGAATCTCAAATCTTGTCCACTTCTTCATAAGGATACTTATATGACACGCGGAGAGGACTTGCTGTAAATTGTCGGGAGTGGGACAAAAAAATTATTTTTTTCGTCCGTAAATTCTCCATTCTGTTGACACGCGGCAAGTTATTTATCGTCGACTCGTCTCAAGATTCAGATATCTCCGAGTACGCTGTGGGAAACTGTTCCAGGATCGATACGATCGAATATAAACGAGAAGTTTCATATCTCATCTGTCATATTTATTCTAACGAATGAAATTAAAATTCGACGTTGGTTTTCCTAATTTTTGACGGTTTTTTTGCCTTCGCGTATCACGAATTAGGAATCGATAATTAATAGGATCCAGATTAGGAATTAGAACGCGAAAGCTTAAGGCAAAAAGCCGATTTTATTTTACCCTACACAGGGGTGTCCCTGTGTAGGGTAAAATAAAATCGACTTTTTGCATTTTGTCAAAGTATACAAATTGAAGATTATGTGGAAAAAATTTCAAGTTAGAGTATTGAAAGTTGACCAAGTTACAGACGATTTAGTGAGAGCATGTAGCGAATCGATTTACCTATACTAAAACTTTCAATCCGGTATTATAACTGTAGCTCTAACTGTCCGATTTTATATTTAAAAAAACCGAAATTTCCATAATTGCAGTGGCTATCGTTGCACCGACCCGTTTTTTTTTTCATTTACAATTTTGGAAGCTTCTGGATATAAAAAAAAATCGCCAAAATTACACTTCATTTTGAACATCGGTCATTTTGTGACTTTTTTCAAGAAAAATGGCACGTACGAGATTTATATAGATTATAAAAAAATTTTATTTTTATTTTTCACACCAATCATTGTCAAGTTATCGATCCGGCTGTTGGACCACATTTTTTATACAGAGGCTGCATTATACCTCAATGAAGCTGTTAATTTTCTTTTTTTCCTATTTTACACGAAATAAGTTCAATGTATGCTCGATGACACACCTTTTTTCCAAAACTCAAAAAATAATCCAGTAGACGTAAAAAAAACGACCTTTTTTCTACCCATCACAGTGGGGTCCTCCCTTAAATTCTAGAATTTAAGTTTGCATTTTTTTTTATTAAACAATTCATTAGTTTGCATTTTCATTAGTTTGTTTGGGTTTGTTTGCAAATTAATAAGTTTGTAAACATTTATTAAAATGCTATTAAATGAATAAAAATAATTTATTAGTTTGCTTTTATAATTCACAATTTCTTTTTTTTTTCACCGGCTATGAACACGGCAAACCCTTTCGTTCAATTTGATAACGGGATGGGAATCAACGATGCTCGAGCAAGGTAAGGCAACATATGATATTTACTTGATCGATCGAATGGACGAAAAGCCAATTTATGACAATTGTAGCCGAAGACGAAAGGACGAATGGGAACCAATTCCGAGTGAACGTGCATTAGCGATGTCCTCTTTCGATGTGTACGTGTATGAATAATACACGGAGAGGAGATAGGATATCCGAAAGGTTCCCGGTTTGCGCCCCTACGGTAACTCATCGCTGGCCCATGAGGGACCCACGTAGGGCCCTTTACGGCAGATTTTAATTTTAACAGCCGCAGTTCGGGACCGTTTATGGAGGCCTAGCGTATAATTTTATCGGCCCTCCCGATCTTACCCCAAGCTCCTCGCGGCCAAATATTCCATATGGATGTGTGTACCCGCGTATCTGTGTTCGCCAGACGGAAAAATGGTCCCCTTCGAACACCGATGCACCAAACTTCAGGCACGATAGAATATCAGACATTATGTTTCCGGTTGTGTATACGTCCGAAAAATCTTTTTTTTTAATTGCTCAAATCGATAGACCAGTTTTCTTTTTCACGATTTTTTCCAAATTGGCGGGCGGGATAGCAAAAAAACAAAAATCTCTTTTTGTTTGAGTGAAAGTGGAAAAAGTCGTTGAAAAAGTATTTTTAAATAATTTTCATATCACGTTAAAGTATTTTTTTAAACACATTTTTTTTAAACCTGAAAAAAAGTTATAATTTCACGATTTTTTCAGCTTTTTCTTAATTCACCCAGAAGAAAAATAAATGACAATTGAAAATTTTGTTGGTTTATTTGGTTCAGTCAAGAATTACGAGCTGCATCTTCCTCGCCGATTGGGGACTGCAGTGGCAAGACGCACATGGATTATACTTTGATAGACTTAGAAAATGCCGCTGGATTCATCCCGGTACGTCGATTAGTTTTCACGAAAAGTGCACTCCAAAAATGGACGAAAAAAGGCAAAATGTAGGTATGGAAAAATTGGTAAAGATCGGTGGTCTGTCTTTGAAATTCTGCCAAAAATTGAAGAATAATCGAAGTCCCATGAATCGAGCGGCATTTTAAAGAGAAATCGATTACCAAGAGAATGCGCACAAAGCGGTGTTTCAGATCCAAACCGAAACTGAATCATCGACAATTCAGTGCAGCCACTTTTTTTGGCCGTTGTGCACGGAAAAAAAGAAACAGCGAAAATCACAGTATAAACCGCATAAAGAACAGAGTGCCATGTTTCATTTTACAGTAAAACAGAGTAATGTAAATCCTGTCCTACAAAAATGACGAATTTTCCTGTATACAGTGAGATTTTTACAGTTACACTGGCTTATTTACAGTTCGGTATTGAGAATACATCAGTGTTTTCAGTAAAAATATTCAACTGTAAAATTTACATGAGATCACTGATTTTTATACTGTACGCAAACTGCAAGGGTTACAGTGTACACTGTATTGAGTACAGAGTGATTCATTAAATTGTACAGTGTGGCACGGTAGTTTTACTCTTCTTTCGACAGTTCGTGACGTAATCTGTGCACTCTAAGATTTTTACAGTTACACTGGTTCATTTGCAGTTTGATATTATGAATACATCAGTGATTTCAGTAAAAATATTCAACTGTAAAATTTAAATGCGATCACTGATTTTTATACTGTACGGAAATGAGGCACGAGGTGAGGCACGAGGCCAGGACACAAAGAATTGCCAGTTAGTAGTGTGTGGTCGATAGGATGCGAAATTTGTGCGACATAAGTCAAGAAATTATAAAAAAGAGAGAATTATTTACAAAAAGGTACGTTCTTGTATGTGACTTATTTTTAAATATTTTCTACACATTTTTTTAAACTTCTTTTATGGATAAACTTTTTTTTGTGTGTCTACATAAACTCTGTCGATATAACTGGCGCATTCATTGTACATAATACAGATTAACCAACTGTCAAATTACAAGTTTTGTTAAATTTACATTAGTGTTGAACTGTGAAAATTTACTTTTGACTACACTGTATTTTGGACTGGGTGTTCCAGTAAAAGATACAGTAGAACGGTTTGAGTCCAAAGAGGACAGTATAGGAACTGTAATAATTTACTTTGAGCACACTGTATTTTGGGCACTGTGTTTCAGTAAATATCGCTGTGCAATCGCTCGAGTCCAATGCGAACTGTGTAGCCCCTGTATTTTGTACTATTTCTTTTTTTCCGTGGGCGAAAGAACATTATTTTTTTTTTCTTAATCGATATCAATGTATTTTCATCCCCTGAGCATAATTTCACCATCAGGCTTGCCAAAAAGGTTTTCTTTTAAATCGTCAAAAATTTGTGAAAAGACGTTTTCGGCGTTTGGTCTTTCGGCAGGAAATTCCCCACCAGAAAGACTCTCGAAATCGGTGGACAGTCGGAAAAGCTTGTTTTCAAATCATTTGGCCACTTTTTCCAAATCGCCAAAATCCTGAAGATTCCAACAGCCGCAGCGACAGTCCTATTGGAGCTACGGAAATTTATTCGGGGCGTTTTTAAAAAGATTTTGCTCGCCTAAGAGAATGCCGCTGGATTCATTCCGATATCTCAATTAGTCCTCCCGCAAGGTGAACTTGAAAGATGGTCGAAAAAGCGCAAAGGCGCATGTATGGAAAAATCTGCAAAAATCGTTGGCGCGTCTTTCAAATTCTGTCAAAAATCGAGAAATCATCATCGCCCGATGAACCAAGCGGCGTTTCGAAGAGAAAACGACACCAAAGATAATGCGCACAGCTATACTCTAAAATCCAAAAGGAAAAGTAACTAGCGGTGATTGAGTGAAGACACTTATATTTGGCCGAGATGCGTGAAAAATGTGTATTTTAAATAAAAAAATTTCCACCCCCACATCGATGTATTTTCGTCCCCCGAATACAGATTTCCCATTTATTTCTCCCAACCCATAAAAAATTCATTAAAAATCGTAATTTCAAAGAAATATCGTCCAACTGTAAACGGGCAAATTTTTTTTTAAAGCTGAATCTTCATTCTGCGTTAGCTTTCTTCGTCCGGGGAGCCGAGTCAACGATCGCGGGCAGAGAAAATAATTTATAAGCTCGGATGATCGACTCGGCGAGTTGTTAAAACAGACAAACGTCAGTACGAGAGTTTCGACGGTTGGGGGGGGGGGGGGGGCGAGAAGAGCGTAGAACGGTCAGTTTATGCGTTTTCTCGTTGCTCCCGTTGTATATACCGGCGGTTCCCTCGATCCCTCGATCCAACACAGAGCGTACATGCATTCTACCACGGGATTTTCATTCCCGATACACGTGGTCGTTTGCGCAGCGATGCAACCGAACGGAGATGCGAGTAACGTCAGTTCTCGAGGATCCGGGGCGTTTTGCACGTCATAATATTTGCAGCTTTCGTTGAAGTAAAAAATATGCTCCTCGAACGTCTCGATATACAGAGAACGAAACTGGTGGCGTTCGCGTACTTGCTTTTCCACGTTTCTTCACTGTTCCCTCTGTACGCGATCATATAAACTCTCTCTCTCTCTCTCTCTCTCTCTCTCTCTCTCTCTCTCTCTCTCTCTCTCTCTCTCTCTCTCTCTCTTTTCTCTCTCTCTCTCTTTTCTCTCTCCCTCTCTCTCTACTACTATTCTCTCTTACTATTAATATTGTTACTGTTACTATTTTTATTTTTTATTTTGTAACCATTTACACTATGATAACTCTTACATTTAATAAATCGATTATCAACGCCCTGTACATACCATGTCCCAGGTAGGAATTGACGATGAAAAAAGGGCTCGCCAAGCTCTGAAACAAGGCTCACATTTTTTAATTCAGGCTGAGCACCAGTCTGATTTCAGGCCTAGTTGAACCTCTGAATGATAACGCGGTTTCAGGCTCTTGCACACAGGCTTGACCAAAGGCTGGTAGAAAAGCCTGTACTAAGCCTGAAACAACGAAACAACAAGGCTCAAAACGAGCCTTAATGAAGCCTTCACGAGCGTTTATGACCAGGCTTTGCCCAAACTCTTCCCGAGGCTATATGAGGCCTGTTTTTAGTTTTCTGTATTCTACATTGGGGTAAATTTAATAAATCTGTGAAGAATTCATTTGATTTATTATATATATTTATTATTTGTTACAAAATATATATAAAAAATATTTTAAAAAACAATACTTTATTTTATTGCGTACTTTTATTTTCGTATACACTTTTTTGTGAACCTCATAAATATCGATAAGAGCATATGTTTAAACGTTCTGAGCTGCCTCCTTCGCTTTCGTTTTTCGTGCCGTCGCACCCGACAAATTTATTGCTAAATTTTTTTTTCATAGAAGTACAGAAAAAATATTATTTTAAACTTATTTTTTTTATCACAACCTGAAACAAGCCTGCATCCAGCCTTGATTTTTCAGCCTCAAAATTCACCGGCTGAATAAAGCTTGAAATAACCCTGAGTTTAGGCTAAGCAGCCAGTCTTGGTTCCAGGCTGCTCCAAACGATGCAATGAAACCTGGGCCAGGTCTGTCTCACTCAGGCTCGGTGAAACAAGGCTCGCACAAGCTTGTTTCCATCGTCAGCCTTTTAATTTCCTACCTGGGGTATCATTGCCTCAAGGTTCCAAACCCAGGCATAAATATATATATCAATCAATCAATCAATAAATCTCTCTCTCGATTAATTCACATCCTCCGCGCTCATCCCTGTACGTTATTAGTGCCCACCGTTTGTGCTCATACGAGACTTGTTCGTTACAGTTCTATAATAGTCATGTTCGTCGGGCGCGCGAGCCGTTCAGAATTAGGCTCGTATTGCCGCGCAATAACGGGCACATCTATCGAAAGGCCCAAAAAGGCCAAATTCCGATTTTTTCTGGGAAACGTTTGGTCCAAGATATATAGGCTGGAATTTCAGTTTAGTAAAAGTCCCACGCTTTTCGAGATTTAGGGCTTTACGTTATTTTTTGAGAAAAATCATCTGCTTTTGGTCTTTCGCATGCCATTTCTACAAATGATGTGAATCGACAATAACTGAGCAACATTTTAAAGTAACTGGCACGATATGCGTAGTACATTTTTTTACACCGCAGGCTATCAAAGTCAGATGTTCGAATTGGTTTGTATGGAAATTCTGCATAAGATCTTTTTTCATAAAGTTTTCTTAACATTTAAGGTTAAAAAGAAGACTTTTATAGATAAAACAAACAATCGAGAGTATTTGTTATAAAGGGGGTGAAAAAGTTTATCATTTGCATGCGAAAAACCTAACGCGGATGATTTTTATCCAAAAACCGCAATTTTGTAACCCACCTAGGTAGATGTATTCCGATAAATGCATCCGGTATTCCACGGGAGAACGTGAATGCACAGTTGTATTCATAAAAAAATCGATAGCGAAACAACATTGGTTATCGTGCCTAATTCGTCTAACATGAAGGCCAATATCCGGATGGATGACCCTAATTCCGTGGGAGACCGACCCCAATTCAATGGGTGAAATTTCGTGAATTTATAGGCACCTGCGTATACACGGTTTTCGTCAGTTTCCCTGTGCCCTCGTGCATACGCGATACGGCGGACCGTCCGGAAAGAGGGGCGGTGGGCAACACGCTGGGTGATCTCTCAAAACTCAAAACAAATGTAGAGTAAGAGTGAAAAAGATCGTAAGACCCGATGAGGTATTAAGGAGCAATGGACAAAGACTCGAAAGATCAAAATACACAAAAAAAAGTTAAAAGTAAGGTAAGGGACTGGTCGAAAATTGTGCAAAAAAGAAGCGTGAGTGGCGCGGTTCATTCGTTTTGTAAAAAATAAGTGCACGTGCCTTCGGAGATGCAGCCCTTGAGTCCGAGAGGATAAGTTCGCGTCTTGCATACGAGAATGCATCGATTTTTAACGAGCGATCGATGCAGCAGAAAGAAAAGAGAGGGAGTGAGGAGCCACGCGGGGAAGGAAAGAAAATGGAAGGAAACAAGGGCGGCCCGATATCTCCTTATAACACTCGAACCGGGGCTCGTCACTTTGCGAGACGTACGGCACACGCTTACGTCCACTCTCTCTCTCTCCCTCCCTCTCTCTCTCTCTCTCTCTCTCTCTCTCTCTCTCTCTCTCTCTCTCTCGCTCTCCGCCTCTCATTTCTTTCATCATTGCAACGACGAGGTTGACCAACACCACAACCATTATCGTCACAGTGACGGTGCGCAAAGATGTTCTGCGACCTCTCCCAATATGCTCGTCTCTTCGGCATAATGTTTATGCCGATAAACAAGGAGAAGTCGCGGAAAAAGCGGGAATATCTCAAATGCGAGATCTCCTTCGATGCCTAATATGTGCACTATAGACTTTACTGCGTTCACCAAGAGAGAGAGAGAGAGGGAGAGGGAGAGAGAGAGAGATCCAACTATATACAGCTCCTCCGCAGCTCACGAATCTCGGAAGATCCATTCAGTGTTCGTACGAGCTCACTCGAAGAATCTTCGCGATGATTTTTCAGAAGAACACAAGACGGAAAGAGAGAAATCCGTTTAGGGAATCTTGGCGAACGACTATTAAGCGAGAAGATCTCTCTCTCTCTCTCTCTCTCTCTCTCTCTCTCTCTCGTTCTTTTTTTCTCTCTCTGGTTTTCCGTCTTCTCCGTTGTCAGAGCCCTTCGACTCTCCGGATCGTTCCCTTCTGGACTTTAACTCTTCTCAAGTGCCTCCGCATCTTCATCGACGACGAAAAAATTGGGAATTCAACAAAATTTATTCCGGTGCATGGAAAAATTTCAACCCCGGTTCAATTTTCTCATTGTACTTATGAGGCATCGATTGAAGGGGGAAAAAAGGAACGAGCACAATTCATAACGATTACTATTTTTCCCGATTGGTAGAGGTTCGAGCGCGCGGCGTGATCGGATTGCGAGATGTGCTGGGCAATATCGTCGTCATTGTTTTTTTTAAATCTCCTCTCGTGGTAGTCGCGTATAAGCCAATATACAAAAGAGATGCTCGGGACCTGTACGAGCGGACGAGGACAAGACGGCTCGCACGTGTGCTTCAAGTTCATCAAGCTCGGAGACTACTTCTTCATGTTTTTCCAACAAATGCAGGCGTTCATACGGATTCGCCGCGGGTATTTAGTAGTAGTCTTGCCCTTTCTCGGCCTTGTCATCCAGCACAACTCCTCCGAACGCGGACCTTCCGCGAGGAGAATGGACAATCTGCTGCCAATGAACGCGTCTCTATATCGAACAGAATCATCATCCTACATCCCAAATAGGGTTTCACAATGGCTATGTAAACGGACCAGATCCGCACCATGCATGGTTGGTAATGGTAAACCATGAATGGCTGCTAAGACTTGGCCATCTATCATACACCCATATTGGCCCAGCAACGGCTGCCGGATCTTCTGCCGGAAATGAAAAACAAAACATTGACAAATTATGAATATAAAAATTCTAGTAGTATCTTTTTTGTTTTCTTATGCTTTACTTATGTCCATGTACATAGAATAATTGCATTAAAAACACTTTCTGCATTGTTCAAGTCTTTACCTTTCATCGGGATCGAGCCTGCGCCTTTCGTTCTAGTGTCGAGCGCGCTACCCTCTTAGCCATTCTAACACTTACCATACAGAACTCATCGTTTGTTCGTTCCTTACTTTTACGCCGACAATTTTATTCGTGACATTAAAGTTTACCGACAATTTTTTTGGTCCATTTAGGCTGTAAAAATAACTCGCTCGTTTTGGGTGAAGTTCCGAAAAGCATACTCCTCTGATCGAGCTGAAATTTTGCACCGAACTTCCTCTCATTATCCTAAGAGAAACCGTTAACGGATTTTTGACGACTAGCAATAGTTTTTGATATATCGCATTGTAAAGTTTATTATTTCACGCCATACGAGTATATCTATATATCCGATACATACCCCCCACTCCTTCGGCCGCGCTGCTTCCTGGCAAGCAGTGCTCGCCCGGATGTGCATATCACTTGCCATGTGGGATGGGTTTGTTTGGGTTGATTTGATATAGTAGAAGCGCAGTACAATAAATAACTTTCAATATACGATATATCGAAAACTATTGCTAGTCGCCAATATCCTTTTAAAGGTTCTCTTAAAACATTGAAAAGAAAGTCGGTGCAAAATTTCAGCTTCATCAGTGGGATATGCTTTTCGAAACCTTATCCCTTGTTTTTACGTGTTACAGTTTAACGACCTGCAGTTGCAAAACGCCCAAAAACAATCCATCAATGGCTGGAATAGATCTGGCAAGCCGTTCATCCGCCTACGATACCCCAATGCTGATCGCCATATTATCGGTGCGATAGTATTGGCCCACGAATGGCTGGAATAGATCTGGCAAGCCGTTCATCCGCCTACAGTACCCCAATGCTGGTCGATGAATTATTGGCCGATTATCAGCAAACCGTTTAATGGCTGAATGCTGGCATTTTTGTTACGACAGGCAACCCTATATGGGATCCGTGCATCAATCAACGATCATTGATTGCTCGGGGAAAGATTCGATTCGTAATTGGCACTCCCGAGCGTCCATGTGTCATATTGCTGATGTAAAAAGAACTGCAGTATCCGGCTGTCCATTTCTTCTTAGCCTTAAGTTGAGCTGGTAGGGTTGGAAGACGATGCTGAGAAGATAGCTATTCATTTTAGGAAAGTTATGTGTACACCGGTTCGATCAAAATTGGCGACAAAACAGGTGAAGATTTTTGCCCTTAATCTTCGGCATGTGAAATTAAACGATGGCAGAATTATCCATTCTGTCGATATGTCATGTAGAATCTGAAAAATGCAGTTTTAGCCTCACAAGGATAGTGGAGCGGGATGCCCTCCATCAATTCTGAAGAAGCTCTTCAGTAAATACTGAATTTGAAGCAGTTTCATCAGCTTTAAGGCCTTAGGCTACTCTAGAGGTCCAAAAAATAGGCTTTTTGGCGATTTTTTTTCAGAAAAACTACAAAATAAATCGAGATTACAAAAAAGGGTGTTTATCATAGATATCAGTGACTGTATACAATAATTTTTTTGAAGCGATTAATTTCAAAATTACGGCTGTGCAGCGTTTATCTCAAAACTGCATTTTTAAGTAGGCCGGAAACATAACTCACACAATTTTCAACCGATTCACTTGAAATGTTGAATATATCTTGAAAAATACATTGTCTATGGAAGTATGTAGGATTTTTTTTATATCAAATAGTTCATTTGTTATTATCTGACGATTTTTTAGGGAAATTTTTGGAAAGTGAAAAATTTCGTCACATAATTGTTAATAACAAATGAACTATGCAAAAAAAATCCTACGTACTTCTATAGACAATATATTTTTCAAGATATATTCAACATTTCAAGTGAATCGGTTGAAAATTGTCTGAGTTATGTTTCCGGCCAACTTAAAAAATGCGGTTTTGATACAAACGCTGCACAGCCGCCATTTTGAAATGAATCGCGCCAAAAAAATTGTTGTATACAGTCACTGATATGTATGATAAACACCCTTTTTTGTAATCTCGATTTATTTTGTAGTTTTTCTGCAAAAAAATCCCCAAAAGCCTATTTGTTCGGTCTCTAGAGTGGCCTAACCCCTTAATCACCGACTCAATTCTTCGTGATCCTTTCCGATCAAGCTGTTTTCCCCCAACACGCAACTCCATTTTCCGAACCAGGTGCGAGCAAAGCCTCGGGCAAAGCCAATCTGCCTTACACTCCACCAATTTTCTATCACAGCAGCAAGTGCCAATTGGCACTTTCAAGATCTCCCACATCAATCACTTTTCGACAAGCCCCGGGTTGTTTCGAGCCCGGTTCCAGCTTTGGAAGATGCTTTTGGGAGTTGATTATCAGTCGTGGCAACATAAAGTGCGTCACATTCGATCAATGACTGCCGGCTTGCCAATCACCGAGCAAAGTCACCAACAATGGCCAGCACATATGCCCGTCGTCCGAGAGGACTGTGCTCCCCAGGTGCGGTCATTCCGTTTTTCCTAGGAGCTTCCTCCGCATATACAGCTACTATACATCTAAGTCAGTGCAGAAGTGATGAGAGGGCACAGATACAGCTGGACACTGCCACAATGTGCTGGCCGACACGCACATCTCATCCTATGCACACAGATATATGTTGAACGTCCGGGGATCGAGCGCAAGCTTCACTTTACCGTACATAGATCGCAACGACGCAGGGAGAGAGACATCCTCTACCCGCGGTTTCTCGCGAGAAGGATGAAGCGCAGAAGTACGCGAGCGAGGACGGGTTGTGCATACCGCGAACATGAGTCGTACAAAAAAGATAAGTCATTTTTAACGAGGTAGAAGAAAGGGCCCCGGCACACGGCCACAAACGGCGAGCAGAGGCACGATCGCGCGCGCACGAGTGTCGCATGGCGATGCTCGATTAAACGAGAGTCAATAAATATAGAAGCTAGAAATGGCGAGTACACGCATATACGTAGATGTGTAGATATTCATGTGCGGGTGTGTGTGAGTGCGTAAGCTTGTTCGTAGTGGAGGAGAAACGGTAAGAGATGAAAGGTACGAATGGATGGAAATTAATCACTAACAGGCAGAGCCGTCAATAGGAGAGACATACACATGCGCATGAGACTGTATACTCGTGCGCCAGTGAAAGACAATTCCGCAATGGTAAGAAAGGACTGCGAGGAATTTACTTGGTAGAGTTACTAATCAAATAATTGGAGAAGATTCTTAATCGTGCGGGTCAACGAAGTCCTTTTTTTGATCTTGAAATTTTATTGATCTTGAAGTTGTATTGATCTTGAAGATTTTTTGATCTTGAAGTTTTGTTGATCTTGAAGTACTGTCGATCTGGAAGTTTTGTTGATCTTGAAGTTTCATTGATCTCGGGGTTTTATTGATCTTCGGGTTTTATTGATCTTGATGTTATATTCACTTTGGAGTTGAATTTATCTTGTAGCTTGATTTATCTTTGATTTTTATTGATCTTGAAGTTTCTTTCATCCTGGAGTTGTGTTTATCTTTACGTTTTATTGATCTTGAAGTTTCATTGCTCTCGTAATTCGAATGATCTTGACGTTATATTCATTTTGAAGTTGAATTTATCTTGAAGCTTGATATATCTTTGATTTTTATTGATCTTGAAGTTTCATTGATCTCGTAATTTGATTGATCTTGAAGTCGTGTTGATTTTGAAGTTTTATTGATTTTGAAATTTTATTCATCTTGAAGTTATATTCATTTTGAAGCTGAATTTATCTTGAAGCTTGATTTATCTTTGATTTTTTATTGATCTTGAAGTTTCTTTGATTCCGGAGTTGTGTTTATCTTTACGTTTTACTGATCTTGGAGTTTTGTTGATCTTGAAGTTATATTCATTTTGAAGTTGAATTTATCTCGAAGCTTGATTCATCTTTGATATTTGTTGATCATTAAGTTTATTTGATCCTGGAGTTTGTCTTTACATTTCATTGATCATGAAGTTATAGACATTTTGAAGTTGAATTTATCTTGAAGCTTGTTTTATCTTTGATTTTTATTGATCTTGAAGTTTCTTTGATCCTGGAGATCTTTGATCCTGTTTATCTTCGCGTTCTATTGATCTTCAAGATATACGTATCCTTAAGGTTTATCGATCTTGAAGTTTTACCATAATCTCGAACGTGTATTGATCTTGAACTTTCATTGATCATAAGGTACACCGAGCGCGCGCTGTTGATTTCTATTGATTTTGTTCAAATTTTAACCAGATATTGTTCATATCATCATGCATGTTTGAGTGAATTTCAGAACAGTCGACTATTTAGATTGGGAGATAATGGGTTTTTAAATTGCAACTTTTAACACTGCATGGTTTGCATTGAAATTTAGACAGAATAATTTTCCGTAAAAAATATTTGTCCCCTATGATAAGGAGACAGATGGCAATACCGCATCGTTCCACGTATCCAATGACGTAACTTTGCGCGGCATATTTAAAATAATACTGCAACACATTTTTTTATTTGGATGTAATTTTTAATCGAACAAAGCTTTTCATTTATGAACTAACCAACACTTTTATTTGTTAATGAAGATAACATAAACAATATAATATATTAATATTTATAACGCAAATATTTTTCTATCATAAAAGTTTTTAACTTTGGGAACACGATAATTATTTTTTTCTCGAAATATTGAACAATACTGTTTTGCGGTGTTGTCATATGTCTTATTATTATAGGGGACAAATATTTTTTACGGAAAATTATTCTGTCTTTACTGAACGTTTTTAGCAAAACTGAATAGTGAAGGTAATCCAAACTTTTTTCACCCTTTTCCTAACTAGTTTGCTATCTAAACATAATTTGTTTTCAAAATTTGACTCAAACATGGATGATGACATTAACAATGTCTGGTTAAAATTTGAACAAAATGTATAGAAATCATGTGCGCTCGTTCTACCTTAAGCTTTCTGTGATGTTCAACTTCCATTGGTCTTTAAGGGGTTCCCCCACTTGCGATTTTGAAAAAATCGATTTTTTTTTATTGCATTTTTTTGAAGTATAAGTATCCGGGCCCATACTTCCGTATGGGCCCGGAATAGATGACTCTATGTAAGTTTACAAAAAAAAAATATTTTCTTCGTGTAAACTGAAATTGAAACTTTAAACGCGTTTTTCTCAAAATGGCATTTCTGAAGTCGGTGACCAAGATTACTCGAACACTAATGAACCGATCTTCTTGAAATTTTGCAGACTTATTTAATACATAAAAATGTAGTCTTTAATCGTTCGATTTTTTTTTCGAAAAAAATGGCCGTTTTATAGCCAAAAAACGGCCATTTTTTTTTCGTTAAAATCGAACCATTAACTTTGACTGTCCGCCATTTTGTGAAAAATGAATATTTTTTAAAATCCTTCGATTAAAGACTAGTTTATACTTATATTTGACTAAATCCATCCGCATTTTTTTTTTCAGATGATCCACTTCGCCGCAATGTTGGTCACCGCAAACCGTGTATATAAAAACATTATTTCATTGACGGCCATTTGCCACTAAACAATGTAATATTTTGCAATAAAAAAATTACTGAAAGTTCTTCAAGATGTGTTCTTTAAGATGGTATATTGATCGATTAAAAAAGTTTTGTAGTTTTCTTTAAAAAAATTCATGAAAAAGGCCTTTTTTGCGCTACAAGTGGGGGTAACCCATTAACTGCATTGATCAGGAACTACGGTAAAAAGCAAAATTGTCTTTATTTTTCCATGTACATCGAAGAATTCGTTTCGGTCTTGTCCTCGATTTGCGCTGCTCGCAAGCAACGGCATTTTGATGACATTTCCGAAGGGATCAGCGCCGGTTCTCCTGTCATTTTTAGGTTTCCGGGGCGGGTGACATGGAGGGAGAGAGATTATTAGCGAAAAATTGT
Organism: Ophion slaviceki; assembly: GCA_944452715.1. Classification (NCBI taxonomy): domain Eukaryota; kingdom Metazoa; phylum Arthropoda; class Insecta; order Hymenoptera; family Ichneumonidae; genus Ophion; species Ophion slaviceki. Next base: position 31,316,507 of record OX101791.1, read on the forward strand.
CGTTCTCGATGTCGTCGTTGTCATCGAAGAGGCAGCTGCGAGATGATCCGTTGCGACAACGGCCGGAGCAAGAGAGTTCATTGAGGGAAGAACTTGCCCCCTGTCCTTGTTTCCCCCCCTATGGACACTCTCTTACATACGCATCAGAGCCAACGCGAAATTGCGAGGTATCCTCGTCATTCGGTGAACGAAGTCGGGCATGAATTTTTCCTGCAACAAGTTGTCTGTTGTGTCCTTGCGAGATCTACAAATACTCGAGATTCTTCCTTTCACCGACACAACGGACGACTGTGATACTTATTTTTTTTTTTCTTACTTCTATGGATGATATTTTCCGGTCGTTCTTCGTCACTTGTGTCGGCTCGATGCGCTATATTATATCTTTAGTATTACGAGTTATATACACCTTAAGGGGGATAGGACTCTTAGCCCTGCGGCCACTTAGGAACTACGAGGTGGGTCTCCTGCTACTTTCTCTCTCTCTCTCTTTTTTTCTTTGCTCTCTGGTTCTAAACCGTTTACTTACGGATCGACGGAGCGCTCAAAATATTGTCGCACGTTTGTCAAGTTCCGGGTTGTCGTGCACTCTCTCTCTCTCTCTCTCTCTCTCTCTCTCTCTCTCTCTCTCTCTCTCTCGCTCTCGTCTTTCGTTCATCTTAATCCGCGATTTGTCCCCGAGATCTCTCCCCCTTTCCCCCTCTCACTCTCTCCCTCCTCGTATTAGGAACGTGGATAGGTATAAGTACGGGCCCAGAGGCTCGCCGCCACAGGGATGATCTTACCGCGGCTCCCTTGAATCTCATCGAAAGAAAAAAATCCATCACGAAAACGGACGACATCACACGCTAATAATATTTTGCGCAGTCCGGCGACACAATTGCGGCACCGCAGGGTGACAATAATGCACTTTTTATACTCGCGCAGCGGTCCGAGCTTATTATCCTCACGGAAATATGTCATTTCGGCGGATCACAGATTTCGCTTGCAACGAGACGAAAAATGGACCGTGGTATGGAGGACCAGATTTTCGGTTGTTCGTACAGCAGTATTGGGAAAAGTGCTTTTGATGAGGAAATTACACGACGACGAGCGAGGGGGGAGAGCTGGATTGAAAGGTTTTTTTTTTCCGACAGCTATACCGCAACTGCACATGGCGCAGTTATTTGTGAGCATAGAATAGAGGCTACATCGTGGCATTGATACCCTTATTAGCGGCTGAAATAACAGAGACCAGGTGAGTGACAAAAAAGCGGTCAAGTGCACTGCAAATACATGTGTGTTGTTCGTCACTCGTAATGTGTGTAATTTTCGAAATTAACACGTGTAAATGTCACACTTAACTTGAAACAACGCGGTTATGTGTGTTACAGAGAAATCAAATACATTTGATTTGTATTTTTGAACAAATGAGGCGTATTAAATTTTAACACGTTATTGGTGTCTTATTCAAAACATGCAACACGTGTAATTGCAGATATTTACAAGTTTAGATATCAAATGTGTCTTAAATAATGCATCTATGTTTGTTACAGTAAAGTTGCACGTATTTTATGCGTATTTGTAAACAGTTAATCTGCATTAAGTATGTTAAAATTTACATGTTGATTGTAAAATACGAAACATAATCTACACATACACATACGCCTACACACATATATATGTACATTTATGGATACAGGTTATGTTTGGAAAAACCTATAGCATGATATTTGATAAAACCCTCTAATCCCCACAATGGCATTAACTAATTGACACAGTTTATGTGATACACCAAATAATTATAGGAATTAATTTTTCTCTCATGCCATATCTGTCATTACGAGGTTATATACAGTTAACATTTTGGAAAACTCGATTTAAAAAGAAATTTATTCTCGTAATGTACATATATTTAACGGAGACTTTGTCCTTGGAGTGCCATATTTCAGGTGTTTACATTTTATTTTTTTTAAAGGAAACGAGTAAAGCTTTTTGAGTGCGGTTTTTTTCTTGCTTTTATTCATGATATACAAAACGGTAAAAAAAATTTCTTTTTGAAAAAAAAAACCAAAATGGCGGCCGTTGCAGCTCCGCGAAAACAGGTCCTCAAATCGCGGGAGGTAAACGGCTGACATCACTGCCCCCTCTTTGTTGATGTGAAACACAAATTCAAAGCATATTATCAATCTGTGACCCTTTGGTCATGGAATGACGGATGGGTTTTTCATTTAGTACAAATTTCGGAAAATGGCGGCAATTTAAAAAAAATCGAATTTTCGCGTTTTTTTCGTATAAAAAGATAAATAATAAATGCAAAAATGTATCTATCGAAAAAACGATCCGTCATTCCGTGAAGACATATTTTCTGAGTATGCTCTCCAAATTTCAGGTCGATAAGTTAATTACAGCGGTCAGGAGAATGTCAGCCATTTTTAAAAACGTGTTTTCGAGAAAAACGCGTTTAAAGTTTTGTAATGTGTTTACACAAATGTGTTTATAATTACCGCTAATCGGCAATGCCTGGTCCATAGAGGCATCCCTCCTCTTCTTCTAGCTGCTCATGTTGAGCTCAAATTGATTTTTTGAAAATTTCAAGGACAAAGTCTCCCTTAAGTACACACACAGACAATTTCTTGTCAATCCGGCGAACGATCTCGAAGTTACACGCACATTTATAATGACGTGTCAGAGCGTTCGAAAGTGCTTTTGAATCTCTAAACGCGTTTTTCTCAAAACTGTGTATTTAAAGTCGGTGAGCAAGATTTCTCGGAAATGGCTGAACCGATCAGTCTCAAATTTTAACACAATCTTTTCAAGTATATTTTGTAGTCATTAATCGAAGGTTTTTTCTCATCCATAAATATTTTCCATTTCATAAACAATTTAAGGCCTAAATTTGCGTCAAACATCGATTTTTTTTAGAAGCCGCCATTTTGTCACAAATTATTATTTTTCTTATTCCTGCGATCAATTACAAGATAATCTATTACGTGACCACAATATCTTTGGTTTTTTCATTTTAGATGATCCAGTCCAGAGATATCGTGCCTACCGCAAAACGCCTTTTTTAGAGGTGCTCCCGGAGATCAGCTATAGCAGCTTTCAAAATAATTATTTTTACAAAAAAAAGTCAAAATACAGTTAAAAGTCACCACAATAGGTGTACAAATGTTTACGTCAATAGATTTAAAGGTTGTCTTAAGAAAGATCCTTAAATAATCGTTCTTTTTGGGCCTACTGACTGTATATAACCCCTTAAGATGCCACGAACACTCGACAGCGTTGGGACAGCGTGCGTAATATAGGCAGGTAGGTTTCAGGTTCGATGCCATGTGTCTCCGAAATATGTTCTTTGAAAAATATCATTTCAGGAGATCAGGAAATGACGAATTATGATACAATATTATTGAGGTAGAACTCTGAATTGAAAATTTCTTTTTATTTTGGATTTATTAAATATTCTATGTATGTAGTAGACGTGCTGTGATGCTTCAAACCAACACCCATGCTGTGTATAAAAAAATCACCTGTATACAAAAACAACAGTATAAAAACACCCAAGACGCATAGATATAATACACTCAAGTGAGTAATATAAAACGCATATATCGAATTCTGAAATGATACACTCGGAAATGGATAAAAAGTCACCACAAGGTAATATGACATGTAACTGTATTAAAAGAACACACTTGGATTTGCAGAATGCATGTCGTATCAAGCATCAAAGGTTTCCGTAGCTCGTCAGATGTTTACATAGTTGCAAATTCAATTGAAATTCAATCAATAAAAAAAAACACTGCGAATTAATCTATCGCCCATTATCATCACAATCATTATTTTCGAATGCCGTCGAAAATATCGCAGTCAGAAGCTCATCGACTCACAAATCAGCTTATCTCATGTTTTCCAAAATTAACTTTCCCCAGTCACTTCAACGATTTTACTTTAAAAGTAGCTACCAGATAAACAACCGACACTGGTGGTTGGACGTTCGGGATTCGGCTTCGATGGTACTTCAAGTTAAGACGGAATGACACCTCATCGCGGTCGGTATGGTAGAACAATTATAGATTAATGTAGATTGGCTTATCATAAGCCAATCTAGTTTTTTTTTCTCAAATTTAGAAAATTTGAGGGGCTAGAAGCTATTCGTCTATCTATTTGACGTCGTTTGGCAAAGTTTCGACGGGATCTGAAGAGCCGTTTCAGAGATTTTTGGGAATCTATAATTGTTCTACCATACCGACCGCGATGAGGTGTCATTCCGTCTTAAGGGGTTACCCCCACTTGCGATTTTGAAAAAATTGATTTTTTTATTGCATTTTTTTGAAGTGCAATTTGAAGTGCAGTTTTTTTTATGCCCGGAATAGATGACTCTATGTAAGTTTACAAAAAAAAATATTTTCTTCGTGTAAACTGAAATTGAAATTTTAAACGCGTTTGTCTCAAAATGGCATTTCTGAAGTCGGTGACCAAGATTACTCGAACACTAATGAACCGATCTTCTTGAAATTTTGCAGGCTTATTTAATACATAAAAATGTAGTCTTTAATCGTTTGATTATTTTTTTCGTTAAAATCGAACCATTAACTTTGACTATCCGCCATTTTGTGAAAAATCAATATTTTTTAAAATCCTTCGATTAAAGACTAGTTTATACTTATATTTGACTAAATCCATCCGCATTTTTTTTTTCAGATGATCCACTTCGCCGCAATGTTGGTCACCGCAAACCGTGTATGTAAAAACATTATTTCATTGACGTCCATTTGCCACTAAACAATGAAATATTTTTCAATAAAAAAATTACTGAAAGTTCTTCAAGATGTGTTCTTTAAGATGGTATATTGATCGATTAAAGAAGTTTTGTAGTTGTATTTTAAAAAATTCATGAAAAAGGCCTTTTTTGCGCTACAAGTGGGGGTAACGCCTTAAGCAGCGTTGTGCATGGCTCATACTAGAAGCGGTGACCGCTTAGCCGTGCACCGGCTGGCGCATCAACTAGTCAGCGGGTCCCAATACTTCTGACACCATAGTGCAGATACTCGAATAAAACGTCAGTGCACCAGAGAATTATAATTAGTATCCTCCGCAGATGCGGTATAGTGTAGCTCAAGCCGGCTGTGGACGCAATGGAAGTTAGGTTAGATTAGCCAAGTGCGGCTATGGAGTCATAGGAAAGGTTTCAATTGGCAAAGGTAACACGTGATAACCCGCATGGATATACGTTCGAACTCAGTAAAAGAATACTCCCTAAATGCTATTTCTACGAATTGCTTCCCACTTTCAAACCAAAGTTTAACCCTTCGAGTGCACATCTCCGCTGCCAACCTATAAGTGCATCTTGGGTCAATCTGACCCAAGGCGTTTTTCAAATCGTAGTATTCCGGTAAATATGCATTTTTTTGTAGATACGTTTTTTGTAGTAAATTATCCAGATTTTATGGCCCTAAATTTATATTTGACGAAACCGAAAATTAAATGCCAAAACATTCGTTGAAAGTGGGGCATACGTTGAAAAATACGTTGATAAATACTGTATACGAACGGTCAAAACGACCCAGTGTGTACTCGAAGGGTTTACACCAACAGCGGGAAGCATTCATGTCAGACGGAGGCCCCTGACGATGAGGACTATATCATTTTGGTTCTCCTCCACTGCGGACTTTTGAAGGAACGAAAACGCTAGTGACAATGTTCGCGCATGACGCACCCGTACGTAGTTCTTCACAAATTTTCGTCTTTACGTTCAGCACCATATTCCTCTCTCTCCCTCGTATGACCATCAACAGTCATCTACACACGCGCACCCATGGCTGTGCTCATACGAGTATACCCACATATACGCCACCGCCAATCGCTACATCGAAACATTTTGAAGCCGATAAATCACAATTAATTAGCTGAGCGTAATGATGTGGCATGTTGGCTCCAATTGGTATGAGTCCGTGGTGCGGTACAAGGGGATCTGCGTCATACATGTGCACACACACACATGTACATACACACACACACACACACACACACACACACACACACACACACACACACACACACACACACACACACACACACACACACACACACACACACACACACACACACACACACACACACACACACACACACACACACACACACACACACACACACACACACACACACACACACACACACACACACACACACACACACACACACACACATATATATATATATATATATTCGTGCCCCGGAGCCAAGCCCATGGATGAGCTCTGCATATACTGCAAACAGGAGAGACGATCTGCACGGCAGAGCATCCGCATGGACCACTCCGTCTGCTCTCTCAGTTTCGTACACACCCATCGCAGCTCGGCTACACGAGCCGGATCGGTGTGCAACGCGAATTAATCCGTGGGTCGAGAAGAACGAATTAGTCATTCGTCTATAAAACCTACATGCGGAGTGAATGCACAATGTAAATAAGCCACGTTTACAATGAACCGTGGAAGAAGCCATACACATATATTCGTTCCTCCTGTTACACACACACATACGTACGTGCGTCGTCAAACATTGCGATTGTGATTTATGAGCCGATTCAGCCATTGCGTCGTCCCCGCGTTCGAATTCCGTAAGAAACGAGATTCACGAAAGATGCATTATTTTCCACGGTCAATGGTCGCTGCTATGGAGCGGCCATAGTCGATAAAGTACACGGACAAAATGAATGGAAGAAGAATCATGAATATTCGTGAATACCGGCTTATCGGAAATTCTGCATTGCCCCGAGGGCTCCAAGGGCCTGTACGGTCGGCTATGTACGTATATAGCGTGTGCTTTTAATACATATCGATTCCTTAGAAGCGACTAACAACCGTGCATATACAGAAGCTTGGTGTGGCTTTGCTTCTGGGGCTCCGCGAGCTGCGAGGAGTATCGTTGAATCATCGACGCGCCGCGGGCTTTACGGTAGCATCAGACAAGATCCTGAGGGTTGAACGATGCAGAGAGCAAGAGAGAGAGAGAGAGAGGGAGAAAGAAGATGAGCACACGAAACGTTCTATCCTGCTTGTGTACGAGTGTTCCGAGAATTGGATGTAAATCGAGTCCGCCACCGCTATATTCCCCTTTTCCCACCGAAAATAATGGTCTAACTATTCAACGAGCTATTCGAGCAAACGGACGGAGCAAGCGCGAGCATGGCAGACGACCAAACTCGCAACAGGGATACCGATACGCCGTGTGCTACAATGCGAACAAGTTGGTGTTCGAGTATGTGAGAGTTGGAGGCCAAGAGAGAGAGAGAGAGAGAGAGAGAGAGAGAGAGAGAGAGAGAGAGAGAGAGAGAGAGAGAGAGAGAGAGAGAGAGAGAGAGAGAGAAAGGGGGAGAGTCACTGAGAGAGAATAAGAGAGAGTCCTGGTGGACGAGGAGCACCGGTGGAAGCGCCGAACAGCAGGCAGCCAGCCGGCAGAGTGGAGGTGTTAATACAGAGGTCGATCTCCGGGACTCCAGCCGCCTACCAGTTTCATGCAATATGCGCATGTTTAACTGACCAAAGCTCTGTAGCGCCGCGGCCGTCGTTCCCGGCACTCCACCTCTTCCTCTACAGGGATATGGCCAGAGTGAGAGAGAAATGCCTCTCGTGGACGCTCAGGGTAGAGAGATACGGTTGCAGAGCACCACGTTGCAAGGATACAGTACGATCGGGGTGCATGTTGTGCTTGCCGCTGGGTTTTGTGGGACTCCAGGAGAGGGCGAAAAGGATACTTGTATGTCGCTCTCTGGTCCACGAGCTGCTGCCCTTCCACTTCGACACTCCTCGTATGTGTGCACGTGTTTATGCAGAAGCGCGCGTATTAACGAGGGACTCGCGTGTGCGCTACCAGCCCTATCGACACCACCACCACCGGCGAGCGTATGCTCCACAAGGCAGGTTCCACTTTATTTATACAACGGAACTGGAATATACCGCACCCTCCGTACACCCCGAGCCCCGAATACACGGCCGCGATGGATAGAGATAGCCTCTGAAGAGGACAGCCATGCCGGAAATGATTGCCCCATAGGACAGTGCAGCGTCCAATCTCGCGGCAATCCCAACTGCAAAATGGCAAGTTACGGCGATCGGGGCTGAGAGGGATTACATAGGCACAAGGGATGAAATGTGGTGAAATATTTCCATCAGGATACGAGGAGCACAAGATACGGGATATCGGCAGTAGCTGGAGGACTGCGTGCCGTCAACTCATTGAAAAGGATTCCCTATGAAGGAGACTCTGGACATGTTCAGTCTTCCATACGTGACCAAGTTACGAATCTGCCCAATTTGCTGGAGCTCTTTTTCCATTTACTCCACCTGAGTCGAAATTTTCAGCCTTTTTTAAAGGCCTTTGATCCTATGTCAGCCTCACTTGAGTCTGTTTACTGCTAGAAGTCCTACTATGGGCCGCCACATGCTCTTCCTTTGCTGCTTACCTCCCTTATACTCCTACCTAACCTAGCTGAAGTCGTTGCAGCTCCTTCTTTGATTGCGTTTGGACCTACCGTGCATTTGGCTGTTTCGACGAAACCAGGGTGGGGATGGTCGCATTCGAAAGAGCGGGTCTGATAGTTTTCAGTAACCGTCATGCGTTGGACTAGGTAGGACCGCGCGTTCGTCGTAGAGGCTTACTTTTCCAATGGCCTTTCCATTATCTCCACCCACTGAACCTTTCGCTTTCGCTTCAAACTTGCCCCTGCAGCTCCAGCAACTCTCCAAAGTGGAAGAAATGAATCTTGGGCAAACAGTTACAATATTTTTATAGGAATTGCCCTCCTGTATGCATGTATACGCGGATCCCTATAGCAGGCACGCATGCATACGTACTAGTATACGTGAGTTGGTGTATGCTTGGGCATGTATGTGTGCGGGTATAAACGTGTGTCCACGCATACGCGTATTCAGGCATATCTATCTCTATATGCGTAATAGAGTGTGTGCGTGTGCATGTATACGTGTACCATTCGAGGCCTTCCTTAGCGCGTGCAAGTGGAGAAAAAGGAAACTTGTTCCCGTTTTAGGCGTTAAGTAGGAGCTCATTTTATATTGAATGCGAAGCTACTCTACTGCCTTTATCTCCTGTCACTATGAGGATCTGGAGGGGCAAAATCGGCTGAACATTGCGACTCGGGCACCATCGTCACTGATCGTCCAGTTCGGCGCACTTGGATCCGTGAACACTTGGATCGGGTGTCCGAATTTTCCAAGCTGCTCATTTGACGTTCCATCTTTACATTCCCATAATCGCCGACATTTTCGCAGTGGAGGCTCCAAGTTTCAGATGTGTGTGCGTGCAGTCCGCCGTTCCGCGTATACTTGCCAGGAGGATCGGTCGCAGGGTTTGATATACATTTGGAGCGGAGTTACGATAGTATACCGCGCTTAAGCCCGAAGCACACATACCGCCGTTACACAGTCACAGGAATACGCTGATAGTTCCGTATAGCCGGGGTTTGGTGTTGCAGGCGAGCAGAGAGACCGCCGGTCCGGCGCGAGGCCTTCCGGTACAGCGAAACCGTTTGGGTCAACTTTGTTTGCATTGCTGGACCGTTGCATGTAAACCGGCAGTGTCTGCAACAGGGTTGACCGTGCCGTTGCCAGTGGAGGAATAGGAGGTTGGAGGGTCGGGCGAACGATGTTGCGAGAGCACCCATCACACCCGACAGCAACGCCGGTTGCCCTCCCCACTGGTATACGCTTCTTGATGCAAACTGCCCATTTGCAACTACAATCATCTCCCGGGCGTTGAATATCTCTCGCTCGCACTCGTCCCCGGCTATATACAGCTTTGTGCCGTGTTTCACAACGAGCTTTCACGGCGGCTTATACGTTACCGTCCTTTCCCTCCCAACCTTCCCTCTTCTTCTCTCTGCCTCCATCCTTTGCTGTATGACGTTGCCAACCTGTCTGACGAAAATCGTTCCTCTCTCCCCACACGCCTGCTTCGACACACGCCGTTCCACACGATGCTCACCTATCCTGTACATGCCTATACGTGGTTGCCGGGCTAGATGTGCGGGGGTCTGTTTGCCTATATGGATGTCGCCCGCTCGGTTTTCCTCTTCGACGTGGAGCTTCCAACGTAGTACGCAGACTAGCCAGTCTGGTAGTGTATAAACTGACCACACTCCGCTATACTCGATGCATCGCACGTTGTGCCTCGTTCGTTGTTGAATAACAGAGTGAAAACAGCGAAGCTGTACGTCCGAGAGAACGACCAAAGGCCTCTCGTCTCTGCACCACCGACGATATACACTTGGATATGTATACGTGTGTATGCAAAGCTGGTGCACCAGCCACCAACAGGAACGGTAGCTGTGTGAAACCCATGTGGCACTCTCACATCAGCAAACCTCGTCTATCCTCTCAACCGTGCGCAAACCCACCCCCTTTGTGCCCCAAACCGAAAAGCTTCATCGCTCGTGTACCTCGTGTGTTTCCTTCGATTCGCGTCGCCTTCTCACTGCGAACAAACTGCAAAATTTAACATCGCAAAGGGCCTTGTATCGGCCTTCATACACACGCGCTTCAACGTTGTCATCACTTCATCGGCGTTCCGGTTTGCTTTTTCTTTCCTCGGGATTCGCCGGGGTGAATGCTTCGAGCGGATTGGTAGTCTGATCGGAGTTTGGGGAACAATCGGATGATTATACCAGATGTAGAAGTATGAAACCGGAATTTCCCTATACATGGTGCTAGCCATCAGTTTAGGGACCGTAAGACCGCCTCTGCAGCATCATCGTCTCCCTCTAACAGCTGACGAAGATTTTCAACACACAACACCCAAGTTCCCTACACCGGTATGTTTTTCTATAACCGTAAACATGTCCAATTTTGAGCCTACGAACTACGATTTGCGGACAGCATTGGTTTTCTGTTATCATTTGAAGAAAACTGCTGCAAAATCGCATCGAATCCTTGTCTAAGCTTACGGTGAACATGCTCTTGGTGCACAGTGGTTCGAGTGGTTCAAGAATTCAAAAGTGGTGATTTTGACGTGAGAAACAAAGAGGGTGGGAAACCACCAAAAAAGTTCGCAGACAACGAATGAATCTATTATGAGCTGTTAAAACCTGGTGAAACCGTTAACACTGATCGCTACCAACAGCAAATGATCGATTTAAATCTAGCATTGCGTGTAAGATGACCGGAATATGGAAAAAGGCAGCACAAAGCCATTTTGCTCCATGATAATGCTCCATTATACACAGCCAATCTTATTCTCCACACTTGGCTTCGTCCGATTATCATCTATTCGCATCAATGGGACACGCTCTCGCTAAACAACGCTTCAATTCGTATGGAAATGTACGAAAATGGCTCGACAACTGGTTCGCTTCAAAAGAGGAACTTTTTTTTGGCGTGGCACTTATAAACTGCCGAAGAGATGGGAAAATGTATAAATAGCAATAGAGATTATTTTGAATAAAATATTTTTTATCATTTTCAAACAGACGTGTAATTTTTTACAAAAAAATCCGGTTTCATACTTATACACCTGGTACTTTGGTTGGCAATTGGAATTCAAGATTAAGCGTTCGCTGATGCAGGCGTTGACGTTCGATGAGCCTGGATATCCATTGACGTCGCTGATAACATCGATAGATCGAAATGTTGGATGATCGCGAATTTATCAGCTGGCACACCGCGGCGTTTTCTCTTCGGGATGCAGGCGTTACGCAGCTTTGGCGTGGAAACGTCACTATCCGCCTGATGATGATGGTGATCTTTCTCGTTCGGAGCTACGATGCCACCTCGACAATGAGATCTACTGTGCCACGAGTACGTTGCGGATATGCTTGTATGTGTATGCATACACGATGTTTATGCATCGCAATGGATTGCGCCTCTCTCCCTCTGTCTCTCTTCTCGTGTGCATAATGCAGGCGCGCGTAGATGCGGATTACGTCATTGACGTCACTCCCGGTCCCTCGGCGACTATCTGCCCCGAACGATCAACGTTCCGGGAATGTAATTTTCCGCCCCGCCTACGAGCGATACGGAAATATGTATGCGCAATACGCGGTGGGTCTCGTTGCGAAGTGAAAATACACTCGGGATTATGGAGAATATGCGCGCCGCGGCGATCTGATAATCTTGTTTCTCGTCGGGAGCGGAGGCAAAAATCGCCGAGATCTAATCGAATGCAAAAGGTACATGTGAGGTATTTGCAAAATGGACGTTGGCGAAGTAATATGCCAGAGGAAATGTAAAAGGGCGCGGAAAAAAGTAATTCGTTAGTAATGTTCTCAACGGTCTGGACGATGAGGACAGACGACTTTGATTCATCAGATTTTTTGCAATTGAGACGATGCGCTAGGAAGAAGAAGGTGATGCAGATGCCAGAAGCCGGGGAACGATTCGCGAATTAATTTTTAGCAAACTAGTTAGCCGATGGGCTTCATTTTTGGTATGCTATGAGTATTCATATCAACAGACATAGTTGTGAAGCATTTAAAAAAATGCATAAATAAAACAGTTATGTGAATAAAAGTTATCCGCAAATTGTACCGTACGGTTTATCTTCCAACAGATAATTTCTTTATTTTATTTGTTTACGATACTTAAATAATAATAAGGTTGTTTGTAAAAGTATGGTAAACCATTTTTTATTCTGTCGAGCAACATAACATTAAAAAATATTGTTTTCCTTTTTATCCCGCCTTTTGCACGGTGTTGAATAATAACTTTTCGAATAATTTATGATTAACGTTCGAATTTTACGGATACCTTTTTTACATGTATGCTAAAGATATACAATGAAAATAAGGCGAGTAGCGTAAGTAATTTTCTACAATTAATTCTCAAAATCTTGATCGATTTTTCTATTTTTTTTACAATTGCTTCTCAAAATCTCGATCCATTTTTCTTATTTTTTTTCAATCGATTATCGACATCGCCGTCGTTATATTTTACTTTTTAACAAACGAATCTCTAATTTTCTGTCGATGTTTCCAATATTTCCACACCTGGTTCTCGAAATATCGATCGATGTTTCAAATTTTTTCACAATTTATTCTCAAAATCTCCGTTGTTTTTTGTATTTTTTTTACAAGTGATTCCCAAAATCTCGGTAGATTTTAATTATTTTTAACAATTGATTTTCAAAATGTCGGTTGATTTTTCTTATTTTTTTCAACTGATTCTTAAAATCTCGATCGATTGATTTCGAACGTTTGATTATCAAAATCTCCGTCGTTTTTTGTAATTACACATTATTTTACATAATTTTTTTTCAGTCTCATCTTCACGAACTAGCAATGCTTTACGCTCTTACGTGGACAAAGTCGTCGAATAGCGTCAAAGAGTCTCACAAAATTGACTACACTTATTAGAGGGCTATGACAGATGTTCGTGCAGATCGAAAAAAAGTTGGCCACGTATTCGTGCCGTTTTTTTCACATATATCCGCGACGTAATCCGCCGCGGAGTTTTTGTGCGCCTGCTGCGCGGTGAAGGTGTTCGCAGACCCTTCCACCTTTTTATTCGCCCTTTTCCTTTAATCCACCCTGGCCCGGAACCTTTTGCTCGCCCTCTTTCACGCGACCGACGACTCCTCGCTTTTTTTTCTCTTTTTCGCAACGAAAAATTTCACGCGCCCGCGACAGAAACAATGAGAACATAAGCATACGCTCAGCGGGCGCGAAAAAAAACAAACTCGGTATCGCCTGGTTCTTTTGCTTTCGCGCATGAAAGGGAGGACACATCGTATCGTCGCCGAAATTTCCATAATATTTGAATGTATAAAATGCGCGAATACCGCGATCGGCCCGCGACAAGGCGCGAGCGGGAGACGGGCACGATGCTCGGAGCCCCGAATACTGCGGTGCACTAGGCTCCTCGTACGTATACGGCGGGGCTGAATGAAACGTTCGACCGGAGCGGAAGAATTTCTGAATCATTCGACAACGAATTACTCTCGGAGCTAGAGAATTATTTTCATTATATTTACCTTTTTAACAATAAGAAGAATTTTTTGAATAACTAGGGAGAATTGAATAATATTTTAGAGTCGCTGAGTGAATTTGGTAATTCGATGCATATATGGTTATGCAAGACGCGATAAGGAAGCGTACACAAATTACGTAACGCAAAATTCCCCCCCCCCCCCCCCCACGATACGGGACCGTAACGCTTAGCCAGACCCCCCCCTCCTATTCCGTTACGTAACGGGTGCTTTGTCGTCAATGATTGCGATTTTTTTTTTCATAGATAAAACTAATTATGAAAGGATCGGGTATATACTCATTTTTTCAAGTATATATTCATCTGGTTTCATACCAATTTTTATGACAAAATCTCGAAAATTAACTGAGATATATGCCGTGATTTGACGACGAAAAAAAAAATTCTGTTCATTGTTCCATCGATATCTTTATGAAAGGTTATCTGTAAATTAAAAGTCAACAATTTATCGATATCTATACAAATGTAGCTATCGTTATGCGTAGCTGTTTTTTCATTTTGTTTTTTTTTTACAAAATGCCGACAGCTTGTACATTTTTTTCTATTTTCAAGGCCCTTTTTCTGTATTCAAGAAGTCTTTAAAAATAGTAATTATCAAATGTTAAAAATGCGGATACGTACAACCTTAGTCACTGCGATTACAAAAATGTTTTTTAAACAATTGAAAATCGCTTGATAAGTTTTTAAGTATTCGCTCGGACAAGGTCGAAAAAACTAGTTTCGAGAAAAACGCGGTCAAAGTTTTCGTTCAGTGTTTCTTAATATAAAGTTATGTTTTTTCTAGAATATTGATACTCACATTCAAGTATCAAATCGCGGGCGATGTGACGGTTCTCCATCTTCATGATAGTTCACAAAATAATAAGAGCCTGTACTTTATCTATTGTAAATGATGCCACACCTGGAGGGACTGAGGGTACTAACCGGTCGCGCTACCTGTTCTCACTAAAGTGACTATAACTCCGTCAATTTTCGGACTTGTGAACAAAAATGTTTCCAACATATTTTTCAATATATGTACTTTCAGGACTTGTAAAAAAATATCCTTCAAATGTTGCTTGGGGGATGTGGAAAACCTACGGTGCAAGTTCTTGCACAGTCACATTCCCCCTTAATTTACATTGCGTATAGAAAGCTGTGAGCTGTCCATGGTAAAATTGCACGCGAGGTTTAAATTAAAAACTTGAACATGCAGAAATTTTGATATTTCTGGCAGTTCTAAAATCGTGACGTAACGCAAACCTTGACGCTTCCCCTCCTCCCACGTACTCAGACCGTAACGCCTGGCCAAACCCCCCAATTGCGTTACGTTATTTGCGTACGGCCCCTAAGAGCGATCAACGATGAAACGGAATATTTCCCACCTAGGCTTGGGTATCCTGGCGATGGTGGAAAATATTGTGGTGAAACGAAGTGTAAAGTTTATTGGCAGAGCAGTCAGGATATGACTGATTAAACTATATTTTTTATATTATTTTTATCATAGATCGTATCCTTTTTATTTATTACTTTTATCGAGCGTCGTATCCATTTTACTTTTTTTGTTGAGCATCGTATCCATTTTATTTATTATATTTTTAACGTCGCATACATATTATTTGTTATTCTCATCGAGCATCGTTTTAATGTTCGTGATGATTTTTTCAACATCGCCCATATTTTGTTTATTTTTTTATCCAGCATCGTATCCATTTTATTTATTATTCTTATCAAGCATCGTATTCATTTTATTTATAATTTTTTTTCAATGTCGCATACATATAATTTATTATTCTTATCAAGCATCGTATGAACTTTATTTTTCATTTTTTCTAATCTCGCATGCATTTTATTTATTATCTTTGACTAACATCCTATCAATTTTATGATTTTTAATTAACGTCGTGTACAATTTATTCATCATTCTTATCTAACATCGTATCAATTTTGTCTATTATTCTTATTCAACGTCACGCACATTCAAATTATTATTGTGTTTTGACTTTTTATCAATTTTATTTATCATTTTCATTAAATGTCGCATACATTTCATTCATTATTCTTATCCACCATCGTATCAATTTTATTTATCGTTGTATACGTTTTATCCATTATTCTTATCTGACATCGTATTATTTTTTTTTTAACTCAACGTCGCATCAATTTTTCTTAATTAATATCACTTTGCATGAACTTTAATTTTAATTTTTATTTAAAATCGTTGCGACTCAACAGTCAAAGCAAATCCGAATTAAAATTGATAGCCAATAAACTTCAATTGTTTCCCCTACACCATCTTTAGTCAGACATTTGCTGTGAATACCATCCTCTCTTTTCTGCCTGCACGAAATAAATATGCCTCGCTTTTGCACCGATCGCCTTAAATTGAAATAAAATTGACGGTTTCCATCTCATTGATTTATTTTCGCGCAGCTAAATATTTGCCGAATCTCCCATATTTGCGTGGAAAAGAGAAGACAGTGGCAAAACGATCGCGGATGCTTGTCGGTGGTGCGGGAAGTATAGTGCTGGTGCGATCTGCGCGTGGAGAAGGTATACACTCGTATCGCGGTGGCTTACAGTCCCTGCAGGATCTTTTGCCCTCTCTCTCTCTCTCTCTGTTCCTTTCTACCTTTTTGCACTCTCCCTTTCTCGCTCTCTTTCGCTTTTGCTCGGTGTTGCTCGCTGACATATTTATCGGCGACCGTGCCACCTGCAACCGCGTGCACGAGAACTGACCGCGCGCGCGGCATCCGTACAGAGCTTTCCGCTTATTCTCGCGCCTCCGCGCGAGCCTCGAGACCGCGCGGAGATAGAGAAAGCTTCGGACCGTGGAGCAGGAGTTAGAGATACGGAGATCGGGAGTTCTTCGCGTGCTTTGCTAAAATCCACGTCCTATCGCGAGTTTTATTCCTCAATAAAAAAAAAAAAAAAAAACAATTCTTCCCAATAACATTTTCTCATAACGCAAAAATTCAAAGTAAAAAAAAACTAGGCACTGCCGAGTCTTCGCAATTTTTTTCACGACTGCTGATCGAGTATCGTTGACAATTATCCCAAGCTCAAAACTGCTATAGTTTTGGCGCACTGCTGCGCCGAAAAAATAGCCTCCGGAAAATGTCCTCGTGAGATCGTGCGTTCGTTTTTTCGCGGCTCGTTATCCTCGATCTATTGGATCTCATCTTCGCCTCTATATGTAGAATATATACTCTCTTTTCGGAAACCGCGGGCGCGCGGCACGATGATATATATCTCGGGTGCTAAACGGCCCATTGTTCGCGGTAGCCACTGACGAATTTGTATATGTTTATAATGGCGACGGGCTGCGCGCGGCCTTTTTGGCCGGGCTTAGGCGATAAAGAAACTTCGCGGACGACATTTTATATACCGAACGACCCTACTTATATATATATATATATATATATATATATACACAGGGTGTCCCTCTTACTTCTGCAACCTGAAATAACTCGGTAATTATCGACGTCACGAAAAAATGTTCCAGACAAAAGTTGTACGGTGCGAAGGGGTCATCGACTGCGACCAATTTTTTTTTTATTTCGGCGGAGGCGCTGACGGACAGTGGAGGTCACCTCCACTTTTTTAAATGGAATGGTACATTTTTTTTCAACCATCTTGTGGAGCACCTTCAGCGGCATAAAAAAACATTAGGGGGTCAAAGTCGTTGAAGGTCATTCAAGGTCACCTATTAAAATGAAATACAAATATAAATATCTCGGATCACTACCAAATATTCGCTGGTGAACCGAGATATTTGGATTTGTATCATCGATACTGACCTTAGATGACCTTGGACGACTTGTTCCCATAATGTTTTTTATGCGGCTTGAGGTGCTCCACAAGATGGAAGAAAAAAAGTACCATTCCATTTTAAAAAGTGGAGGTGACCTTCACTGTGCGTCAGCGCCTCCAGCGGAATAAAAAACATTGGTCGCATTTGATGGCCCCTTCACATCGTACAACTTTTGTCTGGAATTCTTTTTTTGACGTCGATAATTACCGAGTTACTTCGGGTGGCAGAGATAAGAGGGACACCCCGGATATAGGGTGTCCTGTTATGAATGGATAATCCTGCAACTGTCGATATGTCAGATCATGTCCTTCTAAATTCTGGAATTTTAGTTTAGTAAAAGTCCGCCGGTTTTCGAGATAAAAATGATCTGCTTTTGCTTTTTTTTGCATGCCATTTCGACAAATGATAACTTTTTTCACCCGGTTAAAAAAACTCTTTGTTATTTGTTTTATCTAGAAAAGTCTTCTTTTTAACCTTAGATGTTAAGGAAACTTTATGAAAAAAGATCTTATGCAGAATTGTCTTACAAACCAACTCGAACAACTGACTTTAATCGCCTGCGGTGTAAAAAAAAATGTACTACGCATATCGTGCCAATTACTAAAAAAAGTTGCTTAGTTATTGTCGATTCATACCATTTGTAGAAATGGCATGCGAAAAACCAAAAGCAAATTATTTTTTTAAATAACATAAAGCCCAAAATCTCGAAAACCGTGGGACTTTTACTAAACTGAAATTCCAGCATATAGTAGGACACGATCTTACCTATCGACAGTTGCCGGATTATCCATTCATAACAGGACACCCTGTATTTACACTATATATATATATATATATATATATATATATATATATGCTGGTGGCTTCACCCGCGTTGATCCACCTATAGAATGCAATTTTCCATACAAACTTTAACACCCCATTCCACCCCCTTAAAAGTTAATTTTTGAAAAACTCTTTCTTAGCGCACTTCGACACCTTCTAAGGAAGATATCTTCCAAATTTCATGTTTTTATCTTTAGCGGTTTAGGCTGTGCGTTGTCTATTTGTCAGTCAGTCAGTCGGTCACGGAACTGTTTATATATATATATATATATGTATGTATGTATGTGTGGGGGAATAGTTCAAACCCGTTATAACCATACGCATAGTAACCGTCATATTTGGCTGCTTTGCGATCGGTCTATTTGCAAAGAACAGCTTTGAGAAAACGTTTTTGTTTCTTAAACTTCCTTTGACAAACTGGGACTCCATGACCCAGTGTATCAAACGAAATTGCCCGGACGAATTTCAAGTTAAACGCTCACTTTTCCAAAATGGTAAATTGTCAATAGTTTTTTACAAAAATTTCATTGTATATTTTCTGAGTTTCAATTATGGAGGCATATTAAGGAGTGTTGATAGTATCTTATTAATCACGTCAGTCTGTATTCACAAACAGGCTCATATTAAGGCTTCAATAGATTAATACAAACACGGAACATCACTTAAGGGTCCTAGTTCGATTTGTGGAAACTCATATACGTGATGAAGCATTGAAAACTATTAGACACGTATTTTTTTTATCGGCGGAAAGACGATTTTGAGGGGGCAACCACCCCTCAAAGAAAGGCGTGTTACCCCTTAATTTAATTTTGTTTTCAATACTTCTGTAGTCGATTGTTCATCACTTTACATTGGAAGAATTGGTTTCTGTTTCATTCAGATCGGTGGACTAGTTGTGGGTGAAACTGCAGAATCACCCCTTGACACGCTTTTTTTCAGGGGTGGTTTTCCCCTTAAAAACGTTTTTCCGCTGACGAAAAAAACAAAAAAAAATACATGCCTAATAATTTTCAACGCTTCATGAAATACATGAGTTTCAAGAAAATCGAAGGCGGATTCTTAAATGATGTTTCTTGTAAGCAAAATTCAGGTGATAAGGCAATACCAGTAATGCGAATCGCATTGCAAGCGTGCATAGCAAGGTCGCCATCACTTTGAGCACCTCTTAAATCGATTCTAAACTAAAAACATTGACATTTCCGTTTTCATCGATTTTTGATAATAAAAATTGATAGTTTATCTTGAAATTTGGTATGTGAACTTATTTTTAGTTCCTTGATAAAATTCTGAAAAAATGGTGATCCCATTAAAAAAAATGAAGGGGACCTTGACATCTCCGGAGCGCCTCGACCTGGATGAACATCGTAGCCGCTAGTCGACCCCCTTCGAACTATGCATTTGTAGGAAAAGTTTTCTCCAAGTCTGATAGGTTGGAAAATATTTCTACTGCTAATAGTTGTTGCCTCGCTACCTACATCATTTTTTTTCTTGCCTCTTCTTGCCAAACTTTTATACAGTGCCCCAAAAGACGTGCAAATATTTGTTTCTTGCGTGCTTTTCGAGGATCTTCATCCTCGAAGTTGTCCAGTCTTTGTCTCCTTCGAAAAAAGCTATATATATATATATATATATATATATATATATATATATATATATATATATATATATATATATACACATAGCTTTTAGGGTGCTCACTATATATATATATAGAACTAGGTGAGGCGAGTGTTCCACGATCAACAATCCATTAATCCAACGAATTCCCTGACCGCTGCGGTGCCAGTGCGAGCCTCGCAGGCGTCTTCGATCCCGCATAAAGTCTCACGCCCGCTCTCGTGCGATTCTCTACGCGAATACCGCGTGGGATCCCGTGCGCCGAGTATTTTGCCAAAAAATAACGGCGCGTCGTATATAGTGAAAATAAAAACATATCATTTATTTCTTCCCTTTTCCCTTGATGGCACTACGAGTTCGGATCTTGCGGAATTTAGCGCGCTTACCGAGCCTTTTTCCCCTCTTTCTCGAGCTGCGCACGACAAAAGCTTCGTTTTGGCGATTTGAGAGAATCGCCGGGGAGAGAACGGCCGCGGGACATTTCGCACGACTGCCGAAAGCGTTTCCCTTGTATATGCAACACATATTTTTATACGAGTGTATGCATCGCGTATAGGGGCTATTCCTATTATTTTAATGCCTCGACGTATTCCATGGATTGTGCGATGTATATACGTATGTGTGTGTGTATGGAGAAGAGTGAGGTTTGTCGAGGAGCGAAAAAGATTAAGAGTGAGGCGAGGATCGTATCGAGGGGATGAAGGGGGAGAGATGAACTGCAGTCGGGAGCGAATATGCGGGAAGTTGCGGAGCCCGAGAGGGGAGAAGAGAGAGAGAGAGAGAGAGAGAGAGAGAGAGAGAGAGAGAGAGAGAGAGGTCTATAGGGAGATCAAGGATATGCGAGAAGGAAGCTCGGAAATATAGTATTGGTAACCATAAAGCGTGAGACACCATGAAGGGAGATAGAATTGGCAAAGAGACACACAGCACGATGAGGAGACAGAGAGAGAGAGAGAGAGAGAGAGAGAGAGAGAGAGAGAGAGAGAGAGAGAGAGAGAAATAAAACGTAGGGAATGTCGGGTGTCGAACCTGGTGCGGATTTACGGGGCGCTTTGTACAAGACCGCCTTCCTCAATTCAGCAATATACCTAACCACAGCAACGCTCTTTCCTTGCGCACTCTTTTCTCCTCTTCGTTCTTTTCTCCCCTCATTTCTACCCCATCTCTCTCTCTCTCTCTCTCTCTCTCTCTGTCTCTCTCTCTCTCTCTCTCTCTCTCTCTCTCTCTCTCTCTCTCTCTCTCTCTCTCTCTCTCTCTCTCTCTCTCTCTCTCTTTCTTTCTTTGTCTCTCGCTGTCTCAACCTCTCCGTACTCTGGACCAAAAGTCTTCGTGGCTCCCGATGGTCCCCCTGGGTGGAAATGTTCCCCAACATCGAAGGAACGTACTCCATGGCAAAGGGTTGGGACAGGGCCGAGAGGAGAGTGAAAGCAAGAGTGAGAGACGGAGAGAGAGAGAGAGAGTGAGAGAGAGGGGGGACTCTGGGAGAGCCAACATCCATTTGCGCATCGCTCGCTGAGCTTGACGTTCATTAACCCTCGCTCACATATATATGCACACCGTCGATTCGCTCGCGAATTCGACATTTTTTACCTTTTTTTTCATCGCGAATACGAACACCAGCCAGGGTTTCCAACGCTTGGACCTCCTCCCCCCTCGCCCCCCTCGCCATTTTCTTTCTTTACGGTGTGTAATACGTGCATACAGGCGAAAGCAAAAAATAAATGGAGGAAGAAAAAAACGGATGCAAAAAATGGAGAGTTCCGAGTGAGAAGGGCTCTCTCTCTCTCTCTCTCTCTCTCTCTCTCTCTCTCTCTCTCTCTGTCTCTGTCTCTCTGGCTCGTGATCCCCTCGGGAGTCCTGCTTGCTTGGCCTTCTCCCGATATACTCTTCTCGTGGTCGTGTACACGAGATCCCGGCACTTAGCCCCTCGTTTCTCACAGCAACGAGATATACACGGAATACACGCGGGTACGGTGTATGTACGGGGGATTCGATATGAAGTACAACGATATTCGGTCGGAGATGGCTTTTTATTGTTCTGCAGCCATTCGCGAACTTTTCTCGTAGCCTTGAGGCTTTTTGAGGTGCAGCTGGGCTATCATATCACTTATCCCTCCCTCCCTTCCTCCCACCCTCTCTCTCTCTCTCTCTCTCTCTCTCTCTCTCTCTCTCTCTCTCTCTCTCTCTCTCTCTCTCTTTCTTTGTTATTTGCATTTAATTATTTGTATTACTTTCATTTAAAATGTATATTATTTTCCATTTTTTGTTTGAAAAGTGTTCTAATATTTAAAGAAAAGTATAAATTTTGCAGATTTTTTTTTCAGAATCTAGCATTTGCAATTTTTGTTACTTTTGATTTTATACTTTAAAGTTTCAGGATTTTATGTTGACAAAAACAATAATAATATTTATTATTAATGTTCATTCGTTTTTTATTCTTATACTGGTGTTTCTACATGTTTAATTTTTCTCACATTCATTTGTGATCTTTTAAATTATTTTTATTTCCCCCATTGTAGTGATCAAAGTATTCAATAAATATCCAATTATCAATCATTCTTTCTTTCTACTTCCCTCGCACCCTTTTTTTAAATGTTACATTTTTTCAAAATAAACAATAATAATATTTATTACTTTTCTATCATTGTACCTATGTGTCTACATAGTTCATTTTTCACACAATCTTTTATGATCTTCTAAATAATTTTTATTTCTCATTTTGTTGTGATCGAAGTATTCAATAAATATCAATCAATCAATCATAATCTCTTTCTGTTGCCCTCGCTCTCTTTTCTGTAGATTTTTCGATTTTTTATTCATAATTTAGAGTTGCCAAATTTTGCATTGTTCATTTTAGATTTTTGGAATATATAGAACTGTAAAATCCTAGAATTTTATTTTAAAATAAAATATTATAATATTTATCCTTTTTCTATTGTACTTATGTTTCTGCATAGTTCATTTTTCATACAATCTTTTGTCATCTTCTAATTATTTTTATTTCTCACATTGTAGTGATCGAAATCTTCAACAAATATCACCAATCGATAAATATCTCTTTCTAGTTTCTCTCTCTCTCTCTCCCTCCTTTCTCCAGAATATTATATTCTGAAAATTAACTAAATATGCCTACTCCCTTTAAAAATTACTCCGACATTATTAAACTCATCCTACAGTATCCCATTTATTTGGTATGATCTTCTGCAATTTTAATTCTCAATCCAACATGTTCTTATTCATAATAATGTTTTTATTTCAATTTGTATCAATCCTCGTTACAATTTTTTTGTCACATAGTTTTTTCCGTTCCAAAAATAAAAAACTGATCCATCCATCATTTAATCTCGTCCGCTCTGATTAACTTTACTTTCTGAAAACGCACTGACGTATTTGCTTTATTTTTTTTTCATTCGCTTTCACTATCGTATACTTAATTACCCGAATTTTTGTCCATCGACGCGCATATACGTGCACTAGGGTGGCACAAATTTGAGCTCTATTCTTTTTCCTGTTTCTCACCATCCAATTATCTTTTTCAAAGAAAAAAAAATTGTCGCGAAATCGGCGAGCGGCCGAAAAATATTTAGAAGTCGCTCAAGCCTCGCAAGAATTAAAATTTTCATAAAAAAATCGTTTTTTTTTTTCGTTCACTTCTCACCCATGAATTTTACGCTTTATTATTTTAAAATTAACCTCGCGAAAGCTGTAGCTGGTCAATGAATATTTAGCGGTCGCTCAAAAGCTTCAAAATTTGCAATTTTTACCAATTTTTTTTACTCATCTCACTCATAAATCTGACGCTTTGTAAAATTCCCAAAACAATTACTCGTTTTCCTTGAGAAGCAGATTTTCCAAATTTACCTCACACTACTAACCCAAGAATTACATTCTTTTTTCTCATAAAATAATTCCCTAAAGCTCTTGTCCGTAAACAAAATTATAGATCCCCCGTTTTATCGGGTTAGAAGTGTGAGGTAAATTAAAAAAATCCGTTTCTAAAGAAAAAGAGGATTAATCGTTTTGAAAATTTTCCAAAGTGTTAATTTTATGAGTGAGAACAGAAAAAAATTTGCGACATTTGGAAATTTCGAAGTTCTTGAGCGACCATTAAATATTCATTGGCCGGCTAGAGCTTTGGCGGGCTGGCTTTAAAAACTGTAAAGCGTAAAATTTATGGGTGAGAAGTGAAAAAAATCGATTATTTTATGAAAATTTAAATTTTTGGGAGGCTTGGGGTACCTCCAAATATTTTTTGACCGCTCGCAGCATTCGCGACAATTTTTTTTCTTCTTTCAAGTAAATAATTAGATGGTGAGAAAATGGGAAAAAAATAGAGCTCTAATTTGTGCCACCCGAACGTGCATGTATGCTCGAGTGCAGTTCAGCTCCGTTTCACGTCGAGGGGACCCTCGTGACGAGAAAGGCCCTATGCTACTAATAAATCCCGCTTATGGAAGAAAACGCGCGCGAGCCAAAGTGCCGCGGTGTTAATCAGCGATAAGTCACAACGTGCACGAGCGCACACGTTCGCTAAATCTTGCGAGTCCACCGGCGCAGGAAGCAGTGCTCACCTCGCGCAAGATGTTCGAGAAGCTCCGCGAGAAAATCGCGAATAGCAGCTTTTATTGTTTTTTATGTCTCGTCGCCAGGTCTCGGTTCTCTACGGAAAATCTCACGTCTTTCGACTTTCGATTGGCGGCGATGAATGTTTTCCATTAAGGGATCATCACAGTGTAACATTTTCGAAAAATGGATTTCTTTTGCATAATTCGATAGTATAAACGGTCATAAACATGCTGTTCAATTTTTAGGGCGAAATCCGAATAATTTTCGTCCCTACAGCCTTTCTCAGAGAAAGTGATTCGAGCTGCGGCGTGAATGTCGTTTTTCAAAACGGTGTACACTCTCAAAGGAAAAGTTTTCAAGCTATCCGTCTCGAATTTTGATACAACATTCTTCACGTCATTCTTTATCTTGCTATGGAAGCTTATTTTGGAATCTTCATATTTTTTTTAACGCGGTCCTCTAGTTTCTCGGCTGTTTTTTTACGGCTTTTTCAATAATTTTTTACGGGCAAAGCATCGAAATAATCAATCTCATTGTTGTTGCATAATCTTTATTAACATTTAAATAAGCTTTACAAATTTTTTGAAGTCAAAATATATAATAAAATAAAAGTTATAGTGGCCGACAGGAAGACATCAAGTAAAAGAGGTGCTTGACGGTGACCAAGATTGCGGCTGTTCTGCTTATCTGAAATCAAAAAACCAAACGGCATTTTAATCTTCATATTTAAGACTAGCGATTGAACTAGAGTGAATTCTAGATTACAAAAATTGACTTTTTTATACACTTTTGAAAATTACATTCTATTTTTTACTCATTTTTTCTTAAGTTTTTCGCTCGTACAAAAAAAACTATCGAAGCAATCATGATAATCCTAGTTCAATCGCTGGCTTATAACATATTAAAGATGCTGTATAAATTTGAACAAGATCGGTGCAGTAGTTTCGGAAATATCGTGGTCACCGTTTCGAAAAATGGTGTTTCGAGAAAAACGCGTTTGAAAGTATACCTGCTCCGTATACCTGCTCCGTTCCAGGGCCGTAACTTGTGAACCACTTCGAATATCGAAAAATCCTTTGGCACACATTTTCTACACATGTTGTAGATGTGATTTATGAAAAAAATCGATTTTTTCGACCCGAGAAACTAGAGGACTTCCTTAACGAAAAACTATCGAAAAATCGGCTAAATTCGATTGTTTGTTTTCTTCAAACTGCCGCCTTCATGTTAATTTTGATTTAAAAAACCCTCCATAGTGAGATAGCGGCTTTCATACTGATTAATAATCTTTTTACAAATTTTGTTTCAGATAATATTTACGGCCACAACCGTGTACACCGTGAGGACTCCTTTTTTCGACAAAAATTCCAACCGTTAAAAAAAGTAAAAAATAAATAAAAATAAACGTTAAACAATAAATATTCCGTTCCGTTCTTCATAAATGCTTTGATTTGATACAAAAAATCAGACTGATTAGCGTATTTTAACCATCGAAAAAATCGCGAATATCAGCTATTTTTCGACCCGCTACACTGTGACGATCCCTTAAGATACACTTACCTCGTGGCCGGAAAACGGGGAATTTTCGTTAATTTTTTCTGAAAAAACGTATGCGGGTTTGGATTTTTTTTTTACATGGAAGAGTATGGTTTTAAGTATCTTTTACAATTTTTGCATAAAAAAATATTTTTTCTAAATATGGTAGATACAATACTTTGTGCAGAGCGCTGATCGAAAAATGTCCTTCGCGGTGACCACTGCTGCTCAGGAACAAATCATCCGAAATAAGAAAAGTTCAACGCATTTAGTTATTGCATAAAATTATCTAGTGCTTGAACGAAGGATTCAATATTAGACGGAATGACACCTCATCGCGGTCGGTATGGTAGAGCAATTGTAGATACCCAAAAATCTCTGAAACGGCTCTTCGGATCCCGTCGAAACTTTGCAAACGACGTCAAATAGATAGACGAACAGCTGTCTGCCCCTCAAATTTTCTGAATTTGAGAAAAAAACGTAGATCGGGTTATCATAAGCCAATCTACGGTTTTTTTCTCAAATTCAGAAAATTTGAGGGGCAGACAGCTGTTCGTCTATCTAGTTGACGTCGTTTGGCAAAGTTTCGACGGGATCTGAAGAGCCGTTTCAGAGATTTTTGGGTATCTACAATTGCTCTACCATACCGACCGCGATGAGGTGTCATTCCGTCAAAATATTGATTTAAAAAAAAGCCCACCGTCCCAAGTGAAAGTATCTATTTTCGAAAAAAAACGCTCTACTTTCATTGATAAAAAAAAAACTATGCATTGAGAAAAATAATCCTTTGTTCAAGCACTGCTTTTTAATATGTGAAAGAAACTTGTAATATTGCAAGTTGATCGGTATGGTGATTTTTTATACATCGTGGTTAACGATATTTAAAGAGTAATTTTGGGCAAAATGCATTTAAAGTTCGCGGAACATACCTATAAACACCCATAACTCCCTCAATAAAGAATCGGAGAATTTTTGAGAAAGTGTTTAAAATTAACCATAATGGATATGTATATATATAGCCATGAAAAATGTTTTTTATATAAATAAAGCTTTTTCAGTACCTAAAACCATGTCTAGGTGTTATTTTTTTTAATTGCCGCGCAATCGTCACACCACGTCATCTCAGAACGCGTGACGTCATATGTGTGAACACAAACGACAAGCTAACCTCGAAATCACGTGCAAGGTGTTATTTTTTACGTTTTTATAAAGTTTGGGTTTCCTGGTTAAATCCTAGTTGCATGTCAAAAAACGTAAACAAGAGATGAAAACGTAAAAAGGAGAGAAAATCACGCGCATGGGAATATTTGTTTACACATGAATGACGCTGTGATCGTTGTTTCGTTTGAGGTGAAGAACATATTTAATATATTTGAATTACTAGATTTGATTTATTGATTTAAAAATATGAATCATTACTATTCAACAAAATAGCTGCATTTTACATTACTATTTAATACTATTTCTTAACTATTTAACAAAAATTGATTAACCGATCGGTCTAATTATATAGCCATTGATTCTAACTACATATTATTTTTTTTCTGATTACCATTATATTGCCTATTCTGAACGGACTAACTTAAAATTTTCAGAGTATTTTTGTGAAATGCCCTATTATAAGAATCCGTCAAAAACCAAAAATCAATATTTTCAAAAATTGCAACCAGGTGCAAGACTTTGAATAAAAACTACTTGGAGCTACACGAAGCTGAGAGAGCCACTCGAATGCCTCTTTCCGATTGATATAATATTTTCTGAAATTACACACGTGAACGAAAAATGAATTAAAAAATTGTTCGATAAATAGATTCCGTTGCGCTGGTTGGGTGATATACGTTGGGTTTTTTGGGTTTTTAATTTACACAGCTTTCAGGGTTATTGTCATGTTCCCATTGGCAACAGGATTTTCGGTCATCAGAATGCACTCGTAGACTGCAAAAAATATAATTTACCTACGAGTTTACCCACGAATTTCACTCCCAATCTTGTTCTTTCGCCTTTTCTCTGGGATAGTCGTCGTTTTGGTCACCAAGTACGGACTCAGTAGTGCAATGGCTTGGTGAGTAATTGGGACGGCAGTTTGTGGGCGCGACGAAACGCAGAATCCCCTTCGAGTATTCTCGATGTTTTTTTGCAACATGCATACACACACATTTATATATATATATATATATATATATATATATATATATATATATATATATATATATATATATATATCAGTGTTGAACGAAGGAGACACGCCGGTAAATTGGTAGCGTGGAATTCGCCCGGTAATCTCAATGAGAGAGTCTCGCGATTATTGCTAATTACAGAAAATTCTTCGAAACAAAAGATGAGAGCATCGCGAGTTCTCTCCTCGATCTTCTCCGTCTCCGCCCATACGTATGTGCATGTCTTAGCGCGAAATGCAAAAAAAAGCAAAATAAAGAAACGTTGTTTCTTCGTCGAAACGGATAATGATATGAGTCCGATAAAAAGTTGAACAGTCAGTAAAAATTCTATGACGCGTTTCTTATGCAGCTCGAATGGAATGCAGCGTGTGGAGCAACGGAGATCGTACTGGAATTGCCCTCGGATTGTAGAAGAAATTATTTGTTTTCACTGAAAAAAATGAATTCAAGCCAAATATGTTTACAATTGTTCATGCGTAGATTTATTTTTATTTTTGAACTATAATTCGTGTATTATTCAAACGTCATGTGAAATTGAAAAATCGCAATGATCGATTGTTCGCTGGTCGGGTCGGATAACCCCCACGAGCGTTCGCAATATTTTTAAAAATTCCTTTTCACTTTTTGCATTGTGTAAAGCGATTGAGATCATACTG
The DNA here is from genome assembly GCA_944452715.1 of Ophion slaviceki. Taxonomy (NCBI): domain Eukaryota; kingdom Metazoa; phylum Arthropoda; class Insecta; order Hymenoptera; family Ichneumonidae; genus Ophion; species Ophion slaviceki. Next base: position 31,345,650 of record OX101791.1, read on the forward strand.
GAATTGCCTTGGAATTATACGAGAAATTATTCATTTTCACTCCAAACAACAACAAAAATTAGAGCCAAATATTTTTACAATTGTTCATGCGGAGGTTAATTTTTATTTGTCAACTATAATTTATCGGTAATTTTCGTCTCAGGCAATTCGTGTATTATGCAAACGTCATGTGAAATTGAAAAATCGTAATTATCGATTGATCGCTGATTTGACAGGATGAGCTCCACAAGCGTTTGCAATGTTAAAAAAAATTGTTTTCACTTTTCGCCCTATGTGGAGCAGCCAAGATCGTATTGGAATTTCCGTGGGATTATAGAAGAAATTTTTCTTTTCCACTAAAAAATATTATATACAAATATTTGTATATAATATTTAATAATTTTTTACCCTTTTATAATTAATATTAAAATTATTTGGGTAAAAATACTAAGTAAAAATATTTGTATATATTATATACAAATATTTCTACAATTATTCATGCAGCGATTAGTTTTTATTTTTAATTCAATTCATCGATCATTTTCGTCTCACGAAATTTCGTCTCAGGCAATTCGTGTATTATTCAAACGTCATGTGACATTGAAATATCGTAATTATCGATTAATCCCTGATTGGAACGGATAAGCCCCACGAGCGTTTGTAGTAGAAGAAAAAGTTTGTGCCGCTGGACTGACGTGGTATCAGGGTTCGTAACTCGGCTCCTGCCACATATAGTTTGCGTCAATTAAACGTTTGTCAAATAAATGGATGTGATTCGTCGTCGTGGTCGAGTCTCTCGTTCATCGGTCTCTATGACTCTCTCTCTCTCTCTCTCTGTGGCCGTCTGTCTGAAGAGGTCTCATTAACCGTATGGCTCTCTACCGCCAATTATATAATAATAAGCTGATAATAATTGCATCGCTGGTGCATCGGCCCACCGGTCATTTCATCCGTCGAGTGGATCGAATAAATTAAGGACTAACTTCCCTCTTACGACGCCCTCATGCAGACTGAATGTATTTCACGACTGCATGATGTATGCGATGTCAAACTGCATGTGGTCCTCCGTTACCTCTCTCTCTCCCGACCTCCCTCACCCCCCACACTCTCTTCTCGTATTCCTCTTCAATGTCTAATAGAGCGATTTTTGCATGCATTTCTCAATTGATGATGCACTGCGGGTGCGTCGCTGTGACGTTTCAATGAAAAACTACCGTTCAAGATTTATGCCGACGTAATTCACAACCCCTTAAAGAATATACATCACCAAATATAGAAATCATCACCAAAGAATATACATCATCAAAATTATCCGCACCAAAAAACGTATCTCTCGATAGAGGCCCGAATTGACTTGCCAGCATCGCCTCAACTGCATCGCGATCTCCAGCGACGAATCCATTCGAAGAGTGCCCGTAAAAATTAACAACGCGCCAGTTCTTACGCACGAATTCGAAAATAACACTCGACTCAATTGTACGCGTTCTATAAACCTTTCGTATGCGCGCGTCACCGCAACGAACAACAATGAAAATCCTTCGCGAAATAAAATCTCAGCGTATGTGCGGCAATAAAACGCACTCGTTATTTATTCGAAGCGTTCAACGAGATTTATGAGATGTCCGACTTTTTATACCGCGTGCGAGCGTTCCCGAGCGACACATATTTACTGAAATATTGTTCGTTATACCACTCGATAAAGTATAATGCCGCGTTTGTTTCTATTGCGCTATTGCATCTCGCGGCTGCACCGAGAAACGCGCAACCTCGACTCGATATACCGCCGACGTGTATTGTATAATTTTTACATCGAACGAAATATATATATATATATATATATATATATATATATATATATATATATATATATATATATATACAGGGTGTCCCTCTCATCTCTGCCACCCGAAATAACTCGGTAATTATCGACATCACAAAAAAATGTTCCAGACAAAAGTTGTACGGTGTACTCACCTCCACTTTTTAAAATGAAATGGTAGATTTTTTTCAACCTTCTTGTGGATCACCTCAAGCCGCATAAAAAACATTGGGCGTCAAAGTCGTTCAAGGTCATTCAAGGTCAGTATCGAAGATACAAATCTAAATATCTCGGATCACTACCAAATATTTGGTAGTGATCCGAGATATTTAGATTTGTATTTCTTTTTAATAGGTGTCCTTGAATGACCTTGAACGACTCTGACCCTTGAATGTTTTTTTACGCAGCTTGAGATGATCCACAAAAAGGTTGAAAAAAATGTACCATTCCATTTAAAAAAGTGGAGGTCTGCTTCACTGTGCGTCAGCGCCTCCATCGAAATAGAAAAAAATGGTCGCATTTGATGGCCCCCTTCACACCGTACAACTTTTGTGTGGAACATTATTTTGTGACGTCGATAATTAATGAGCTATAATTATATTATAATTAAAGAGATAAGAGGGACTCCCTTTATATATATATATACACACACAGTACCTGCCAAAAGTTTTCGCACACTTCAGATAATTACAAAATTATATTAGAATAATATAATTAATCATACAGAGCCAAATAATATCTTCATAAAATAATAAATAAAATGAACTATATTATTCTAACGTTATTTGGCAATTATCCAATGGTCGAAAGTTTCGCAATTATCTTAAGTATCCGGAATATTTTGGCCGGTAGTGTATATATATATACGTACAGGGTGGCCTGAAAAGTGACGTTTCAAACGAAAATCTACATGCCTCCGAATCACCCGTATGTATGTCCTACGATTTTTCTAAGTTCTCCAGAAAAAAAGTATTTTTAAACTTTTTTGTGCGTGGTTTCCTTGCGATTTTTGTTTACTCGTGTTATCGTCGTGAAGTGCACTTTTAAGCAATAAATGAATCCCCAACCGTACACTAACCCAAATAGCTTAGATTTCAATCAAAAGCTTAAAAAATGGCTTTGAGAAGATCGTCACGAAAGTGCAAATGATACAAAAAATACTTATATTTGTTTAAATGACTCCCAATTGATTTTAATAACTCCTAAGAGAAGAGTACATACACCAAAGAGAAAAAAAATTGAAACCTATGGTACAGGTGTAAAAAAATTGAAATTGTTTTTTTTTCTCGAAGAAAATTGCAGCGCATACATGGGGGTGATTCGGAGACCTATTGGATTGAGGAAACTAGATTTTTCCGTGTTTACTCATGTCTACCTTGTAAATATTAAAAAAAAGTATTTCTACTAGTCTAAGCGAGTCAAAATTGCTTTTAAAAACTTCTAAGAAGAAAGGACATACACAAAAAAAAACTAAATCCATTGCTGCAGGTGCAAAAAAAATGTTAAATGTTTTTTTTTCTCGAAAAGTTAAAAAAATTGTCGAACATAAATGAGTCGGTTCGAGGCATGTCGATTTTTTAATCGAATGTCGATTATTGGGCTACCCTGTATATACACATACACACACGCACACACACACGCACAAATAGCTTATATATATATATATATATAAGCTATTTGTCTTGAGTATACGTACTTGAAAGCAGAATAGTAAACTCGAGGATTTGAAACCACAAATGTGCAGTCTACGTACCTTTCAATATATATCTGTATATGCATATGTTTCTCATGTACTGGTATATGGCACATATATGCACATATGCAGCGGAGGACACGGTTATCGTGATACCGTGCGGGAGGTGAAAGTAATAAACATAAGTCATGCGTTCGGCGATCATAAATATTCGATATTAACGTTGATATGTGCGGGAATTAGCATAAACCGTTGGTCAGCACGTTCTCAGCGTTTGCCACAATGTTCTATCCGCTCCTGCTACCGCATAGTTCGTACACGTAGATGTATTGGTCGAGGCACTATGTCCAGGAATATATACGCGGTCATGTATATATTAAATGTATTATATGCTTTACGGGCATAACCGTACGCGATGAGGGATAACGATGAGAGGGGCCGAGGAGCGGAGTGGTGGCGATATATCGCTCGCTAAATACCGGAGTGTACGTGCGCACGATACATATTCGTATTTACATCATTTTATTGCATCGATCGTGTCCGGCTGGTCGCGAAATCTCGGTTATCCAGCGGTTTTAGGCCGTCGTACAATTCATATCGTAGACGGGGATTGCGACTTGAGGAAGTGGAAATTGTTGCTTGTGTAAGTATGGAAGTGGAGTAGCCGGAATTTGAAATTGTTGGACGTATGTCGGGGATGTAAAGGAAAATCAGTCGTGATTTGCATAGTACGTAGACCCAGACTTGAACTTTCGATTGAAAGTGTTTTATTCATTTATTTGTTTTATTTTATTAACTCAAAATTGTGTTAATTGAAACATTTTATCACTTTTTAATTTAATTTAAATAAATAATTTCAAGTTAATTATTGTTTTTTTAAATTATTGACTTTTTTATTCAATTAAGGTTGAAATTCAATTCAGTTTTGTAATTTTATATTATTTTGTTTAATTAATTTGAGGTTTTATTAATTTAAAACTGTTTTCTATTTAAAATTTGATTCGATTTTAATGTTTTAATTTTATAAAACAAATTAGACTATTGAAGTAAAATTTTTAACATTAACTTGATTAAATATTTAAATTACTTAATAAAATAATGATTGATTCAGCTATACTGGTTAATATATTCTATTATTAAAGTTATCTTCGTTACCGCAAATCTCTTGACAGGTAACGTGCCGCGCTTCAGGGCTGCCGCAATTTCCAAGACGCTAAACTCTTTCTAGCACTGGATTAAAATGCGCGGAGGAGTCGAAATAAAAAACAAGCAGATTTTCGGTACGTTACAATTAAGGAGCTATAGGGGCAGGTTGACCCTTTCCAAAAATCGATTTTTTTGCCTTTTTCGACAGTTAAATCTTAAAACGCGTTTTTCTCGAAATGAGATTTTTTAAATTTGCTGACATTGTAACTCAAAGAGCAATTGTCCGATTGACTTGAAATTTGAACTGAGTACTCTTGAATATATTTACTCTACAATGACATAGGATATTTTTGATTGGATGCAAATTGACGATTTGGCATTGAAAAAAACGACCATTTTATAGGCAAGAAAACAGACATTTTTTTATAACTACGCCATTTTGTTAGATTTTGATATTTTTCGAAAATCCTACGTCATTGTACAGGATATACCTTCCAGTTTAACGACATTTTTTCCTTTTTCGGTTTCAGCTACTCAATCGGCCGGAATCATGTCAGCAGTGGAGGAACTTTTTTTGGCGCCTCCGAAGGCAGCGCATAAGTCGCTTGGATCTCAATATTTTTCTATGAAAAAATTATGTAATATAGGTCAAATATTGCCAAATATATTCTAAATTTTCCGAAACATTTAATTAAGTACTTTTCTTCCAAAAAAATCCCGAAAATCACCAAAATTTCCAGCGTTCACACTGGTATAGCCCCTTAATCACACTACAACTATTGGTCGAATAATTCCGATATTTTCCAAAAAATTCCATTCACACTCGCCCATGCAAAAATCCGAAAATATCCTGTACCATTTATTCCTCATGCTTCTGCTCCCCATACTCGACGGCAAATCAACGTGCTCTAACAACACTTCTGCCGACCACTGTAAATTAGAAGCCTCATAGATTTCCAATATTTTTCCATATATATTCTAAAATTCCGGCTCACAACGATCACCAATGCATCCAACCTGCATAACCGTGGTAGCATTTCCGCAGCCTCCAATGCATCCTAAAGCAACCAAATTGAAAAAAAACCTACTGTAGGTACTCAAAATTCATCGCAAAAAAAATTAACAAAAATCATCACAATTCGTAAAAATATTAGCTATTCCTTTCCAGGTCCACGGCAATTAATACCAGGATCGTTATGATCACATGTGGCCCGTACGGTCGTATCGCCAACCTTTTCCACCTCGTTCCTCGATTAATGTACCGAGCCCACGATATATCTCAGGCCTGAGCTATGTGCATACATGTGTACACAAGACGGATATTCTCGCGCATCGTTGAAACGGATGATGCATATTATATACCTGCTTCTGGTTATACCAACGTTTAAATTCAGCAAAATCGGCCGACTCTACGAAATGCAACCTCGGTTTCTCTCGGCGAATATTCACACAGTAGACGTCTATATATTTATACACGGTGTCCGGTTACGAATGGATAATCCTGCAACTGTCGATAGGTCAGATAATGTCCTACTATATGCTGGAATTTCAGTTTAGTCAAACTCCCAGGGTCTTCGAGATTGTGGGATCTATTTTATTGAAAAAAAAATCATCTGCTTTTGGTTTTTCGCATGCGATTTCTACAAATGATATGAATTGACAGTAACTAAGTAACTTTTTGAAGAAATTGGCACGATATGCGTAGTACATTTTTTTTACACCACAGGCTAATAAAGTCAGATGTTCGAATTGGTTTGTATGAAAATTCTGCACAACATATTTATTCACAAAGATTCCTTAACATTTAAGGTAAAAAAGAAGACTTTTGTAAATAAAACAAATAATGAAGAGAATTAACAAAGAAACGGGGTAAAAAAATTATCATTTGTAGTAATGGCATGCAAAAACCAAAAGCAGGTGATTTTCATCTCGAAAACCGTTGGACTTTTACTGAACGGAAATTCCAGCATATAGTTGGACATGAATCCACCTATCGACAGTTGCAGGGATATCCATTCATAACAGAACACCCTGTATATATATATGTGTGTGTGTGTGTGTGCCCGTGTTTCCCTCGTGTACGATGGCGGTGTACTTTTGCCGTTTGCGTCCGTGTGCATCGAGTCTGCTTTTACGTAATACACGCCGGCGCGCACACCGGTCAACTGACAGAGCCACAAGTTGAATAATATCCTTATAGAAGCGGCAATATAACGTTTCTATCGTTTCAATGTCGTGCGGGGGACAGAGCCATTAATCATGCGCGCGATCGTAACAAGACATGCTTTACGCCGTGCATATATACATTTATGTGCGCATACACGTTTGTATACATGTATGTAGGCATTGCAAAATACGCTTGTATTGATATATATATATGTGTGTTTGTGTGTGTGTGTGTGTAGACTTTCAAGACCTTTTGAGGCCTTCTGACTGTCCGTCTCCAATAAATCCTTCGGGTGTTCTCCAGTCGAAAAACATAAGCGCTGGTCTGGTTTTTTTGCTTTATGTCTGATCGGACACTTGGACGCAGAGCTAGATTTTGATTAATGTGATAAGGTTTACATCGTTGGAATGAGATGGAAATCATTTTGTTCAATGTTTAATTTATTTTTGGTCGAATTGAAGTATGGGAAAAAACGGTTTTTTTGAATTCTTCACGGAAGTCGAGGACTCAAAATTTTAGAAAAAGATTTTGTGTGAGAAATAAGGAAATAGAAAAAAAATTTAATATTGGTCGGACGGTGCAAGCATCAAGACCATGAATTAATTTAATTTGCCTGTGTAGTCCGGAATATCTAGATATTATTATTTTTGATATCGCATTATATGCAGGGTGTCCCATTTTAATCTTACACCTGAATTTTCTCGAAAAATATTGCTCGGACGAAATATTGTGTGGAACAAAACTTCTACGGATTGAAGGGGGACGTTTGAAAAAAATTTATTTGAGGGGCCAAAATTCAAAATGGCGGCGTTACAAAGGCTGACATGTTTTTTTTCAAACAAAAACATAACTTTTTTTTATTGCCAAAAAATTTGTCAGCTGAAAACTAAAAACTTTTGTTGAAAAAATTTTTTGATAAAGTTCATAGTTTTCAAGTGAGAACATCATTTACAATTATTTCAGATGTATCCAGGATTTGTGTGTTTGTGTGTGCGTGCGTGCGTGCGTGCGTGCGTACGTGCGTGCGTGCGTGCGTGCGTGTGTGTGTGTGTGTGTGCGTGTGCGTGCGTGTGGAACACTGTTGAAAATTTTGTTTTTTTTTTGGTTTTTTGGTTTTCAAATTTGGACGATATTTCATGAGAAAATTTTGGAGGAAAATCGATGAAAAATAGTTTTTTTTTCCATTTTAATAGCGTTTGTGCCATTTTGAGGCCCAAAAACGTGTTTCTTTAAATCCTTGACGAACTTTGATCACGATGGGTAGAAAAAACACACACACACACACACACACACACACACACACACACACACACACACACACAAATCCTGGATACATCTGAAATAATTGAAAATGATGTTCTCACTTGAAAACTATGAACTTTATCAAAAAATTTTTTCAACAAAAGTTTTTAGTTTTCAGCTGACAAATTTTTCGGCAATAAAAAAAAGTTATGTTTCCGGTTGAAAAAAACATGTCAGCCTTTGTAACGCCGCCATTTTGAATTTTGGCTCCTCAAATAAATTTTTTTCAAACGTCCCCCTTCAATCCCTAGAAGTTTTGTTCCACACAATATTTCGTCCGAGCAATATTTTTCGAGAAAATTCAGGTGTAAGATTAAAATGGGACACCCTGTATATATATATATATATACACACATAATTTTGAAATAGAAAACACTTTTCTATCCTGCTTGCCTCGATCATAGCCTTCGTAATTTTTAAAAGCATACCAATCGAGATGAGGCGCACCAGAATTACTCATCACTTGATATTTTTTATTTAAAGATTTATTAGATTGCCATCAACATAAAGTCGCATACTTCTATTCCTCGCTAGGTGGATATTTGGACCCAAAAGTAAAAACAGCTCCGAAAGAACCAAATCAGTGGCTTGGACATTTTACATTCAGATCGAGAGAATCTTTGGATACATGATCACGTGGATATTCATTCCTAGGATTTGATGTCTGCACGCGGAGAACTTGATTCAGTTGCTTACAGTATTGGTGCAAACAGATCGAGATCAGACCCATCCGAATTCGTCAACACTTGATATTTTGAACTCAAAGATTTATGTCCATCAATATCAAATCCCATGTTTTTATTCCTCGCCAGGTTAAAATTTGGACGAAGAAATTAAAACTGCTCTAAAAGAATCAAATCAGTGACTTGGACACTTTACATTCCGAACGGTAGAATCTTTGACTACATGATCAAGTTGTATGTACTTTTCATTGATAGTTCGGTTGTTGGTAACATTTTTTTCCGTTAGGGGGGTGGGGGGCAACTTTACAAAATTTACTCGAGGGTACCGTTGTAAATATTTGTCTCATCAAAAAAAGTTGTGAAGCTATTTTACAGAACTCTTACGGGGGCAACCAGACCTCAAAAAAAAAATTATTTTTCCGAAAAATATTTGTTTTCACTCAAAGCATGCCATAATGCAATCAATCTACTGCTCAATCAGAGGAAAAAAAATGAAAATCAGTTCTGGTTGCCTCTCGCATAGTTCTGGCGTTCTATGTACTTTTCATTGATAGTTCGGTTGGTAGTAACGGTTTTTTTCCGTTGAGGGGGGGGGGGGCAACTTTTAATAATTTACTCGAGTGTACCGTGGTAAATATTTGTCTGACCAAAAAAAGTTGTAAAGCTATTTAACAGAACTCTTGCGGGGGCAACCGGAATTCCAAAAAAAAATTCATTTTTCCGAAAAAAAAAAAAAAAAAAAATTGGTTTTACTGAAAGAGTTCCATCGTGCCATCAATCTACTGCTCAGTTGGCGGTAATGAATGAAAATCAGTTCTAGTTGTCTCTCGCATAGTTCTGGAGTTCTATGTACTTTTCATTGATAGTTCGGTTCATAGTAACGATTTTTTTCCGTAAACGGGGGAGGGAGGGGGCAACGTCAAAAAAATTTACTCGAGTATACCAAAGTAAATATTTGTCTGATCAAAAAAAGTTGTAAAGCTATTTAACAGAACTCTTGTGGGGGCAATCAGAACTCCGAAAAAAAATTCATTTTTCCGAACAAAAAAATTTGGTTTCTCAAAGCATTCCATCGTGCCATCAATCTACTGCGCAGTTGGAGGTAATAAATGAAAATCAGTTCTAGTTGCCTCTTGCATAGTTCTGGAGTTCTATGTACTTTTCATCGCTAGTTCGGTTCTAAGTAACGATTTTTTTCCGTTAGGGGGGTAACGAGTAAATTTTGTGAAGTTGCCTCCCAACTTCACAAAATTTACTCGAGTGTACCGTTGTAAATATTTGTCTGGTCAAAAAAAGTTGTAAAGCTATTTAACAGAACTCTTGCGGGGGCAACCAGAAATCCAGAAAAAAATTCATTTTTCCGAGAAAAAAATTGGTTGCACGCAAAGCATTCCATCGCGCCAGCAATGATTTATAATCATTCCTAGGATTGGATATTTGGACTCAAAGGACCAAATCCGGTTGCTTTTTCATTGACGTTTTCCGAATATGGTAATATAATGAAAATCCAGCGCATATCGCGGCTGCTGGAAAGCAAAATAGCCTACTTGAAATCGTTTCACGTACTAAATGTCCTGTAGATTATGACCTTTAGTACGCCAGCAGTCGATATTATATGAGAGATAGAGCGAGGGAATAAAAACGTCTTATATATTGCCGTACAAATGAATGCACGAGGGCGATGATATTGACGTATGCGCGCGCGCGTCTGTGTGTGTGTGTGTGTGTGTGTGTGTGTGTGTGTGTGTGTGTGTGTGTGTGTGTGTGTGTGTGTGTGTGTATTGGTAGGCGAGAGAGCGGTAGACACCAAAGGAGAGTCTCGTCGATGAGTAAAACCATTCGAAACGATCATAAATTCAATTTGATAGAGCCGCGGATGCTTTACGCGTCCTGTATTTCTCTCTCTCTCTCTCTCCAGCTCTTTTTCATCGGTATATTATAGTCGGATCGTTGTTTTCCATCGATTTATGTTATTGCGACGAACCATGATGGGCCTCCGATCTTCCTCTCTCCCTCGCTCTTCAGCAATCGATTCACTATGCGAATATGTATTGCCATAGGTACTTATGCACGTTAAAACAACCAACAACTCATCCGTTTCTCACGAACGTGTGCATCTCCGCGCAGACGGCGGATAACGCAGCAATGAAACCGGCTGATATCCTTCGCAATTACTTCATTCGCACTGCAGGCCAATGAAATATTTATCTACACTTTTGCAGACATCCTCGGCGCGCACTCAAATGGGTAAGAGTTCGATACAGCGGACTTTCATAATTCACGAGAATTTATCGCGCATTATTCGATGCTCCAATGGTAGAGACAGTTCTGCAACGTTGTGCAACCATAAAGGCTACGGCGGAGAATGATTAACGTTTGGGTCGTGGCGAGAGTGACAGGGGAAAATGATAGTGAGGTTGGGAAACGAGAATTATCGGCGAAAAGCAGATATGATCGATTTCGATGTTGGCTGCTTGATAGCGAGGATTTATAGCGATATTTTTTATTTTTGTTATGTTTTTTTGGATGCCTTTTCGGGTTTTGACATGCTGTTTTATTTTACCCGAGACTTGTCATTATTTTCGGTTTCTTGGACATCACCAGTTGCTCTCAGAAGTTCGTATCGTACTGCTCTGCTGTCACGAATTCGCTCGAGGGCACAGGGAAGTTGTGGGGATCCGTCCGGTCACCCAACCGAGTATTGGGCTCAGCCTTGGCTGCTTGGCAGGGAAAAATTGGGAAATGTTCGTTATCTTTTATCACAATTCATAGATAGCTGATAAACGAGAAGTTCTTTTCTATTCGTTGGATTATTAAGAGTTTGTTTGGGTTTGTTTGGGTTACTGTGGAAATGACGAACACTCGTTCGTCGCTTGAGGCAACTCAAGTTGATGATGTATTTTACTGACTTAAAATTTAGTACACTTAGAGAAAAAAATGGATTTATTTTAATGATTGGATTATTAAGGCGTTACCCCCACTTGTAGCGCAAAAAAGGCCTTTTTCATAATTTTTTTAAAAGAAAACTACAAAACTTTTTTAATTGATCAATATACCATCTTAAAGAACACATCTTGAAGAACTTTCAGTAATTTTTTTATTGAAAAATATTACATTGTTTAGTGGCAAATGGCCGTCAATGAAATAATGTTTTTATATACACGGTTTGCGGTGACCAACATTGCGGCGAAGTGGATCATCTGAAAAAAAAATGCGGATGGATTTAGTCAAATGTAAGTATAAACTAGTCTTTAATCGAAGGATTTTAAAAAATATTCATTTTTCACAAAATGGCGGACAGTCAAAGTTAATGGTTCGATTTTAACGAAAAAAAACGGCCGTTTTTTGGCTATAAAACGGCCATTTTTTTCGAAAAAAGAAATCGAACGATTAAAGACTACATTTTTATGTATTAAATAAGCCTGCAAAATTTCAAGAAGATCGGTTCATTAGTGTTCGAGTAATCTTGGTCACCGACTTCAGAAATGCCATTTTGAGAAAAACGCGTTTAAAGTTTCAATTTCAGTTTACACGAAGAAAATATTTTTTTTTGTAAACTTACATAGAGTCATCTATTCTGGGCATAAAAAAAACTGCACTTCAAATTGCACTTCGAAAAAATGCAATAAAAAAATCGATTTTTTCAAAATCGCAAGTGGGGTTAACCCCTTACGAGTTTAGGCTATTGTGGAAATGACGAACGCTCGTTCGTCGCTTGAGGCAACTCAAATTGACGAGGTATTTGACTAACTTAAAATTTGGTACACTTATTCAGTGCGATAGTAGTTTAGTCTTGACAGACGTTTTTCTGCTCAACATCTTTTTTTCTTTACGTATTAACAATAATCACATAATTTTTCATTGAAAAATAGAAAAAATCGATTTTTTAAAAATGATTGAAAGACGATACCAATAAAAAGCTCGGTCAAGTCTTAGCCAGTATTATCAATTTCGCGAAAAAAATCGTTTTTGTTTGTTTCGGATCAACCGGGTCGCCAACATCGAGTACATTCAAAGGTCCTTCCCCATAATTATTTATAACTTCTTTAATTATAAATATTTTTGTAACGAAATTTGCTACACAACTTTGTTAATGTACATACACATAAATGTCTAAACAATTTTTCAATCATCTTATTTATTCTTTCAAAATTAATTTTTTTACATAACTCTGATTTTCGCGTCTTCACAGTAGCTTTCACAGTAGCCCTTATTTTCACTTACTCTCGCGAGAGTTACATTCGACGTCTCGCCCGAGGTACAAAAACGACTTGGATGGAGGCGCAGCAAGATTTTCCAATTTTCGAAGATCGAAGGGCACCCGAGTGTACTCGTAGGGTTTATAATGTATAAATAGCAGTATTCTAGCCGAGCAGATTCGGCAGAGCTGCAATGGCGCTTCTCTAATCCACAACGTCTGGCAGTCGAACTGCTAATCGAATCTCCCGGGGCCGTATACGGTATATAGATCTGCGACAAAGGAGCTTCCTTCGGCTTTTTTCCTTTTTTTCCCTGCTCGTTCGCCTCAAGCCTCGATCAGGAGGCATTTTCAACATTCTGTATTGAAGCGCGGTGTACAAGCACACGCCGTGTGGTACCCGACGACGGCAACAACGTCGCCGTCTCTGACGACGTCGGTGACGACGACGACGACGCTGCGAAACTTTTCTAATTTAAAAGTTATCCGCACACGGCCCTGACTCTCGCACTAGCTACTGCTGCAGCTCTCTCTCTCTCTCTCTCTCTCTCTCTCTCTCTCTCTCTCTCTCTCTTTTTCTCTGGAGCTACGGCCCCAAACAGGTATCTTTATTGCATTCAACAACATCGCGGGGTAAGCTCAATCCCTTTTCCTTCACCACCCTCTTCTCCGCATCCTAGGTCAACTTGCCCACCCCCGCCCGTATCCGTTCCCTGAGGCGAAATCCTCTCTTGATCCTGTACTTGCTTCGGTATCGCCTCTCTCTTCTCCTCTGCCTCTCTCTCTCTCTCTCTCTCTCTCTCTCTCTCTCTCTCTCTCTCTTCATCCCTCTCCCGCTCTCTGCGTCTCGGTGCTTCGCAATCTTCACTTTTCTAACAAACGCGGATTTCGCGAGCTTACAATCTAACGGTGCCGACAGTTGCTTATCAGATTGTGTATTAAAGGATACAGCCAAGGGATAACGTGATCCATTGCTTTAGCCTTAAAAATTGGAGAAACTTTTCTCGACGCTTGTGCGCTGACATCGTTCAACACATTTTTACGTCGGCCCAATTCAACTTGTCCGATCTGTCTTCTCCGTTTGACGCGAGCCAGCATTACCGCTCTGAACATATTTCATATTTTTATCAGTGCCCAGAAACAAGAATCATCCGTCCTTTATTTATTTGCAACTAGTTTTTGCTCGCCCGTTCAGTTTTTAAAACAGCAATAATCAGAACAGATAATGATTAAAGGGAACTATTTTTTTAAGTTAAGTATTTACTGGTGACGTTCCTTATAAATGCTGGAGAGTATGGCGAGCCACTGCACTTTTATAAGAAAAATCTCATTTTCTCCAGTTCTATTTTCCCCAGTGCCATTTTCTCCAGTTCCCTTTTTTCCAGTTCCATTTTCTCCAATTCTATTTTCGCCAGTACCATTATCTCCAGTTCCTTTTTCGAAAGTTTCTTTTTTTTCCAGTTTTATTTTCTCTAATTCCATTTTCTGCAGTTCCATTTTCTCCAATTCTATTTTCTCCAGTACCATTTTCTCCAGTTCCATTTTCTCCAGTACCTTTTTCTGCAGTTCCATTTTCCAGACCCTTCCCGTGCAGAAATTTTGACAGAGATACCCTATGTCCGATCAAATCCCGATCAGGATTTGTCATGGATTCCCCAAAACCGGTAACCCGGTTAGAATCCAACTTGCATCCGTATCGGAATATGTATGACGACAATGGCATATCTTTGAAAATTTTGGCGTCACGTGTATTTTCGGTATTACTATGAAATTCCTATCTATAGGTAGGAATTTCCATCTAGAGGTTCCTATCTATAAAATTCCTATCTATAGATAGGAATTTCCAATTTCTATAGATAGGAATATCCAACGCAAAAGACTGAGATGGACGCAAAGGACGCCAAGTAGTCCAAAAAACGATAACCCAGTCGTAGTTTTCCATTTTTTATGGTGTTCTTACCTTTCATTTTTTAAATTGATATTTTAATTCACCAAAAATGTATAAATGTTAATTATTTTTATAATAAATTTAACATGCAATAATTCCATTTTTGCCATTTTATTTCAGCCTGTATTTACCCGTGATCCTTCCAAGATTCCTCAATGATTTCATGGGGAATCTATTTAGAGTCATTAAAGGATCCGGTTCTGGATCCCTAATGGAATCCAGTTTACGGATCTTACATTTAGTCTTAGAATCTGATCCGATATCGGACTAGATCCCGACTGGGAGCCCGGGATACAAGTCAGAATCCAGCTGTATCCCTGCCAAAATTTCTGCACGGGTTTTTCTCTAGTACCCTTTTCTCCAGTTTCTCTGTGACCAGTTCCATTTTCTCCAGTTAATTTCGAAAGTGTTGACTTCTTTCAAACTCCGCTCAACGAGTCAGCCAGACGGACCAAGCTTCCCAAACCGCTAGACATTTTCTCAGCATCGCGGCCGAGCGGTCACCCATCCAAGTATTGGCCCAGACTAACGCTGTTCATAAATTGGTAGTGTTCCCCAAACTGCACCCTCCCCCCTTCCCCTCGAGGGATGATATTCGATACGCCACTTTTGTCGCACACAACGAAACTAACCATAAGTTGCGCGCGTTACGTCCTCGTTAATTTCAGGGCCGGGATCGGGCGATTCGCAGACGGCTACGCAGCAATATGTGCGTACGTACGTACCCCATATATGTATACGTTTATCAGTAAACGTGGAATATCGGAGGGCTATTTCGGCGCAAGTTAAGGTTGTTCGGTAATTAAGCGAGTCTTATGTCGGCCACGCGCGAGGGTGACTGCGGTAACCTTAGAGGTTAATAACTTTCGCAAGGGTGGTTCTAGCGCGAGGAGCCGAAGGGGAGGTCGCTAGGTCGACTCTGGAGGAGCTCGCGGTGCAATCCAAACGGTGAATATGATATTGTTACGGGGGTTTGCTAGCCGAATGCCGCCGCCACCACCCCCCACCATACACACACATATGGAGCATATACTTCGAGTCCTCACAATTGAAAGGGCGTAAGTCCATCCTCTTTACACGGAAATCGAAGTTGCTCAGGAACTTTCGCGCTTGTCAGCGGTCTTAGCGTGCAGAGCTCTCCCGTCTTTCCTCGAACTCTACACCGTCCCGATTAGCCTCGTGGCACGCGTTATTAATCCGCTAACTCAGAGGGCCTAACAGCTAATTATACTGTTCCAGAGGTAGCATTATTGAGAAGCGTACACGTGAAAGCCCGCCTATACTATATATATATATATATATATATATATATATATACAGTGTGTACTGTTATGAATGTATAATCCTCCAACTGTCGATAGGTCAGATCATGTTCTAATATATGCTAGAATTTCAGTTCAGGGGTAAGGCCACAGTTGAATTGGAAAAAAAAACGATTTTTTTCGCTAAAACGGCGCTTAATCATCATAAGAATAAGTTACTGTTCGATTTATATCAAGAACATTTTTTTTTACCGACTTTGAGCGTATAATATAAGCCCACCTCTGGTACGGCCATAGAGTACCTAAAATTTTAAACGCGTTTTTCTCGAAACAGCTTCTTTTCAATTGGCGTGACAAATAACTTAAATAATTTTCACTAGATTTACTTCAAATTTAAAAGTCATGTTCCTAATTGCATTTCGCAGAGAAGTACGTATGGAATTTCTGATTCATCGAAAACTTTTCATTTTATGAGCAGTTTTATACGAAATTTTTCATTGAAAATTCATTTAAATACCTACAACTCAATTAAAATACCTACAACTTTTGAATAAAACAATATTTTTTTAAATTCCGTACATACTTCTCTGGGTATTCTAATGTAGATTGACGAGAATTTTTGTTTTTTGTTCTAGGCAAAAAATTGTGGATGCTAAATGTCACGCCGTGGAGCGCCTAAAAAGATAACAAAAGGAAATATTAGAAGTCAGCCATTTTGTACATAAAAAAAATATATATATTTTTTCGAACAGCTTGATATTCATACGAAATAGATGTGTAATTAATTTTACGAGTGAATCACTTTTTCATAAGAAAAAAAATTGTTAAATTCGCACATGTCCGTTACTGTGGCCTAATCCCTTAAGTAAAAGTCCCACGGTTTTCGAGATCAAAATCATTTCCACTTGAATTTTCACATGCCATTTCTACAAATGATAACTTTTTGGCCCGGTTTAAAAAAAATACTCTTGGTTGTTTGTTTTATCTGGAAAAGTCTTCTTTTTAACCTTGAGTGTTAAGGAAACTTTACGAAAAACGATTTTATGCAGAATTTTCATACAAGCGAATTTGAACATCTGACTCTGAAAGCCTGCGGTGTAAAAAAATGGACTACGCATATCGTGCCAGTTATTTTAAAAAGTTGCGTAGTTATTGTCGATCCATATCATTTGTAGAAATGGCATGCGAAAAACCAAAAGTAAATGACTTAAAAAAATTACATATAAAGCCCAAAATCTCGAAAACCGTGGGACTTTTACTAAATTGAAATTCCAGCATAAAGTAGGACATGATCTGTCCTATCGACAGTTACAGCATTATCCATTCATAACAGGACACCCTGTATATATATATGTTGAATTGCCCATGCCGAAGAGAGACCTGGTGTTGAGTCCTTACACGCACATATGCCATTATCGCGGTGCCGTTCAGTCTGCTTCGGCCAATTTTCATCCCAGACTCCAATACAGTCATACACGCCATCGAGGTCAATAATACGCGCGAGATTTCAATCAATTATTCACTCTTTACGATATTTCCGCGCGAAACTGAAAATTACGATAATTGAGCAGATAAATAGTTGGATAAAGGCTGTCGAGGGTGAGCTGCAATTACGATAAGGGCGCCGGGTTTTATGTCCTTGAAAATCATTCAATCCTTAATCACGGAGCTACTTTATTTCTTGTTTTTTTTGGTCCTTGAGCGTGCTAATTACTGCTGGTCCTTGCATAAGTATGTCATATCTTATTGTACATTTATATATATATATATATATATATATATATATATATATATATATATATATATATATATATATATATATGCACACACACACACACACACACACACACACACACACACACACACACACACACACACACACACACACACACACACACACACACACACACACACACACACACACACACACACACACACACACACACACACACACACACACACACACACATATATATATATATATACAGGGTGACAACTATAAGGTTGTCATGTGTTTTTTAAAGCTCCGGGGCGGAGATTCACTTTGAAGGCCTGGCGCGAGACAAATATGATATTTGATGGTTTTTTAAGTCCAGTTTTAAAAAATAGCGTATTTTTGGAAAAATATTTCCTCTTCTGGTTCAGCGGAATAAAGATAGTTAAATTCCGAATACGATACACTTATAAAAAAACTTTTGTTAACGAGTAAACTTTTTTAAACTCCTAACTCGTAGACGAAAAAAGAGGAACTTTCGTGAATTCTTTCTGAATAAAACGTGTGTAGGTTTGTCAAATTTTTTGTTTACATCAAAGAGTATGGTTTAAAATATCTTTTACTATTTTTGTATTGTAACATCTTTGTAAATTGATAGATACAATGGTTTGTGTAGATCACTGGTTGAACAACGTCCTTCGCGGTGACCGCTGCTGCTCGGAAACAAATCATTCGAAATAAAAAAAATCAAACGCAATGAGTTTTTGCATGTAATTATCTGGTGCTCGAAGGATTTAATGAAATATCGATTTCTGAAAAATGGCCGCTTTTCAGGGTGAAAGTATTGATTTTCGGTGAAAAACGCTCCATTTTCGATGAGAGAAAAAAAATGCGTGGAAAAAAATCCTTCGTTCAAGCACTGCTTTTTAATATGTGAAAGAAGGTTATCAAATTTTCAGTTGATCACCGCAGTGATTTTTTAAATATCGTGGTCGCGCCGATTATGAATAGTCATTTTCAGAAAAACGCTTTTAAATTTCAACGATTCGCAGCATCTACCTATAAACGCCCATAACTCCCTCAAGTCCCAACGGATTGACTAGAAATTATCTAAGAATATTTTTCAAATGGTATACTTTGAGAATCCGTCAAAAACCAAAAATCGATATTTAAAAACATATTTCAAGTACATATAAGCCCTGAAATGAAATTCAATTCCATTTATCACTTTGAAATGCATCCTCGATCATTTTTTTTTCTGGACGACGGGATGCACAAAAGCAGTTTTCCACGAGTGTTTCGTATTCCGAATTCAATTATCTTCATTCTGCTGTACTCGAAATGGAATTTTGATTTTTTTTCAGCATGCTCAATATTTTCTGCAAAATACTACTTATCACAAGAATAAGCTCTATTTTTGTCGAAAAGGTCTTGAAAAACCATTGAAAATCAAATTTTTCTCAGTTGCTAGATCTCCGCGAAAGCCCTTAAAAACACATGGCCACATTATTATCATAACCTAGGTTAGATATGTTGCGAAGGAGGTAATTTATTATCCCCTTAAGGCTTTCCATCGACCTTCCTAACACCCCATATATATATATATATATATATATATATATATATATATATATATATATATATATAAGTCCAAAATCTAAGGATTTCGAGTTATGGTAGGTATGATTTTGGGGAGAATTTCCCAAAAATAGGTACTAACTCATTCATAATGTTCAAACAGACAATAATTGGTAACTAAAACCTTATTGGCATCTTAGTTTAAGGGGTTAGGCCATAGAAATGGGTATAAAATCATGTGCAACTTTAACAATTTTTTTCGCATGAAAAAGTGATTCACTCATAAAATTAATTACACATCTATTTTGTATGAATACCAAGCTGTTCGAAAATATATATATATTTTTTTTATCGATGTACAAAATGGCCGACTACTAATATTTTCTTTTGTTATCTTTTTTTAGGCGCTCCGCGGCGTGACAATTAGCATCCACAATTTTTTATCTAGAACAAAAGACAAAATTTCTCGTCAATCTACATTAGAATACCTAGGGAAATACGTACGGAATTTAAAAAATAATGTTTTATTCAAAAGTTGTAGATATTTGAACTTAAGAAATGAATTTTCAGTGAAAAATATCGTTATAACTGCTCATAAACTGCTCAAAAAATGAAAAGTTTTCGATTAATCAGAAATTTCGTACGTGCTTCTCTGCGAAATGCAATTAGGAACATAACTTTTAAATTTGAAGTAAATCGAGTGAGAAATTGTTGAAGTTATTTGTCACGCCAATTGGAAAAAAGCTGTTTCGAGAAGTTTCGAGTAGTCGGCCATTTTGTACATCGAAAAAAAATATACATTTTTTCAAACAGCTTGATATTCATACTAAATAGATGTGTAATTAATTTTATAAGTGAATCACTTTTTCCTTCGAAAAAAATGTTAAATTCGCACATGATTTTATACTCGGCACTGTGGCCTAACCCCTTAATGCTTATTCAATCGACAAACTATACTATACAGTCATCTGCATCCACACAACTCACTAAATGAGACGTGTTAAATAATTGAAAACTTGTTAAAAAAATAAAAATAGCTCTTACGTCAACGCGGTCCTCTAGTTTCTCGGCTGTTTTTTTACGGCATTTTCAATAATTTTTTACGGGCAAAGCATCGAAATAATCAATCTCATTATTTTTGCATAATCTTTATTAACATTTAAATAAGCTTTACACATTTTTTGAAGTCAAAATATATAATAGAATAAAAGTTATAGTGGCCGACAGGAAGACATCAAGTAAAAGTGGTGCTTGACGGTGACCAAGATTGCGGCTGTTCTGCTTATCTGAAATCAAAAAACCAAACGGCATTTTAATCTTCATATTTAAGACTAGCGATTGAACTAGAGTGAATTCTAAATTACAAAAATTGACTTTTTTATACACTTTTGAAAATTACATTCTATTTTTTACTCATTTTTTCTTAAGTTTTTCGCTCGTACAAAAAAAAACTATCGAAGCAATCATGATAATCCTAGTTTAATCGCTGGCTTATAACATATTAAAGATGCTGTATAAATTTGAACAAGATCGGTGCAGTAGTTTCGGAAATATCGTGGTCACCGTTTCGAAAAATGGTGTTTCGAGAAAAACGAGTTTGAAAGTATACCTGCTCCGTGTACCTGCTCCGTTCCGGGGCCGTAACTTGTGAACCACTTCGAATATGGAAAAATCCTTTGGCACACATTATCTACACATGTTGTAGGTGTGATTTATGAAAAAAAATCGATTTTTTCGACCCGAGAAACTAGAGGACCGCCTTAATGCTATTTTCAAAAAATAGCATTAATATAAGAGGTAAACGAGTTAGTACCTAATTTTGGGAAATTTTCCAAAAAACATACTTACCACCATAACTCGAAATCCTACGACTTTGGACTAAAGTAACCTAGGCTAGATATGTTTCTATCAAGGTATCCCATCACCCCCTTAAGGCTTTGCATCGACCTTCCCAACACCCTGTATATACGAGGGAAAGTTATTTTGAAGCCATTCAATTTCGACGAGCCTACCCCAGCCACGTGTACCGCGTAGTCTGGACGCGGCTGCCACGACGAGAAGTTCGGAACTGACGCTGCAAGGATGCATCGGCCGAGCGTTGCATTTCAATATACCCCAGGTATCATTTGGCGGGCGGAAGGGACTGGAGCTGCGGGCAAAGTGAATGGGTAATAAACGTCGCGATACCTTATTAGACGACTTGCTACATAACGAATAAAGTATCGGACTTTCGTTCTTTATTTTTCCCTTCCTCTTGTTTGTTTTTCTTTTACTCGCAAGCACACGTGCATCACGGTTGCTTATTAGCGAAGCATTATACAAACAGAACGACGCAGAGTTAACGGTTTATCAATTCACTTCAATTTATGCTCGTTGCGATTAGACTCGCGATAAAGTATACGACGTTACATCAATTCGTGTTCGTTCCTTATTTTCCCCGTTCGATATGAAAAGAACAGGCGAAAATAACACCGATAAGAATAATCGTAATAAGCGCGGCGATAATATCCGTACGCGTAACGATCGTAAAGTGTGCGAAAAATCAATTAGACTTATCGGTGATCCGGCTGCTGGAGAGATACGCTACTACGTTTATTAATGATGATATTAAGAGAATGATCGTACGCTCTGACATAATTATAATACAGGTTCGTAAAGTTTAAACTGCAATCGATCGACTCCCACACACACCCACACACACACCCACACCCACACACACATACACACACACACACACACACACACACACACTCACTCACACACACACACACACACACACACACACACACACACACACACACACACACACACACACACACACACACACACACAGACACACACACACACACACACACACACACACACACACACACACACACACACACACACACACACACAGAGAGAGAGAGAGAGAGAGAGAGAGACTCACACACACACACACTCACATACGTTTGTACCCATTGTGGGTGCAATGTAATGCGTTTTATATCGTTTGCGCTCAAGTCAAACTCGTTGATAGTCGAGAGGCATATGGAGGCGAGCAATTCACGCTTGGAACACGGGCGTGCACTTATTTCGCGAACAGCATTTCTCGTCTATTGCCTACTCGTGTGTATACACGTATATATTAATGCGACAGGTATTTATAAAGTCCACGGTATGCATATACAGTTGAATACTTTCGAGGAACTAGCGCTGATAGTTTGCAATCGGAGAGCCAGTCGCGGGCCAGCAACGAATGCCGATGAACTTTCCAGCCAGCTGCATTTATACGTGTGTGCATGCACGTTAATATATATATATATATATATATATATATATATATATATATATATATACATGTCTATAGGTATTATTTACAACTCCTCATGGTGGATGACGTACGGAGCGCGGGTTATAAATGTCTCGGTGTTTGCTTTATTAGCTTGTGTGCCTCGCTCTCTCTCTCTCTCTCTCTCTCTCTCTCTCTCTCTCTCTCTCTCTCTCTCTCTCTCTCTCTTTTTTTCTTTATCTTCCTCTCTATGTTTGGTTTTATACGGGTGCGCAGGAATTGTGTGCGCCCCATCTGAAGCAGGAAACAAGAGGGAGATAAGAATATGCAGATATATATATATATATACAGGTGGTACATACGTAAATGTGCACATAGGGAATCTTCTTTACGATTTTTATATCAAGAAACGATATGTATATGTATATGTGTGTGTGTATATATATATATGTGCAAACGTGTTCATGGTTCATAATCGTTAACGGTATATGATACTCTATAACTTTAACACCGTAAAGCTCAATAGAAAGAGTGCGTGCGGTGAAGAGAGCGAGAGCGAAAGGATGAAGGGGCAGGGGGGGAGGATAGATGTATCACGTAATTCATGCCAAAGGTTTATGGCGTGGGGTATGTAAAAAGACGTGGACGCCTAGTATTAACAAGCCGAACATGATAATTATTGCGCTTCGTCAGGCAATACCATAACTACGTATAAAATATATATATATATATAAATCTTCTGATTGGCTTCTCAGGTCTCTCGACTTCGATGGTCTGTGCGTATACTCCGTCTGCAAATTAATGCACAATTACTTCACGCGTACGACTATAAAATGCACGTACGATGTCTATATCGTAGATAATTAACACCAGTTGCGAACCGGTTGTAAATGAGCAAGATACTCTCGCACGCACACGCTAACGAGCGAAAATTCGTATCGTAAATCGGTCTTGTGATTTGACAGATTTTGGTGGGTGGAAAAATTTTACACACCATTATCGAACGATGGAAAAGCAAAGTGTACCTCGGAGTCGATACTCGCGATACGATATTTCTGCTTGCGGCTCATCAGCAAAGATTGTTGATCTCGCTTGTAGTGATTTTCGCAGAAATCAAGGAAGGGAAGAGTGAAAGTGGGAACGAGAAGGGCTCTCAAAGGATTTTTACGTGAAGAAGCAACGTTAAAATCAAACGATTTTATTACAATAATAATAATTGTAAAATGGAGGAGAAAACGAGGTGAAGAATTGGCATTTGAGTATGAATGTATACCATCGAAGTTGAAATAAATAATAAACATAATAATAAATAAAAATAGACAGTCAAAAAATGTAAATAAAAATAATAAAATGGACAGTAAAAAAGGTTAATAATAATAACAAAAATATAGTAATGACAATAATAACGATAAAATGGAATGTAAATGTGTTAATAGGAAATAATAATGAGATGATAAGTAAGAGATGTTCATAACAATGAAATAATGTAAAAAAAAGAAAAGGAAAAGGCGAAGAATTCTCGTTGACAGGAGTCATGCCGTATGTAGTTGCTGCTTTATGAGGTGTGCGTAATGTCTGCGAGGCTTCTTCGTGCCCGGGCGAGGGTGGCGAACGAGTCAATGCCCCACAGGAGACGTAAAAGTACGCGAGATGGGCAAACGTATGCAGTTTTACGGGGGTACGTATAACGTGCGTTCGTGATACAGACGGAAAGATCGTGCCACCGAAGGGATAGTACGGTAGGCGGACGAGAGGGAATTCTCGGATATGTGCGTGGTGAATGTCTTGTAGTCTTGTATTGGCGAGGGAATCCATGGAGGGCCTGGTTATGTTTTTACGGTTGGCAATCATAAAATTTGCCAGGAGGGAGGATTCTGGGAACGAGGGATGTAAGGGCGTCGAATTTGCTTGCGGGGTGGTTATACGTGCGATTCTCCTTGTTCAGTATTTCTTCATATATATACATACATACATATATATATATATATATATATATTCAAATAAAAATTTCAAAAATTCAGCTGCCGCAGTTCGATATCGCGGGGAAAATTCGTTCAGCAACAATTGGCTGCAGGATGCTGTTGAACACTTATTGTCGATTAAAAAAAATATTTTTCATGTCTTCTAATGTACAATAAAATACCCATAAAATTTCAAAACGATTGGTCCAGTAGTTGCGTTGGAAAAAAATCCCGAAATTTTTCGTCATTTTTTACCATTTATATGTATTTTCCCCCTTAAGCCGAGTCTAGCCGAGATTGAGTTTATTTTGAATTAAAAAATATTTATAAATAAAGGAGTTATTATTATTAAAACGACGTGCCGCTGTCACTGTACGATTAATCGGTGTAGGTGGTTCTGGGCACTAGGATGATCTGGAGTGAAAAGTAAGGAAATTTCAC
The DNA here is from genome assembly GCA_944452715.1 of Ophion slaviceki. Classification (NCBI taxonomy): domain Eukaryota; kingdom Metazoa; phylum Arthropoda; class Insecta; order Hymenoptera; family Ichneumonidae; genus Ophion; species Ophion slaviceki. The sequence continues at coordinate 31,370,812 of OX101791.1, forward strand.
TTCAGTATAATAATACAACTTTTGTATGGTCAGATACATTTTGGAATTTTGAAAATTGCAACAATCGCAAGACGTGGAAAAAAGTTCAATTTTTTAACGAAAAAACAACTTCAATCATTCGTTATTAATAAATGGATAAATATATGAAAAAATCGTATGGTTATACGATAGAAAATATTATAAACTATGCTTTGTCCCGATTTGAAGTGAATCGGACGAATTGAGGTATGACTTAGTCCGTTTCGTGAAACATAGTTTCGAGAAAAACTCAAAAAAGAGTCTATCGCAGTGGGGTGGTTCGCCTTTCAGCCTTTCAGACGCCTTTCAGACCCTTAAAAAGTCGTCATAACTCGATCAGTTTTTCGAATTTTTACAAAATCTTTGCTGCAAATTAAAGTTAAGATCCTAGATCACAAAACCAAGCAAAAAATCGTATTGAAAAAATTTCAAACTTATGCAGACCCCTTAAGATCCCCTTTTCCCACGTGCATAAATATATATACACATCCCTATCCCTCACGACGATATTGTGTGACAAGACTCACCCATACCGGCAGGCCCGACGTATTACGTCAGCGAGTATATTGCACGCGTCAAATTACGCGCGGGATCAGGGAAACTGTAAAAATACTCTGTAAACTGCGTGTCGTGTCGTGAACAACATTTATTATTATTCGGTGTTTCCTTTCCACGAGCCGATATTGCCTGGGAATAGGTATTTGAAACGACGTGACGCAAGTCTCTTACCTCGCGTTTTTTTACGCGACATAATTGTTCTCTTCCGCGCAGCGCGGAGGATCGATGTCATGTATATTTATGCAATATTCCCAGGAGAAAAAAATGATTTATGTCTACAACAATCTAACGCACGGTGCTGTACACGGAGAAAAAAAAGATTTGCTGGATCACGAAAATGATTCACTTATAGGTGGCGTATGAAATATGGAGAGGAAACGTAAAATATTTCATTTTCCGATTCTTCGTTACCTCAAAGAAATAAATAATATCAAAAATTACTTAATCCATTTTTTGTATAACTTGATAATTTTATCAAATAACTTCATCAATTTTTAAAATAGCTTCACCAATTTTTTCAATAACTCGATTCATTTTTTAATAACTTGGTCCATTCGTCAGTGACTTGATACATTTTTTAAATAAACTGACCCATTTTATAAAAAAACTTGATCATTTTTCGAAATTACTCGATGCATTTTTTAGATAACTTGATCCATCGTTGACTCACTTGATCCTTTTTTCAATATTTTAATCATTTTTTTTCAATAACTTAATCCATGCTTAATTAATTCGATCCATTTTTTTATAACCTGATCCTTATTTTTACTAACTCGTTCTATTCTTTAATCACTTGATCAATTTTTCAAAAAACTTGATTGATTTTCTAATAATTTGATCCAATTTTTTTTACTTGACCAATTTTTTGTATAACTTGATAATTTTATGCAACAACTTGATCCATTTTTTAATAACTTGGTCCATTCATTAGTGACTTGATACATTTTTTTAATAAACTGATCCATTTTATAAAAAACTTGATCATTGTTTGAAATTACTCGATGCATTTTTCAAATAACTTGATCCATTTTTGATAACTTGATCCATCTTTGAATGACTTGATCCTTTTGTCAAAATCTTAATATTTTTTTTTAAATAAGTTAATCCATTTTTAAATAACTTAATTAGTTTGATCCATTTTTTAATAACTTGACCATTTTTTGAAAGATCTTGATTGATTTTTTATCAACTTGGTCTATTCTTCAAATGCCTCGATATATTTTTTAATGACTAAATCCATATTTGAAAAAACTTGATCATTTAAAAAAATACATCGATTAATTTTTTAAACAACTTGATCCATTTTTAATAGCTTGATCCATTTTTTTTAAACTTGAGCAATTTTTTTATAAGTTGATCCATTTTTAATAACTCGGTCCATTTTTCAATAACCTGATCCTTTTTTCAATAACATGATCCATTTTTTCATAATTTCTATGGCACTCCCAATGACAGATTTAGTCAACCAAAGTCATTTTTTTCAATGATGGAACACACTTCCGCCCACAATGAGTACGAACGTATTTTTGGTCACAAAAAGTTACGAACTATCCGAGGAATAGTCAGCGTGCCTCGTTGCAGCAACAACCTTGTAAAAATACCTCATAATTCGCGAGTCCCACGCGTGTTTTCTCGTCCATCGTATAAGGTTTTCCCGTCATTGCTGACTGTGAGAAAAAAAGCGAGTATCTTCCCGGGTACGATGGGTGCGATTAGCTGGCAATCGAGGGATCGCTAAAACAATCGACTCGCTACGTCAGCTCAGTCGCCAATAGCCGTTGATTCATTCGATCGTCAATATTTCCTCAACAAATATATATTTGCAATACGGAACAAGGAACAATATTGATTCCGTGTCGATCAGCGAATAAAGCGAATCAACGATCCTGCGCACGAGTATCACGCGCGATACGTCGTCATTTTTCCCCGAAGACTGTCGTATTTCCGTCATTGAATTATTCAGTTTCGGCACGATTCTCATAGCGATGGAAAATATTAATGTCCCACAGCCGATAAATCATTCCACATTCATACGTGTCCCCATCGCGTGTCTTCAGCTTTTCCAGCCGATCACCATACCGAACTGAATCGACGGCGAATCTCGAATTCGCCATCGCGGCAAATGGCTGGAAATAAATGTTGAATACGTATTCATTTCGCTCGGATGAATTCCCGTATGGATATTCCCTCGTGGCATTAATCCCTTGAAGACTTGGAGGGAGCTGCGATGAATCGGGACTGAAATTTTCAAACCCGAACAATGGCACCATCGGGCATCGGACGTTGCTCAAGTTTCCTATCAACACTCGACCAATTTCACTCAAACAGAAGCCGATTAATTTACGGCGTCCAATTTGATCCGTTCTATGGCTCGTGGCGAGCGAGGAAGATGGCAACGAGGGAGGTTAAGCGAAGCAAGAAATGTTCGAGGGCCAAAGGCTCGACGGAGGGGGGGGGGGGGGACTTTAATAAACCTCTCCGATCCATTATACATATTTTTAAACTGTCAATCTCTCGAACGAGACGAGCCAAAAGAGACGAACCTTTGTATAGGCCGTATGACGAATAAAGAGGGCGGAATCGCGAGCGGATCACGCGTAAAGGGTGCACAGGTCAGATTGCTCGAGCCGGATAACAATGAATCCGTACAAAAGACGCGTCGAGGGGATGACGAACGGCGCGACCCGATCGCCCTTTCGTTTCGATAATGTGCTCCATGCATGTCGATCCCCGTATACGCCTTCTCCATTAATGATTCGCACACACACAAACGCACATTTATTTATATCCATGCGCACAACCACGCGTGTACAACGCGTATGGACTGCAGTCGATTTGACTGGACTGGGCTAATTATTACGAATTTTCAATCGCAGGGCCGGGGAGACGGATCGATTAATCGAGGGGAACAAAGCCAGACGTTCTTCAATTTACAAACGAACATATATCTGCTCTGCTTTAACGGAAACACTACTCTAGGATTTTGGAAAAATTGATTTTTATTTGCTTAAAAAACACTTTGGGGTCATAAAAACAATATGCGGTCCTGTAGCAATTTTTTTTAATGTTCAATTATCGATTTATGTACAGTTAAAATGTTCGAAAAATCGAAATTAAAAACATTCTTATTCATAACGGTTTCATAATTTCCATGAGACCCTTCCCCCCCTTTGCGCATGACAAAGGTAAGCAAAATAAACACTAAACGCCTACCTGATACCACGCCAAAGTTATTCGATACGTCAAACTCCAGCTGGAGATGCAGATAATCGAAGGTAAACACTGATCATCGTATCCATCCAACGGACAGGCTCATTCATCGCTCGGCTAATTTTGATCCCACAGCCCTCGTTAGTCAACCATTAGGCATATCACTGGACGCGATTAGTTATATACACGATTGAGTTGGGGTCACTCTGTCTTTTGTCCAGGAACGACGCGAAAACGACAAATGAACTCTCTTGGGTAATCAGAGCATCTGAAATAAGAGGACTCACTCAGATCACAGCTGATCGCAGCATTTCGGGATCAGCTGTCTTGGAGAGACATAGAGAGTCATCTCTCCATCTCTCTCTCGCACTCTCTTCCTCTTTCTTCCTTCTTGTCAGCTGTTTGCAATGCTCGCTCAACCCTCCTGAGGGGCACACCCTTGCATGTCCACCCTCAAACGTCGTTAAAGCTGCTTCGTCCTCGATCTTGTCCAGACGAGTACACCCACACATACGTACGTAACTTCTTTCTTCTCCGGTAAGAGTGTGGAGTCAACTTGGCCATCGGATACCCCAGCCATGGGGCACGAGGATCCTACTAATTGGTCTCATTATGTCAAAGAAAACCAATCATCTCCATTATGCACTCAATTTCCGTTTTTCTCCTCTCCCCATAAGCAACCCATGCTTTTTTTACCCCCCTAAGAACAACGCAGAATAATACGCAATACCGAATATCCCACATCCATAGGGCTACACGTATACCGGTGTACCTCACATGTACAAAGGGACAAGTCCCTTCCAGAATGAACGTCTCTCACTGTGTCGGGGTCGTCTGCACGTCCGCAAACGCGTCGTTTTATTCCTATTTCTTTAAATTTCTTTCTTTTTTTCCTCCGAGGGTACACCTGTATGATAATTTCAAACGGTATAACGTATACCGCGATCGGTACATACGTGTGTCCATAGTCGACGTAGTTACGTATATTCAGCGCACGTTTTCGTTCCCTTGTGTTCGTGTCTTCAGCGATGAGTGATGTACCACGAGCCCAGAGGCGAGCTCGGGACAACATACCAGGGAGCGGAAGGTAAAGCGAGACGAGGGACCGCGAGAACGACGAGGGGCGGCCCGGGGGAGGGGGCAAATCGAAGGGAAATCAAATATAGTCACTGTCTGTGCAGCTTTCAAGGAATGCCGTGGCATTCCGAGAGGAAAAAAAGAAGCGAGATGACTTCGGCAATAAATTAACGATTAACTCTCCGACCGGGAAAAAAGTACGGATAGGCCGAGTTTCCGAGATCCTCGATCAACGAATCATTTCAGGATACAGGTGATTCCCTTTTTTTGGGCTTCTTTACGCAGGTGGGGAGGCCCGCATCCATCAGTCATCTTACGCGAATAATCGTCGTACGCATCGAAGACACGGTGATCGTGTTTTTTTTTGTCTCCGAGAAATTACCTGCGGCATTCGCGCGCCTAGAGGCGACGCGGAATAAGCTCCACGTATAAATACGCTTTAGGTACATATACGTCGGCATCGCAATTGCGTTTTGTCGCGACGCGACCAGACGACCGACGCCACACGCCGCGTTTGCTTTTCTTCCAGCATTAAAGTCATTGTCCTGGAAAACTGTTGGAGGTATCGAGCGCTCAATTGTGTAACTCGCGTTCGGGTGGTGCGAGAGCGAGAGAGAAAGAGAGCTGAGATAGGATGCCTCGATAGTATTAGTTATACATGCGCCCTGTGATCGACGGAGAGAAATAGACATAGAGAGAGAGAGAGAGAACACCAGAGAAGAGACTCTTTACGAAGTTTTGTAACGATCCTCCCTTGGAGACACGGACAGACTGGCAGACTGGTCACCCGCGAGTAGCATCTAGATCTCCCGCCCCTGATGCAGCACTTCGTTCATACACGTGTTTAGCCTTTGATCAACATATATACACATATATTTACCCTGCATGTATATGTATATAAATCTATTTATCTCAACTTTGTTTTTCCAACGATGCCACACCACGTCCTAACATCTATGCACACGCATCATTGCCAGCATTGCAGGCTATTGGCACTAGTAGGTGTACCCACCGGCAGACCCGCGGCGGACTATATTTATGTTCGCATGCGACGCACGATCACACCTGTCGAATCACACCAGGCTAAACGTGAATTATTTTATCGCCCGACAGATTCACTGCGGCTCCGAGCTCGACCTCCACCAACTTGGCTTGTCAACGCAAAGCGTGAGGACTCGGGCAACGTTGATGCACGTCATTGCTCGCAGATTGGACGCGAGGTTTTCAGTTGATCCGTTTGAAACTTTTGGATATTCGAAGCTTCGTTGATGGGATTGGAATGCCCTGGGGGCAGTCCAGATGTGCCACGTGCAGCTTTACGGAAATTGGCAAGCTTGCTGCATACGAAGAGGTGAGGAAAATTATAGTTAGATGATTCGGAAGTTGGTTTGGTTTGCGGTTTTTTGGCAGTGTGATTGATTTTCTAGATCGGCAATTTCCAAGGGCTCTACGGAAACGTCAAGAGTTGGCGTATTTTCGATCGCCATTACTCGAAGATGCGTTTGGCGGTGCGTTGGCTAGCGTAGCGGCTCCAAAACGGACTTCTGTCAACTTGGCTTGTCAACGCGAAACAGTTTTTTGGCAATCTGCTGGGTCTTCTAGATTGGCAATTTCCAACGGTTCTACGAAAACGTCACGAGCGTATGTTCGGTTGTCGTAACTGCAAGATGCGTCTGGCAGTGGGTGAGATAACGGCCCCCGTGCAGAAATTTTGACAGGGATACCCTATGTCCGATCAAATCCCGATCAGGATTTGTCATGGATTCCCCAAAACCGGCAACCCGGTTAGAATCCAACTTGCATCCGTATCGCAATATGTATGACGACGATGGCATATCTTTGAAAATTTTGGCGTCACGTGTATTTTCGGTATTACTATGAAATTCCTATCTATAGGTAGGAATTTCCATCTAGAGGTTCCTATCTATAAAATTCCTATCTATAGATAGGAATTTCCAATTTCTATAGATAGGAATATCCAACGCAAAAGACTGAGATGGACGCAAAGGACGCCAAGTAGTCCAAAAAACGATAACCCAGTCGTAGTTTTCCATTTTTTATGGTGTTCTTACCTTTCATTTTTTAAATTGATATTTTAATTCACCAAAAATGTATAAATGTTAATTATTTTTATAATAAATTTAACATGCAATAATTCCATTTTTGCCATTTTATATCAGCCTGTATTTACCCGTGATCCTTCCAAGATTCCTCAATGATTCCATGGGGAATCTATTTAGAGTCATTAAAGGATCCGGTTCTGGACCCCTAATGGAATCCAGTTTACGGATCTTACATTTAGTCTTAGAATCTGATCCGATATCGGACTAGATCCCGACTGGGAGCCCGGGATACAAGTCAGAATCCAGCTGTATCCCTGCCAAAATTGCTGCACGGGCCTCACTGGCTCAAAAAACAACATCCAGCCACTTGACTTGTAAACATGAAACGTGAACACTATAGCAACGTTGATGCACGTCTTTGCCGGCAGATTCGACCCAAAATTTTCATTAGATCCATTTGACACTTTTGGATGTTCAAAGCTTCGTTGATGGGTCCAGAATTTCCTGGGGAACAGTCCAGATGTGCCAGTTGCAGCTTAACGGAAATTGGCAAGCTTGCTGAATACGTAGAAACGAGGAAAGTAATAGCGAGATGATTGGGAAATGGATTTGGTTAGCAGTTTTTTGGCAATCTGCTTGATCTTCCAGATTGGCAATTCCCAACGGCCCTACGGAAACGTCACGAGTGTGCGTTCGATCGTCATAACTGCAAGATGGGTCTGACGGTGCGTGAGATAACGGCCTATAGCGGTTCTCCTGTACAGCGAACTGAGCAGAATCTCGCAGGATACGTTCCTTGTGGACATCGCGCTCTTTCGGTATTCCCTGCTCACTCCTTTGTATTCCCCGTGCGATTCTTCCACTCTCTCCTTCCCTTTCGCACACCGAGACGAATTTCGTGTCTGCACATACTCAAGTCCATCGTGACTTCGACGTGTATGTCCATATATTTATAAACGATACATACATATGTCCATTTTCATCGCAGAGATCGTTGGTGGCGATACAGGCGTACAATGATCGCTGTAGTAGCAGCAGTGATTCTTCCATTCGTGTTTATTCTTTCTCTGTCTCTTGTCCCGATACATCTGGATGTAAAGGAATCGAGACAAGAGATTCTCTCGCTCTGTTCTCCCGTGGCAGAGCGTCGGCACGTCCCGCCATTGATAGAACCCTTCAGGGTCATCGTACAGTCATTAATAATTCATTCGTCATCATTATCATCGTCATCTCTCGATCGTCCGTTGTCCCGCGCGGAAAACCCTCCACGGACACTCAAACGTCCAGTTAATGCATCGGAAGCCGTCGAATGTACAATCCCACACCGGTATCAGTGTTGGTCGACGAAAGGGAAACCAGCGACGAGAGGAGGAGGAAAAGAAGAAGATGCCTCGGGAATACGGGAAACGATGGGAGAGAGGAAGTATCGGGAGGATGGTCATGATAATAGCGAGGACATATACGCGTCTCGGTAGCTCGCCTGACGTTGGTTCCAAGAGTACGAGATGTATTCATATCTCTGGAATCGATCCTCGAGGCTTCGAGGTTATAGAAGGACACATAATGTAGGATGTATAGCTGCGACTGTAGTATCCTCAACCTTCAACTCAGCCTTCTATCTTGCCTTCTTCGTGTCTTCACCTCCAACTCCTTCTCCGCCTCTTCCTCTTCTTCTCTTCAGCAGCAGCAGTAGCGACAGAAGCAGCAGAACTTTTAACTTATTTGCATATAAAGGCATTCCTCCGTTTCGCCAGGCTTGCCCTGTCGCAGCGACATAACTGTAAGTCTCCCCCGTTTGTTGACAGGATCTGCCAACAATCTGCGTACATGATTTGCCGCTCGATCTCTCCTCGCTCTTTCGCTCTCTCTTCTTCCGCTGATCTCCGCATGCGTCCTCTCTCGCGGGAGAGCCTCTCACGTCAGGCCGTCTGCTCTGCGGTTATGTGGAAGGTATATGGAAAGTACTCTGCGGCTGCACACATGTGGCTACACACGTCCGATCATAGCTGTTCCTCCGATCTCTGCTTCTACCCTCACTTTGCTTCTTGCCACTGATTCATCTCCTCGAGACTTTTGGACCCAACATCCAGGCATACTTGTGCGAAATCACTGGGCCTCTCTCGTTACTGTTCCAGCCTCTGCTGAGATGATCGTCGTCATTGAAGTCGTCACACGTGTAGCTAAGCTTGATGACCCGAATTTAAACTTGGCTACATCAATGATCAATCGATCTTCGTCGAATATGCCCACCGCTGGCAACGATTGCGCGCACGCGCGTTCACTGTCACTGCACTCCGTGCTCAATGCTCAAACGTGGCTGGTCTTGGGCTCTCGATGCTCGTCGGCTATCGGAAGAGGATCTGCGATCACGGTGGTCATTGGGCTGCCTAGCGCAGTACAAAGACGACTGCGTATGTATATAAATGTACGGAGTAACAGAATTTAGTATACGGGACCGCAAATGCGCATCCACCCGACCCATCATTAGAATGTATCTAATGATCTCCATTTAATTGTCTTTCTAGCATTGACTCTCGTGGGCCGTTCGAACCTCCTGATCCTCGTGTGGAATATTAATTCCGTTGGGAACTGCCGCTATATATGTTTATATATATATCATATGTATCATCCACGAAATCTCGAGACTCCTGGCGTGTAATACGGGAGTGAGATTCACGGAAAGAAGTCCTATGTATTTTAATTGAATGAAATATATGCGCATCTTCCTCATTATTTCTTCGCAAGCTCTCATGGGTTTTTGTTCATTTTTACTTATCGTCCCGATCGTTGTTATGATCATTATGCGACCAGGGGCGAGCTCTTACACGCTCTCTCTTGCTCTCTCTCTCTCTCTCTCTCTCTCTCGCTCTCGAAAAATGATCGTGAGAAGATCCCATTCCTCCCGCGCTGGACCGGATCTTCCAACAACGGCCAAAGAGCACATTCGTGTTAGTCCAAGAGTTAGGTGTATCGATTCTCGCGGGTTTTCGACACACGCTGTATAACGTACGACGGTGCATCGCGCTTTCTCACTCTCGATCATGGAGAATTCGGCTCGAGTATCCCTTAATATTCGCGAGAATTTCTCACTCCGCGAGCCTGCTCCACTCTTTCGACCTTATAAAATCCTTGGACCCCCTCGCGAAGGGAAAAGCGTGTACACTCGCGCGCCTGAGACGAATGCTTGAGATTCGTTGAAGCGTTGAATAGTGCATTTAGGGAATTGATTACGTTTCTTTATTTATTTTAGGGTTACTGGAATATATATTTGAAGAGGGATATTTGAGGCCCTCATATTTAGGTAATGGTGACTGTCAGCACGTCCGGTCGTTTTGAAGACGTTGAACTTTTTAAAACGTATCGTTGATTTTGGACACAGGACGTAAAAAATTGTAAAAATAGTTGAAAAACTTAAAAATCGTTGGGAATTAAAAAAAAATCGTTTAAAAACTTCAAAAATCGGCGGAAAAATGAAAGAAAACTTTTAAATCATTTTCAAAACTTTAAAACTTTAATATCGTTAAAAAACTCCCATCTGTTAAAATAGTTTAATAAATCGTAATAATTAATTCGACCGCAATTGATCCTAAATCTTATCACAACACGTTACCAAACAACGGGAGCCAAGGATACCCTGCAATGGAGGGCAAGACAAAGCTGCAATTACTGGGCAAGAAGCGCAGTAACTTTATTATCCGAGAATGCGTATCACGAGAAGAAACAAAAAAGCATATGAAACAAATTGAGGAATTGAAAAAAAAGGGAAGAAGAACGCGGATTCCATGGTGAGCTGTTGAAAGGGCCTGTAGCCCCCATAGATATAGGATAGTGACTTCCGAGGAGAGCCTCCGGGGTCCCAGAGAAGCCGCCCATGAATTTCGGCTAATGAGAACATTTGGAGATACGTCAGTTCCAGTATGCTAATGGCCATAGAGATGCCGATACAATTTCAAGATGAATCTGTCTCTGTTTCTTCTCGTGGGACCGGATTCTGCATATGCGCCTGACCAGAGGAGAGTATGGCGATATATAGCGCACAAAACGCGCTACCTCTCGTCCTCGGGCAGCGTTTCTTTTCTCTCTTACTCTCCCTCATTTACGGTCGTTGCAGTCACCATATGTATGTGTGTGTATATATATGTATATACATATCCGCATTACTAGCACGATCCATTCTATGTTGGCAGTGTCTTTACTATATATATATATATATATATATATATATATATATATATATATATACACTACCGGTCAAAAGTTTTCGGACACTTCAAATAATTGCAAAATTATATTAGAATAATATAATTTATTATGCAGAGCAAAATAGTATCTTCGTAAAATAATGAATGAAATGAATTATATTACTCTAACATTATTTGGCAATTATCCAGTGATCGAAAGTTTTGCAATTATCTGAAGGGTCCGAAAACTTTTAGCCGACAGTGTATATATATATATATATGTATATATATATTAGGGTGGCACAAATTTGAGCTCTATTTTTTTCATTTTTCTCACCATCCGATTATCTTCGTTAAAGAAAAAAATAATTATTGCGAAAGCTGCGAGCGGTCAACAAATATTTAAAGGTTGCTCGAGTCTCCCAAAAATTGAAATTTTCATTAAAAAATCGATTTTTTTTCATCTACTCCTCATCCAGAATTTTACGCTTTATAATTTTTAAATCAACCTCGTGAAAGCTCTAGCCGGCCAATGAATAATTAATGGTCGCTCAAGAGCTTCGAAATATTCAATTTTCGCCAATTTTTTTTTATACTCTTCTCACTCATAAATTTGACGCTTTGTAAAATTTCCAAAACAATTAATCCTTTTTCCTTCAGAAACAGATTTTTCAAATTTATCTCAGCATTCTAAACCAACAATTAAAATCTCTGTTCTCATGAAATAATTCTTTGAAGCCCTCGTCCGTAAACAAAATTATAGGTCGTTTTATGCGTAAAACTGAAATGGCAGCTGTTTTCCGCGTCCCACAGTTGGTCTCATTAGTCAAGCCGATCGTAGCTGTACTCCGTGACGAGCGACAATACAATAACACATAATAACACGTATCATCTAATTGGTGTTTGCTACAAATTATTCAGAAAGTGTAAAACTTCGCTGTTTACTTTGTTTTTATCCTACAAGGAATTATAGTGCATGCGAGATTTATTTTTTGGCGAAAATTGTAAATTGCGAAAACTTTGAGCTTTCGCAAGGTTAATTAAAAAATTATGAAGCGTAAAATTGAGAAGAGAATTGAATGAGAAGTCGACGAAAAACAATCGATTTTTTAAATGGAAATTCGAATTTTTGGGAGGCTTGAACGATCTTTAAATATTTTTTTTTCTTTAATGAAGATAATTGGATGGTGAGAAAAAGGAAAAATAAATAGAGCTCAAATTTGTGCCACTCTAATATATATATATATATTGTTTCTCTTAACTATTAGCATGTTAAAGAATACAAAACAATTCCTTCGCAAAAGACTCGCGTTTTCTACTTTCATAAAAGAAATAAGCCAAAATTCTGCGTCATTCGAGACAAAAAAAGTTCTATCAAAGCGAAAGATCGTGAAAGATCGTAGCAAAGAACGAGCGCCATTGGAGGATCACCAAGCAGTCGGCAGGGTTGTCTTTTATCTTTGGAAAATCGTTGGTTGGTACCCGGGACACTTTCGTCAAATTGTGCGGTCGTCAGATATTCCGCTGCGGGTAAAAAAAAACTAACTCACTGGATCCCGTAGCTCCATAGGACAGATCCGTGTGTCACGGTAGATTTAGAGCTCTCCGCACGACGAGAAAGTGATCGCAAGATGTCTGCACGCTTTTCACCTCACTCGTGTAAATATTATGGGACTATATTTACTCAAAGAGCAAAAAAGGCAAAAAAAAAATACAACCGAGCAAAGAGAAAAAAAATCACCATAGGGTGCAAGACAGGGTCTTTGAAAAAAAAGAGGCTGCGGGGGGAAACGTTGTAAATTATATTCAATACCGGATCGTAAAGTGCTGGGTGTGTTCGTGCATCGTATGCAGGTAAATGTGTGTATGTGTCACGGGTCTACCGCCTTGACGACTCCGCGATAACCCGAAGAGGATGCTCTTCCCGCACGAGCTGCTGAATGCATTCGAGGGATCTTCGGGGCTGGACCGTTCCTCGGTGCCACAGTCGTAAATTGCGGACTGGCCAAAGTCAAACGTCGAAAATAATGAACGTGGAAGACGAAAAAGTCTTGGTCCTCGATAGAAATAGACCGGGGAGCTTTCCCAAAAATTGTTCCGAACCAGGTACAGATGGAGAGAGTGAGAAAGAAAAGCGGAAGAAAAAAAAACGCACACAAATGTGTAAAACTGTAACACTGCTTGGAGGATTTCGAGGAACGTTGTCGACGATTCACAGGGGCTGGAAGGACCTTCGGGTCGAATTGCGGCTTCGTATGTACGCGTCATAAAAAGTCACCGGTCATCTTCGCACCCCCAAGACCGCACTTAGGGGACTCTCCGAAAAGTCTCCGATCAACCACAGACTTTTTACAATTTCTTCATTGTGCGCGAACCGTTGGCATGGGTACCGTAGAAAATTCGGCAATATTGAACAGCTCGCCAAATTGAGGCTGCTAAATGTTATTGTTGCACATTGAAGGGGGAAGCCTGCTTTAGAGGCTTCAAAAAATCGATTTTTTCGAGGCTTTTTTTGGGAAGGAAAGAAATATTCGATTGAAACGAAACTTTCAGGTTTTATTGTTATATATTTCAACAGTCTTCTCAAATTTTTTCATTAAAATATATGTCATATTATGCCTGGTACAAGCATTTCGCCGAGGCGCCTCGAGTGTGCATGTGTCGTGCGGCGGGAAAGATGCAGGTCGCAATTTCCATCTGAAACAAAAAACCCAAAAATTTTTTTATTTTCAATAGTATAGCTTCTAGTTAAACCAAGAAAATTCAACAAAAAGTGAGAAATTCAACAATTTTTCGCAAATTTAAAAAAAAATTCACTTCAGATTGTTTAAAAAGTGGGTTAATCATAACTTTCTTAAGGTTTTTTAGGTTCAACTAGAAGAGAATTTAATCCCGAATACAATGAATTTTGTCTCGTTCCGATAGGACGTTTAATTTTTTCCCTATCTTTCCCGCCAATTAGGAAAAATCGTAAAAATGAAAAACCGAGAAATCGCGCGTCAAAGTTTTCGTATATAAAAAATCATAATTTTCTTGAACTTACCGCAATTTGAATTTGCTTTTGAAATTTTAGGGACACATTCTTGGATAGTTTGGGAAGACATTTATGCAAAAAAAAAAATCGATTTTTTGAAGCCTCTAAAGCAGGCTTCCCCCTGAAATAGTCAGCGGAAAGAATTGCGTGAGCGGAAGAAAATGTTGCGAAATACTCAAGGATGCATGGGATACACAATCCCGAACGGAAGTGCCCGAAAGCTGAAATTGTCGTATGTATGTCGTAAAGTAAAATCAGTGACGGCCGTAGCACGTAGATGAAACCTCGTAATTTTGAGTTGTAAGCGTTTTGTTTTATTGCTTCACCTGTATTTGGTAATATTGAAATTTATCAGGGAAGATCAGTATCTCATAAGAATGGATGGAACAATGCTGCAAATCAAAATTGTCCCAATGGTTTGAAGGAATGGTGGATAAAGTCCGCAATATCCTAAACTTCCCAAAGTCCTAAACTCCCTAAAGTCCCTAGAGTCCCTAAACTTATTGATGTCCCTAAAGTCACCAGAGTCCCTAAAGTTCCTTATCAGATCATCTCTAGAGTCCTCAGTAATCTCGCAAGATTTGAAGATTCCATCAATGTCTTCACCCACTTTCACCGCAGAAATCAGCAGCTTTCCATATATTTCTTTCTTCAAAGACTCCATCAAGATTCAGCCGCGCAGCCGTCCACTGATTGTCGCTCCATTCCTCTTTCGTGCTCGAAATCCCAGCAGCGCAATAAATAATAACAGCCATAAAAATAATACCAGACACAAAAAGCCCTGAATATTTTTCCGAAGAACGATCCGTCTCTTTCTCAAATCCCGTGAGATCAGGCTGCTCGTAATTTTTTGGATGGAACGACGCAGTGTATCACATCTAGCATCATCGCATACGCCCGCGATCATCCACACGACGATAGCCCGCATATGCCCACAGAAGCTGCCGACATGTCACAATAATCAATTAGCCACACTCGGAGAGCGTCGACACGCTTAATACTCCGTTTGACTGATAGCCCGGATCGTACATCATAACCCTTTAGCCGTGGGCTAATATGCGCTAGAGCGTCCCAGTGGTGGTGTATACGCTGAGGACCGACGTTTATTTTCGAACAAGCGTTGTGCGTGCCCGGGTGGAGGACGACGGCGAAGACGGCAGCGACTACCGGCGACGAGTTCCAATGATGAATATCATCGCGGTCCACGATTACAGTCAGCTTCTGCTACTTGACGGTGACTCCCGCGGTCATCCGTCATCGCACGTACCTACAGCTATACACGGATACGTACGGTAGGTATATGTGGGCAGAGCACTCGTCGCATCCACCCTCCCTGGCGTTATTAATTACACCCGAGCGTACGTCGCGAAGAGCTGACCGCCCGGTACAAATGCACTCGCGCGTTACCACCGGAGCCGTAAAAGTTTATGTACATCGCGAACGTGTATACGAGGCGATGACGGTGCCCGGAAAGTGCAATTTGGTATCCCCTGATGTTTGCAATGTAATGGAAGTGCAGCGGGATGTCGCGCGGACAAGAGGATCGGTCACCAATGTACTCCGGATGAAAACTGATTCATTGCGAATGTGCCGTCTTAGCAGGGAACGAGAAATACAGTCAAGTTGGCTAATGCCTCCAACTTCGGAGACGCATCATAAGAGCATCGGGTGCCCAAAGTGGACACTATAAAGGAAATTGAAAAAAAAAAGCTGTTGTAAAATGTCATATTCGAACAATTTTTTTTTGCTTTCGGGTGCTAAATTTATCGTAGTTCAAGGGGTTAGGGCACAGTAACGGGTATGAAATCATGTGCGAATTTAACAATTTTTTTTTCGTATGGAAAAGTGATCACACATGAAATTAATTACACATCTATTTAGTATGAATATGAAACTGTTAGAAAATATATATATTTTTTTCTATGTACAAGATGGTCGACTACTCGAAACTTCTCGAAACAGCTTTTTTCCAATTGGCGTGACAAGTAACTTCAACAATTTTCACTCGATTTACTTCAAATTCAAAAGTCATGTTCCTAATTGCATTTCGTAGAGAAGTACGTGTGGAATTTCTGATTAATCGAAAACTTTTCATTTTATAAGCAGTTTATGAGCAGTTATAACGAAATTTTTCACTGAAAATTCATTCCTTAAGTTCAAATACCTACAACTTTTGAATAAAACAATATTTTTTAAATTCCGTGCGTACTCCTCTAGGTATTTTAATGTAGATTGACGAGAATTTTTGTTTTTTGTTCTAGGTAAAAAATTGTGGATAAAAAAGATAACAAAAGAAAATATTAGTAGTCGGTCATTTTGTACATCGAAAAAAAATATATATATTTTCTAACTGCTTGACATTTATATTAAATAGATGTGTAATTAATTTTATGAGTGAATCACTTATTCATACGAAAAAAATTTGTTAGATTCGCATATGATTTCATACCCGTTACTGTGGCCTAATCCCTTAATATTGCATTCACACATTTCCAGTAAATCTGCAAAATACAACCAATGAAAGCAATTTAAAAACTTCAAGAGATGCCCGCTCTGCTCAGGGGGGTAGCCTAAAGCGGGCACGGCTTCTGGGCAAAGCGGGCACGAAGAGGGTAAAGCGAGTACCCTGTATTTTTTTTCATGAGACTAGGCATAAATAAGAAGGAAACATGGACTCATAGGAGGAAAAAATCATTATTGTTATCATAAAATAACAAAAACTTAACGCGTCTTCTTAACAGTCAGTAAACTTAATTTTTTTGGCAATTATCATAGTAGAATGATCCAACACCAGGATCAGCAGTGCATGTATCATAAGCCCACATTTGACAGTCATTGCATTGAATCCAGTTTTCGATGGGAAGTTGCATGTTCGCATCTATACATGGTTCGTTGCATATAATGCACACTTAATTTTCCTTGTCTGTACTTGGTTTCTTCTTGACGTTTTTGGCTTTTCCTTAGTTTTCAAATCCTTCTTTAGGCTCTCACCCCAAGAAGCTTGTTGTGTCTTTCTTTTATATTTAATTGCCATCTGAAAATTATAGTGAATATCGTTATGAGAAGGTAACAATACCACTTTAAAAATATATAAGAAACATAGTTGCAAAAAAAATAACGTTTTGATCAGTTTCTACATAGATAAATAAATGGAAAAATCATTAAAATAAAGTCACAGAGTCATCTTCTATCTTCTAGTATCATCTTAATTTCACATAGTTATCTGTCATTAGAGCATAGCGGGGACATGCTCGATTTCCCACAATAAAGATAAATAAATAGGGAAATTATTGAAGGGGTTAGGCAAATTTTTGGAAAATGAAAAAATTGTCCAATAAATCGTCAGATAATTGTTAATAACAAATCAACTGTGCAATATAAAAAAAATCCTTCGTACTTCCATAGACAATGTATTTTTCAACATATATTCAACATTTCAAGTAAATCGGTTGAAAATTGTCTGAGTTATGTTTCCGGCCAACTTAAAAAATGCAGTTTTGAGATAAACGCTGCACAGCCGCCATTTTGAAGTTAATCGCTTCAAAAAAATTATTGTATACAGTTACTGATATGTATGATAAACACCCTTTTTTGTAATCCCGATTTATTTAGTAGTTTTTCTGAAAAAAATCCCCAAGAAGCCTATTTTTTCGGCCTCTAGAGTGGCCTAAGGCCTTAAATCAAGTATCAACTTCATTTCACATAGCCATCTTTTATACTGGGCATAGCGGGCACGTGCTAGTTTTGCCTTTTTGCGCCACTTAAGGGGTTACTCCCACTTGCGATTTTGAAAAAATCGATTTTTTTTATCGCATTTTTTTTAAGTGCAATTTGAAGTGCAGTTTTTTTTGATGCCCGGAATAGATGACTCTATGTAAGTTTACAAAAAAAAATATTTACTTCGTGTAAACTGAAATTGAAACTTTAAACGCGTTTTTCTCAAAATGGCATTTCTGAAGTCGGTGACCAAGATTACTCGAACACTAATGAACCGATCTGCTTGAAATTTTGCAGGCTTATTTAATACATAAAAATGTAGTCTTTAATCGTTCGATTTTTTTTTTTTCGAAAAAAATGGCCGTTCTATAGCCAAAAAACAGCCGTTTTTTTTCGTTAAAATCGAACCATTAACTTCGACTGTCCGCCATTTTGTGAAAAATGAATATTTTTTAAAATCCTTCGATTAAAGACTAGTTTATACTTATATTTGACTAAATCCATCCGCATTTTTTTTTTCAGATGATCCACTTCGCCGCAATGTTGGTCACCGCAAACCGTGTATATAAAAACATTATTTCATTGACGACCATTTGCCACTAAACAATGTAATATTTTTCAATAAAAAAATTACTGAAAGTTCTTCAAGATGTGTTCTTTAAGATGGTATATTGATCGATTAAAAAAGTTTTGTAGTTTTCTTTAAAAAAATTCATGAAAAAGGCCTTTTTTTGCGCTACAAGTGGGGGAAACGCCTTAACGTTTTCATCAAACCTGACCAACAAATGATTAGACTACATTTTAGCAAATATGAATAAAAAAAGTGAAATAGTCACATTTTAGTGATGCTCGCTATGGGTCCCCTCCCCCTATGTGAGCGGATTACTGGCTAGTGACTATCGATTTGTGAAAAACAGGGATATCAACGGCGAAGATCAAATAATGAGGCTTATTGGCAGCGCCTCTGCAAAAGGGCTTTCAATGGCATTCCATATTGGTGAGATTCATTCGTTCGTATCTTTAGTGATGGATGATTTTTCTCTTTCTCTCTTCAGGCATTGGCTCGAAAATGTTCGCGAGTAATGTACATCGTATACGCGACCGCAAAAGCGCAAAAGCCAATCGTACGAAGTACCAGATGAGCATATATTCCGCGATCAATCCTCTGCATTTGTAACTTCCCGCGAGAGTTTAGGGCAGAGAGAGAGAGAGAGAGAGAGAAAGAGAGAAAGAGAAAGAGAGAGAGAGAGAGAGAGAGAGAGAGAGAGAGAGAGAGAGAGAGAGAGAGAGAGAGGGATGGATTCATCGACATACATCTATAGCAGCCGCTGCAATATCTTCGTTCTGCTTCCCTATCCAGAGTCGGTTATACGTAAGCGAGTGAGTTACCATGTGTTAGCCGAAATATCTACGAGAGTTTCTCCGCTGGTGGAGTGCGAGAGGATATAAATGAGCGGTGCGAGTCGACAAATCAAGAAACTATCGACATAAATAAATTTGTGGCCCGCCAGGGGTTTCCGCGAAGCATCGTCGGGCCACTCGGGTGCCTCTCTCCCTCTCTCTTATTGCCTTGCCCCCGTGACGCGTAATAGCGAAGCTATATATGAGGAAAATGGCAGGCCCTAAATCAGCAATTTCCCACATTTCCCCGGACTGAAGCGCGAGTTTTCTCCCCTCGTGGAACTCTCTCATCTCCCTTCGCCTTTTCCGCGATCACCACCGCGCCAACGTTATTTGCGGGCGATTTATCTTCCCCGCTACACACCGGCAAACATGCCTTTGGAATGGACCAAGCCATCAGTATCATCTTCGAGGAACAAAAAAATCTCGCAGTGTTCCTCAAAACTGCCCGCCAAGATCTTCCGGTTCGAAGACAACGAAGGCTTCGCTAGGTTGGACAAAATGGACAACATTGGAGGACCAAGGAACAGCTGGAAGTCCCTGGCAGGGATGACGACGATACTGACTATATTCAGCTCTCTCGGTAATCCCAGATAAGGAACGTTCACGAATTATTAAGCTTGCTGTGGTACTGTCAGACCTGGATGGCATGAGGCGGTCTAGTTC
Organism: Ophion slaviceki; assembly: GCA_944452715.1. Taxonomy (NCBI): domain Eukaryota; kingdom Metazoa; phylum Arthropoda; class Insecta; order Hymenoptera; family Ichneumonidae; genus Ophion; species Ophion slaviceki. Next base: position 31,390,737 of record OX101791.1, read on the forward strand.
CTAGTACTTTGCTGTGATTCGATCTAAATCTCAATTTTGGTGCTTCATACATACCCACACCCACGTATGTCTGTATATATGTTGGGTTCAGGGTATACACATGGATGTGCCCTGATACACAGGCATCTGCGTGTGTGTGTGTGTGTAATGGCGAGAATGGTGGATGAGAGGGCGAGAAAGCAACCCCCACATCCCTTAGCCACCTCAGCTCCGGAGCTCGCTCGCCCCCCACGTTCATCCAGTGAATTACTTCGTTAGTGGCTACCTTCAGAGGGCTGTTAATTCCTGTAGGGCAGATTATACAGATAGGTTTATTGCGCTCGTGTCCCAATCTAATGTCCGTAATGCTCGTGTAGCTGCTCTCTATCCGTCTCTCCACCATCCTCCTCTCGCTCTCTTTCACACCGAAAAAGGCCCTCCCGCAACCACGAGCATCGACAGTCTCCGGAATATCCTTGTGTCGGCGTTATTTTGTAACGTTCGCGGGAAATCGCTCTTATAAGAAAGACGATGCCGTATCCAATGAGCGCCTACGTGGCGAGAGATAACGAAACTCCGTCACCCTCTTCTCCGCCCTGCCTCTTTCTTTCATCCTACCTTTGCCGAACTCGCCTGGCTGTCTTTCATTGGACTTTTGCCTCACGAGACTTTAATGGACGCGGGAACGAGTTGACCGACCGGTAATTCGAGGATTGTGACTTCCTTCCACCGCTCGTACAATTGCAACGTCAATTAACCGTCCAGCGTGCCGTTGAGGTTACGTCAAGAACACGCTCGTTGGTCATGGCGCGGAGTTTGGCCAACCTGCTGCCTTGATGCACCAAATGGGCCTTTGGAACATGGATAGCCGCGAGGTATGAAGAATTTTGGGAATTGGAAGAGGTGAGCAAAATGATGCTCGTTGATGACTTGAGTGGAGTGGAGCTCGATGAAGCGGAAGAACGTCTGGCCACATTTGGCGAGTGAGTCTTGAGGATTTTCATCATCTGGTGATTCTCTCGGTTGGCGAAGCAGCCGGGGTAGTTTTGCCATCACGGCTGGTAGAAGATCTCTCGATCACGCGTGGCTAAGCGCGTTAGCTCCGAAAATTTCTGGTAACGAGTTTTACGTACGTGAACGGCTGCAGTGGTCAGCAGCGGGGAATGGATGATTCCAACGAAGGGTGCTACATTACACCGGGTGATCTGATTTTAATGGCTCGGACATTGGCAAATGGTTGGTCGATTGTACAGAGCGGAGCATTACTCCGATGGTGGAAGGCTGACTCATTTATCTCAAAAAGAATAATGGAAAGAGCAGGGGCCTGCGATTTTGCAGTGCTCTTCTCCGCATGTCGATCCCTCGTTCAGAGCCCGCATGAGAAGACACGTGCGGTCACGAATGCGCTCGAGCAAAATCAGGCTGTTAATGAAGGATTATCAATAACGGAAGCCATTGGAGGCTCGCTCATTCAAGTCACTCGATATTCAGTTAAAAAAGAGGAATTTCCCCGTTCGACTCGCTAATCCGTTCCTTTATCGTGAAGTTCCTTTGGTAAAGCTTGGAGAACAAACCCCGAGCGCAAGCACACTCAGCCTTGAAGCAACACAAGCTCCTTCCTGGCTCCTTCCGCCAGCCGAGTTTACTCAGCCTGCCATCACCGCTGTAATTACCCGGAGTTTTAATTAACTTCTCTCAAATTCAAGGCAGGAAAAATTTTTACGTGGAGGCAGTTCGAGAGGGGGGCTAGCCCTTCACGAACACGTATAAACGTCTTGGGAGATCGGTATTCTCGATCCTTGTGACAGCAGGCTCTTTGGCCGTGGCGGCATTCCCGAGCAAAGCTCCCGTGAGCTCCTGCTCTCGGGCTACCTCGCCCCGATTTGTCTCAATTAATTCGTTCCACTCATAAACCGAATCGCGCTCACTTTTTGTCCACTTTTTGTCCTGTGATTAAGATTTCAGCCACGAAGAATTTGCCTCGCAATTAATTGGAGTGAAAAAAAAGGGCAGCCTCGGAGAAATAGCCCTCAGGGCGCGATCGTAATTACAAAAGGCGGAATCGAAGAAAAAACGAGGGTTTGCCGTTCTTTCTTGGCTGATTTTTTGGGGTGTCGATTTATGGACAACCGATGAGCACATCGAGTGGCAAAAAACGTAGCGCGGGCGCATCTTTCAGGATGGCGAAACTATTTAACGCGACAACGAGAGTGCGCATGGGAAAAATGAATAAATAAAAGCCAAGTGGCAAAAAGCTGACACACGAGAGTCGTTTGGTTGACGATGGTTGCGGGCTCTCGGCTCGTTTCACTTATCGGGGAGACAGCGAGCTCGGGCAACGACGCAACCGAGCCGAGGCCTTATGAATAAAGCCAGCTCTTAATTGCTTCTGGCCGGTAATTCAGCCGGCAATAACGCCGCTGGGGCGTTCCATAATTATGCAGTTAATGTCAACATTATTATCCTGCTTCGTAAGTCCCGAGGGCGATGGTGTGGCAGTAGCGGCAGTGGAAGCCAGCGCTCTTCAGCAGCTCTCTCCAGGTCCTTATTCTCCTCTTTCTCTCTATCTCGCTTTCCTCACGAAGAAGCGATGCTCTTCCCTCTGGATTTAGGCTCATGCATACATTACTGCATATACGGCCACGTTGAAGTTCAGCAAAATGCTCGAATTTTCTGACCATCTCCCGGACACTTCTTTCCTCCGGTCTTCACACCTTGTCCATCCTGATATCATCCCAATCCATTGACAGCATCTTTAGCCTATCGAAAAAAAAAAATGATGAATCGCTTAAGGTAGTCCTAGCGGATTGACTAGTCAACGGAAAATCTATAAATTATCGAATCTGAAAAAAAGCAAAATATTTGAGAAGTGTGTGTGATAACTGTTTGTATTATAGTTTGGTAAGTGAAGTAAAATTGCAATCACACTGAGAAAAAAAATCAAGTGAATCAAAAAAATACATTGGTTGATCCAAATAAATGTGCTGCTGCGGAGTGCCACCGATATATGAGATTGTTACAATACTATAAAATATTGGAAAATGTGATTGATTTAAATAACATGTTATTTTATTTGAAAAAGGTCTTCTGTTCTCTGAATATCTACATTGTCCTTCAAATAAAATTATTTCTATTGAAATCATTTTATATACAATCCGTAGATGTATGGATGAAATAATTAAGCGGTTGCTACAACATTTTTTATTTCGTACAAAAACATAATCAATAGAATTAATTATTTATTTACTGCATCGAAACGAATATGCCATGAGAGTTTTTCAATTTGTTTTAAATATTAAATAAAAAGTATTATAATGATCATCGACGATAATAGTGGATGAGAATATCAGATATTAAACTGACAACATATACTACACTTTGATCTTAGCCACAGGCCAAGAAGCGATACTCTTTAGAGTTTCTCCGGCGTTTAAGTAGATTTTTCGTTCCCGCTACGCTTACGAGAATCGAGCGCGCGTGCGGCTTCTAGCGGTTACTCCGAGAACTACGGGTTTCTTCACACCTATAATTTCGGTGACGCACGGCCATGATTTGGTTGAATTTTTTCAACCAAATGCGCAAAAATCAAATTTTATTATCGCATAATTTTTTAACCAATTCATACATTTGCTTAATATTTTTCAATCAAAATAAAATATTAATATCTTAACGAATGATGTACTTGGAAATCAATATCGGATATGGTGAAAAAAATAACATATTTACTCAATAGAAATTTCATCTGAATCAAGCGAGCGAAATTCAATTTTTCTGTACTCGAATCAACAATATTCATGTCATGAATTGAAACGCTTTTTTTGTTCGTTGCAGAAAATGCATTCAAAACTATATAATGTGTTCGCGATAATTTTTTAGATAGTTTCAATAATATATTGTTCTCGGCTAACAATATATCTTATGAAAGAAAAAAAAATTAATTTTATCATGTTATTAAAGTCAATAGCGTTTTGTTTGGACTAATAAATCCGATTACTTACACCAACAATTTTACAATTGAATCAACGAAATTTCATTCAATAACACCAATGATATTGGATCAATGATTTTTTTTCTCAGTGCAGTGACTTGAGTTGTCACAAGCCGTAATTTCATAATCTCGTATGTGTAATCGTGTGTTGCAGTGTATGTGTAATGTGCATATTGTAACAAGAGAGATGGCAGACGCGGCTAGCGAACCCAAAAATGAGTCGATTGAATCGACGATATCTGCTCGAAATTAATTACTATTGTATTTAGCCGGTAAGACCTGCAGAGTTTTCGCGGACGTCATTTTTCATTTCTCGACTACAGCATACATCAAATCCACATTTTTCCAATAAGGAAAGGAATGAGGTTCGTGCACGTACGACCTTAAAAAACTGCTATGGAAGCGTTGAAAAGGGATGCTCGGAGTGCTCTGACAATGCCTCTGGAAATGTGTCATCCAAAAATGAATCTACCTGCTAGCCCGCTATCTCCGAAAACCTCGTTCGTTTTATCGCTCGCCTCTAAAATATGAGACAAAGTCCTTTTTTTCGTTGTTCGGTCGGATTACTCCGTCATATATACGCGTACATATAAATGGTCGATTGCCATGGAGGATAAGGAGAAGACACGTTTCTTTCCCAAAATGGAAAATTGACGACGTCGACCGAGCGTACCAAACGCTGTAGAAACTTTTTTTTTAGGGACGCGGGGGGGGACTAGGTTGGCGGAAGAAATCGAAAATAACGAAGGGGCCGATGCGTGCAAGTGTGCGAGAGACAAAAGTTGTGACTTTTTTTGTTTCGGGACCAGAGCAAAGAAGTCCTTGGGGAAAAAAAGGTGCGGGCAGCTAATATCGTTCCCCCGCGCCGGCGATGGGACAAACGAGAGAAATATATACGGGCCGGAGATAAAGTTCGTTAATGGGTGAAAGGTTAAAAATAAAAGCGCGCAAGGGAGAGAGAGAGAGAGAAGCGAAGATAGAGCGAGAGAGGGAGAGAGAGTCACGAGAGAAGGCGGACCGTCATAAATCTGACAATCCTCGGTAAGAACTCAAGTCGCAGCTCTCTTGCTTTTCTCTTGCTCATCTCGCCCCGGTTGTTGCCTTACCGAAAAATTCGTCCTCGACGCCCCAGGAGCAACTAAAACTGGCGCGAATGAGAGAGCGAGAAAATTCCATTCATAGAATGCACGAGTGGGAAAATCTTGAAATGGCGGAGGGTTGTTCGTATACAGCACGCGTCAGGAGAGGGTCGAACGTCACAGTTATATTTATTCAAAAGTGCTCAATTTTGGGTAGAGATTATTTTTCTGGGGGGGGGGGGGGGGGTGTTGAAGAAACGTGGCAGGGCTGAGAGAGGAGGAACGCTGACGGAAATAGCTTCCGGGCATACATTTTTGGGCAGATTCTTCGGAGACGAAACACTACGAGGCATAAGTTGATTTCCGAAAGTTCGGAGTACAATAAAAACTCCGTACCCTAGCTCCAAGGGTGCAACCGTTTATTTTCTCTCCTCTCCCCAGCTATCTCGGTTTATCATTATTCCAGTGTCTTCCTGCATTCCAGTGCAACGATCCGGGAAATTTTCCATTTCGTGCATCCGTTTCTCGAACGTGGTATTTACGTTATCATTTTGGATACCTTGTGAGGATTTTTCTCCGAAAAATTGTACCTGCTGTCGAATAATTTTCACACAATGAAGATAAATATTTGAATATTTCGAAGCCCACTCGAGATCCTCTTGTTAGCGTCGCGTTTTATATTGTGCAGAGATGTACGATGTCGCGGGTGAGTGTGTGCGTGTGGGGAGCACTTTTAGAAGCGGCGACGCTAATCCCATCCGGATTCCATTCAGAAGAGATCAGGGGGCGGGGAGAAGAGCTAGAAAAACCAACAGTCGGCGAATCCGGTCCTACTCTCCGCCAAACGCTTATACTCCATTTTTATGCGAAATTAATATACCATCAAATTATCGTAAATCAAGTTTTCGTTTGTCGCTATTTTCTCGCTCTCTCTGTGGGGAGAATCTCTTCGTACCGACACGACACACTCGGCCATATTTAGCGAGAAGAATAATGACCGATTTTATATATATATATATATATATATATATATATATATATATATATATATATATACACATACACAGGGTGTCCTGTTATGAATGGATAATCCTGCAACTGTCGATAGGTCAGATCATGTCCTACTATATGCTGGAATTTCCGTATAGTAAAAGCCCCACAGTTTTCGAGATAAAAATCATCTGCTTTTGATGTTTGGCAAGCCATTTCTACAAATGATAACTTTTTTTGTCCCTGTTTTTTTTTAATACTCTTGGTTATTTGTTTTATCTAGAATAGTAGTTTTTTAACCTTAAATGTAACCTTAAGAAAACTTTATGGAGAAAAGATGCTTAGTTATTGTCAATTCATATCATTTGTAGAAATGGCATGCGAAAAACCAAAACCGGATGATTTTTTTTTTTTTTTCAAAAAATAACACAAAGCCCAAAATCTGGAAAACCGTGGGACTTCTACTAAACTGAAATATAGTAGGACATGACCTGACTTATCGACAGTTGCAGGATTATCCATTCATAACAGGACACCCTGTATGTGTGTGTATATATATATATATATATATATATATATATATATATATATATATATATATATATATATATGAAGGGAGGAGGGAGGGGGAGAGAGGACCATATACCCACGAGGGCAACCTCATGAACGACGATTTACACCGATGGTTGTGCGCGTCGACGTATGCTTGTTTTTTTTTTTCTTTTATTTTTGTCCCGCGCGCGACGGATACTTTATGAGCGACGATAATATCTGTGCCAATTAAAAAATTCTTTAAATTCACGGATCAAATCTCTATTTCCATCGAGAGCTTGTGGCGAGAACGCGCTCACGAGCGCGAAAAAGGATGCATTATTGCATCTGCATAACTAACACCACGAACGCGAGCATTCGCCGTTGTACAACATTTACCGTCCTCTCTCTCTCTCTCTTTATCTTTTCCTCTCCCTCTCTCTTGCCCCCCTCTCTCTCTCGCCCTCTCTTTTTCTTTCTCCTCTCTTTCCCCGTGTATCTTTCGAAAACCTGAAAAACCGGAGTTCGCCTGTCGGCGAGTGTGTTCGCCCCGTTCGTGGGCCTTTTTCCAGAAAAATCAAAGTGTCCCATTACTCGTTTGGCCGTCATCTGCGGTTAATAATCGCCCGAGTGTCTTGCCGTGGTCACCTTCCTAAATCATTTATTCGCTGCTTTGATTTTTTTTCATTCGCACGGTGATAAGATTTTGCGACACATTTCGTTGAGGGAGGACACCACTGTGACGGGCAGAAAAATGTTTGTTTTTTTCGATTTTTTTGTCTACTAGATTAATTATTTGGGATTTGGAAAAAGGGATGTTTTTAAGCATACGTTGAACTTATTTCGTGTAAATTGGTATTTATAAAAAATCGATCGATAACTTGACAATGGTTAGCCTGAAAAATAAAAATGAAAAGGTTTTGTTATCTATGTAAATGTAGTTCTCATTGTAGGTAGCTGTTTTTTCGAAAAAAAAAACAAATTCCATAAAATGGCGGGTGTTTAAAAAGTGTAATTTTGGCGGATTTTTTACTCATGTTCGCGGGCTTGAAAATAAAGAATTGCAAAAAAAAGAATAAACGGTTACGTACAACGATAGCTACTGCAGTTACGGAAATTTTGGTTTTTTAAAATTGACAATCGGACAATTATGGAGTTATGATTGAAGCCAGGTTGGGAAAAGTCGCTTCGATAAAAACGCGATCGAAAGATTAAACTGTTGTAAACTGTCGTACACGTAAACTGTTGGCTTACTGCGCTCATTAAATCGCTTTTAACTTGGTCAATTTTTAATATTTTAACTTAATATTTTTTTCACATATTTTTGAATGTGTATACTTAGAGAAAATGGAAAAAAACCGATTTTTTGACCCGTCACAGTGGTATCCCTTCGCGGGTTTACACCTAGTGTGGGCCGGAAAATGGAGGAGTTTTCGTGAATTATTTTTGCGAAAATGAGTGCAGGTTTACAATTTATTTTTCCAGTAAAAAGGCTAGAGTATCTTTTGAAATTGTTGATTGAAAAATATTTATAAACGTTACAGATATAATAATTGTGCAGTGCGCTGTTTGAAAAACGTCCTTCACGGTGACCATACCACAAATAATCGAAAATAAAGATACATCAAACCCATTTACTTTTTGCATGAAATCATCTAGTGCTTGGACGAAAGATTTAACAAAAATATATATTAAAAAAAATGTCCGTAGTCCAAAGTGAAAGTATCGATTTCCAATGAAAAAAACCTTCTATTTTCGTTGATTGAAAAAAAAATGAATTAAAAAAAATTCTTTCGTTAAGGGGTTACCCCCACTTGCGATTTTGAAAAAATCGATTTTTTTTATTGCATTTTTTTGAAGTATAAGTATCCGGCCCCATACGGAAGTATGGGCCCGGAATAGATGACTCTATGTAATTTTACAAAAAAAATATTTTCTTCGTGTAAACTGAAATTGAAACTTTAAACGCGTTTTTCTCAAAATGGCATATCTGAAGTCGGTGACCAAGATTACTCGAACACTAATGAACCGATCTTCTTGAAATTTTGCAGGCTTATTTAATACATAAAAATTTAGTCTTTAATCGTTCGATTTTTTTTCGAAAAAAATGGCCGTCTTATAGCCAAAAAACGGCCGTTTTTTTTCGTTAAAATCGAACCATTAACTTTGACTGTCCGCCATTTTGTGAAAAATGAATATTTTTTTAAAATCCTTCGATTAAAGACTAGTTTATACTTATATTTGACTAAATCCATCCGCATTTTATTTTCAGATGATCCACTTCACCGCAATGTTGGTCACCGCAAACCGTGTATATAAAAACATTATTTCATTGACGGCCATTTGCCACTAAACAATGTAATATTTTTCAATAAAAAAAATACTGAAAGTTCTTCAAGATGTGTTTTTTAAGATGGTATATTGATCGATTTAAAACGTTTTGTAGTTTTCTTTAAAAAATTCATAAAAAAGGCCTTTTTTTGCGCTGCAAGTGAGGGTAACGCCTTAAAGCACTGCTTTTTCATATATAGAAAAACGCTTGTAAAATTAGTTGATCGGTGCAGTGATTTTTTCATTATCATGGTCACCCATCTTGAAAACGTATTTTTGAAAAAACCACGTTTGAAGTTCGCCGGTTTGTGAAACCTACCTATAGACGCCCACAACTTCCTCAATTCTCAACAAATCGACCCGAAATTTTCACAGAATATTTTTCAAATTTTACACGTTGAGTATCCATCAAAAACCGAAAGTCGATATTTCAAAAAATGTTCACCTAATAGTAAGCCCTCAATTCGGTCCTCGTTGTTTTTCGCGGAGTTGCCAGCTCGTATGGGCTTAGAAGAGATACTCGAAAAAGATTCGCGATACATTATAGACCTGTGGGGATGACACGATGAGTTTACAGGCTCGGGAGTCCGCGAGTGCAACGTGCTTCGTATTTCCCGACACACGGATAGTATTATAAGCCGCGGGAGAGAGAGAACGCATACTATAAACGCCTTTATATTTATCGTCACGCCCGGCGACCTCGGATAAGAGTTTAAGACCTCGCTGCATTATTTATTCGACTGTGAATCTTAAAAGTTAGCCAGTGAAAATGATACCTTCTCGACGAGTGAGTCGGGACGAATATAAAACGCTTTCGTACGCCCACGCGAGCGAGAAAGACCGGGAGAGAGAGAGAGAGAGAGAGAGAGAGAGAGAGAGAGAGAGAGAGAGAGAGAGAGAGAGAGAGAGAGAGAAAGAGAGAGAGAGAATCTGCTCGCACACGGCGAGAAGATTCGCGCGGGTTTCTTTCCCCGTCCCGGACAAGCAGCGACGACGACACCACCGATGGGTCCCTCTGTAACACCTCCGGATATTATACGAGGTCCCGTACCCGCGCACCTCTGCACGCGGAATAATATAACCGTTCGCGCCTAGCCTTTTACCTAAGGATGCAACGAGCCTACCAGCCGCCCTTCTCAAGCATCCTGGCAACTTTTTCAACCAGCCAACAATTTCCATTACATCGAGCCGGTGACAAACACGCCGTCTGGCGAATTATCAAACGGAAGTTGATATCCGAGCGATGTATATTTGATCGATGGATTTATTTAATTGATCACGTCGTAATGCAATCTCGAGGAGCGAAATTGAACTTGAATTTTGAAACGAAAACAATTGATGTATTTTTTTATTACTATTGCATCAATACCGAGCGGAACAATTTCTTAATGAGGCAAATAAAAGAGAAAATTATCATAATAATATTGGGAACTATCGTAATAATATTGTCGATAGCGCAAGTAAAAGAGAGAGGACAGTAGAGACGATGAAATTCGTAAAAATAATACATTGATTGATAAAGAAAATAAGGTAAGAATAAAATTAATGAATTATGGCGACCGAAAATTGGGTTTTGTTTTTATTATTATTGTAATTAATAATGTACGTAATAAAATTAAAATAATCGAATAATTGAAACAGTTGATTACATAATTAGTGCGTTAGTTGAAATCAATCTACCTAACGACGTTAAATGACATTGGTTTTTTTGTTCATTTTTCATGTTTTCACTTGTATCCGTATCCGAAGCCTTTGTAAAGTGTGGTCGTCAATCTCTAATAATTACGTAAAAATGTTTGATGGATTTTCACCGTCGAAAAAGGCGAACATTTTTTTAAAAACAATTACATACGAGTTAACTTTTATTAAAATGAATAGGTTTTGATTGCCTTCGATTTAATTAATTATTGCCATTAATATTATTATATTATTATTAACGTTAATAAGGTAGGAATGACATAAAATCACAACTATTAAATAAGTGAATTTTGGCGTGGTATTATTGATGTCATTATTATTATTGAAATTAATGAGGTGATAATAAAAATAAATAATCATAACTTAATAATTGAATTATTTAAATTATTACAGAAAATAATTGAATATTCTCGATTGATATTGAAAACCAGTAAATATTTTTCAATTATCATTGAAAATGATTGAATATTTTTCAACTGTTATTGAAAATAACTGAATATTTTCAATTATCATTGAAAATAATTAAATTTTTTCAATTATTATTGAAAATAATTCAATATTTTCAATTATTGTTGAAAATAATTTAATATTTTCAGTCATTATTGGAAGTAATTGAATATTTGCAATTATTATCAAAAATAATTGAATATTTTCAATCATTATTGAAAATAATTGAATATTTGCAATTATTATTGAAAATCATTGAATATTTTCAATTATTATTGAAAATAATTCATTATTTTCAATTATTGTTGAAAATAATTTAATATTTTCAGTCATTATTCGAAATAATTGAATGTTTTCAATTATTGTCGAAAATAATTTAATATTTTCAGTCATTATTGGAAATAATTTAATATTTTCAATTATTGTCGAAAATAATTTAATATTTTCAATCATTATTGAAAATAATTGAATATTTGCAATTACTATTGAAAATAATTGAATATTTTCGATTATCATTGAAAATAGTTGAATTTTTTCAATTGTTATTGAAAATAATTGAATTTTTCAATTATTGTTGAAAATAATTGAACATCGATGGCAAGGATTATAGTGCATATAGAGAAAAACAAAAAATAAGGGTTTCAATTCGCACTTCATGTGCAATTTATTTAAGTAACATGAAAAGGAGCAAAAAAATTGCCGATTTGCAGTCTCCAATCGATCAACGTTTATTCCCTCCTAATTATTACGCTGCACTCTTGTGCTTCAATTGCAAATTTTCATTGTCAGTTTTATTCTCGATGTTACGCTGCGTGTAGTACACAGGAGTTTGGATTCGCGGTGCATTTCCTAGTGCTCTGAAAGAGCATCGGCACATAGAGAGAGGGAGAGCGAGGTGGGAGATAACACACAAACGGGAGATGCAGAAGCGAGTGCACAGCAGATCGGGCGATTACACCCACACCCACACACATAAACACATACACACCATGCGGATGCTCGATATCTCGATGAAGTGCGCTCCTCGCCTCGCGGGCACTATAAAACTCATATAATTGCGCGGCTGGCATCACGCCGTACGAATCCCCGAGCATAATATTGGGCAATAAGACGATAAGATCCGCGACGAGCACGCGGATAAGGACGAGCGCATGAGCCCGGCAATAGCAGAAAAGAGATCGTGAGGAAAAAACACCAGTAGGGAAAAATCGAAGAACGAGACGATTTAATGGCATATTGTGGAGCAACATTCGTACAACGATTTTATCACGCGCTTGTGCGAAACTCAGCTTTTTACGGTTCACACGATGACAGCGACGAACGCATCGACCGACTACTTTCTTCCACTCAGCTGTCTGAAACCGAGACGAGGCTTACTTCTCTTTATGCCTCGATATAATTTGAATCGGGGCATTGGATTAATTTGACACGCTTCATTATACAACGATTGTATTAGACCCTGACGGTACAGGCGACGTCGTGGCTGATATTTTCCTCGCGAATCGCTAATGAGCGTCGTTATTCAGCGGAGATAAAGACGTTCGAACACCGCAGATTCTCGGGCAATTCCTCGGGATCGCGAGTTTGCTGGGCAACTACAAAGATCCACTCGCTTACGGCCAAGATACTTCGAAACAGATGTACTCGCGTCCGAGAATTGTTCCTTCCCATCGATAAAGCGGTAGCGCAGGCACTGCTGAATATATATATATATATATATATATATATATATATATATATATATATATATGTCGAAGTGAGCCGTGAGTCGATGAATAGAGAGAGAGGGATAGAGGGAGCAGACAACGAGACTGACTACGTCGAACTGTAAGCAATGTCTCTTCGGAGTACAATAGAGCTAAACTTTAAGGCGTTACCCCCACTTGAAGCGCAAAAAAAGGCCTTTTTCATGAATTTTTTTACAGAAAACTGCAAAACTTTTTTAATCGATCAATATACCATCTTAAAGAACACATCTTGAAGAACTTTCAGTAATTTTTTTATTGAAAAATATTACATTGTTTAGTGGCAAATGGCCGTCAATGAAATAATGTTTTTATATACACGGTTTGCGGTGACCAACATTGCGGCGAAGTGGATCATCTGAAAAAAAAATGCGGATGGATTTAGTCAAATATAAGTATAAACTAGTCTTTAATCGAAGGATTTTAAAAAATATTCCTTTTTCACAAAATGGCGGACAGTCAAAGTTAATGGTTCGATTTTAACGAAAAAAAAAACGGCCGTTTTTTGTCTACAAAACGGCCATTTTTTTTTCGAAAAAAAATCGAACGATTAAAGACTACATTTTTATGTATTAAATAAGCCTGCAAAATTTCAAGAAGATCGGTTCATTAGTGTTCGAGTAATCTTGGTCACCGACTTCAGAAATGCCATTTTGAGAAAAACGCGTTTAAAGTTTCAATTTCAGTTTACACGAAGAAAATATTTTTTTTTGTAAACTTACATAGAGTCATCTATTCCGGGCATCAAAAAAAACTGCACTTCAAATTGCACTTCAAAAAAATGCAATAAAAAAAATTGATTTTTTCAAAATCGCCAGTGGGGGTAACCCTTTAATGGGTTATGTGTATTGTAACAATCGAAAACGGCTTGTTTTTTAGCTTTTTTTTTGGAAAATCGCACTGAGGAATTTCTACAAAAATTAGATATTTAAAAAAGTATCATTTAAAGAACACACTGTGATTTTTTGTGGAAAAATATTTAATTGTGATCGATTTACAGTCGATCTCTAGGAAGCACCTCGCGAAACGTCTTTTGCGGTGGGCAATGCCGTTTTGGTAATTCTTTGAATAAGGGACCCAAACCAAAACAAACCCAAACATACTCCTGTTAATACAGGAATTTGGTTAATACAGGTTAATACAGGAATTTGTTTGTTTGGGTTTATACCCCCACCCTTCACCGCCCAATATAGGCCAGAAATATTCAAAAATGTCCTATCTTATCACGTGTTTCCGTGAACTTCAAAACCTCATAACTTTTTATACGACGGTGAATTTCAGCTTCCACCGACTGAATATCATCATTTATAACCCAATAAATAATAATATAGCACAGAAAAATGTTGGGCTCATTTTTCGAAAAAGTCACTTGTCTAAAGAATTATCGCCCTTTTGAACGAGGTTATCTTATATCAAAATATCAAACGGGTTTCGTTAGTATATTAGTTTATGGTATGATTAATCGAAGGAATTTCCGAATTATTCTATAAAAAAAAATTGCGTGAGTTCAAAGTGAACGTATTGATTTTTGCGAAAATAAATGGTTGCTGTCGTTCATCAAATTGAAATTATTCATCGGAGAAAAAAAAACCGTCGATCAAATACTATATTTTTATATCTAGAAACAGCCCGGAAAATTGCAGAAAAATCGATGCAGTAGTTTTTTCGATATTTTGCTCACCGTTTTTGAAAACGTACTTTCGAAAAAAAAGTCAATTTTGATCCGATCACCTTGATATTTTCAGAGAACATTTATGAGATGATATACTGTCAACATATATTGGTTTTGGAAACAGTGATTTTTCGACTTTTACAACCAGGCATAACCCCTTAATGTACTATCATAAACCATGCGCGAAAAAAATTTATGTATAAAACATTAATTGCATATATTCACTATCGGAATAAACAACATCATATCAATCCTGACTACATATAGATGTAAGTAATTCATTTTTTTAAAATTTATTTCAATTCATCCCCTTGCGGGTTTTTAGGTATTGCCCTTCCCAATTGAACTTTTTCTTATCACTCCCTACTCGCACTCCGCTAATCTAACCTAACTTCCGTTGCGTCTACGGCCGTTTTAAAGTACACTATACCGCATTTGCCGAGGGTACGGGGAAACTGTGGAAAACCCGTACCGGTATGGAAGGTCCCATAGTCTTTTTATTCTCTGGTGCGCAGACGTTTTACTCAAGTTTCTATACCAAGGTCTCGGAAGTATTAGCCTTTCGCTGACTTGTTAATGCCGCAGCCAGTGCACGGCCCAGCGGTCACCGCGCCGAAAATCGGCTATTCTTCTTCATTTATTTCTTTATTATTTTTCAAAATCACATTATGCACACTAAATAGCTCACAATAAAAATGCACACAAAAATGCACACAATAAAAATGCACAGTGAATAGCTAAATGAAAATCCTTAAAATCGTTTGCATGACTGTCGTAGCTCAAATCTGCCAAAGGGAATTTCGAAAATAAAAGTTCATTTTCGTTGCATTCCAACGAAATGACGTTGGAATGAAACGTCAAATGACGTTGATGCAAACCGCAACGTCATTTGATATACTATAAAAATCCATATATGACAACATACCCAATACATATTGGACATTAAGTGGATACATTTAATATTGAAAAATGCATTATACATATAAATCCGGTCTACATATTATTATATATTTACTATTATACAGGGTGTCTCAGAACCGAATGCGTTCCCTGAAATATGGGGTTGGGGGTGAAATTCCGAGTCGATTGATATAAGCATGTATGTGTCTCAGATCAACCCCTGAATTATTATTCATTTTTTAAAACGGGCCAATCAGGTGTGCCCGCCTTTAAAAATTAATAATAATTCAAGGGTTGATCTCAGACCCACACATGCTTATATCAATCGACTCAGAATTTCACCCCCCAACCCCCCATTTCAGGAAACGCATTCAGTTCTGGGACACCCTGTATATGTACTAACGTTCATATATATTTATAATTTATTTTAACAATCATCCTAATAACAAGTAAGTAGGCTTCTACGTAACTCAGGTCGTATTTGTTCACCTCCTTCCCTCTTTGCCTTATGGTTCATCCTTTTTCTACGGCTTCGAATAAAATGGGGGATAAAGAGGGTGCAACGTTCGATCGACGTCTGCTATTTCTACCCACACACATATATATATATATAAATTTATAGTAAATTGCGGCGGACTTTCTCACGATTGAGACGTAGGCTCGAAATAAGAATGACTCTCGAACATTAAGTGCACACCTCGAGGCAAGGCGGTTCGCGTGCATTTGAACGATGTCGACTTCGATCCAGACTCTCGAGGCTCACCACGGAGCCTTTTCCAATACACGCGTGCGTAATTTCTGCCACGATGCAAAAGTACAGGAAAGTGAAAGGGAGAGGGGGAGAGAGAGAGAGAGAGAGAGAGAGAGAGAGAGAGAGAGAGAGAGAGAGAGAGAGAGAGAGAGAGAGAGAATGAAAAACTATAAATGTACGATATTTTAGGCCGATTAACGAGGCACCGCATGAAACAACATTGCAGACCGCCCACGCGATGACGTGTGAAATTTCCCACACGACAGAATTTCTCCAGGACTTATCGGCGATGGAACGGGGGATGAAAAGCTCGCCGGCAAAGTTATGGAGCGTGCGTTGCATAGCCGTTGCTGTTGCTGTAATATCCAAACTCCGCTCAAAGTTAAATGAATTCGAAATGATCGATAAACTTTATCATTGATCAATTAAACTTTGGACCCGTGTGAGTGACGTTCGGCGAGATAGACGATCCCGGGAGATGGCAAGCGGAGCGAGGGCGGATCAGCCCCGCGTCGGATAGAATTCTCGTGTCCTATCCAGCCGAAAGAAGAGGAGGGAGGCCCCGGCTTATTTAATGAACATTAGACGCAATTCCCGGGGCAGATAGCGGGGCCTGGACCGAAAGCATTCCTACAACGATTTGCAACAAGAATACAGGGTGTCCTGTTATCGATGGATAATCCTGCAACTTTCGATAGGTCAGATCATGTCCTGCTGCAACTGTTCCTGCTGCAACTGGTTCTAGATCATGGAATTTCACTTGAGTAAGAGACCCACGGTTTTCGACATTTTGGGCGTTATGTTATTTAAAAAAAAGATCATCTGCTTTTGGTTTTTCGCATGCCATTTCTACAAATGATATGAATCGACAATAACTAAGCAACTTTTTAAAATAATTGCGGCGATAGGTGTAGTACATTTTTTTCACTCCGCAGGCTATCAAAGTCAGATGTTCGAATTGGTTTGTATGAAAATTCTGCATAAGACCTTTTTTAATGAGTTTTCCTTAACGTTTAGGGTTAAAAAGAAGACTTTTCTAGATGAAACAAATAACCAATCATATTTTTTTAATCGGGTAAAAAAAAGTTATCATTTGTAGAAATGGCATGCGAAAAACCAAAAGCAGATGATTTTTATCTCGAAAACCGTGGGACTTTTACTGAACTGAAATTCCAGCATTTAGTAGGACATGAACTGACCTATCGACAGTTGCAGGATTATCAATTTATAACAGGACACCCTGTATATGTATATATTATATATTGTTTATATATATATATATATATATATATATATATATATATATATATATATATATATATATATATATATATATATATATACATATATATATATATATATATATATATACGGAGAGGCTATATAGAAGAGGATAGTAGCGAAGACTCCTCCTCGACGCAAATTTTCTAACGGCGAGTGCGTTCAATGGATTACGATGGAACTTTGTTGCGATTTACGATTAATTTTCATTGGACGCAGGAGCTGCTGCTGACTGCGCGGGTGACCCTGGTTCGCAAAGTTTCCTTTCGATCAATCTGTAAGAGCCTGCATTATTATAAAACAACTAGACGATTAAATAATCATTCAATTGTTTTATCAAATCGTTTTGTAATAACGAACACTTTTTAAGATCGTTTGAAAAGAGCTCGAACGAAAACTTCACTGGAATTGAAAAAAACAGCCGTTTTTTTTATTGTAAAGGAATAATTTTTACTAAAAAACCCTTTGCAATTTTTTTAGAGAATTTCCAAAATCTGCTAAATATGTAAGAACAATCTAAAATATACATTTCGAGCAAATATTCCTATAAAATGTCTTTAAAGAATCTCAGAATTTTTTTTGAAGTATGAATAATTATCTAAAAATAATCAGTAGATTTTCAATCTCTTTTCGGTCGATCTGATGAAGCCCTCGTTAGAATGAAGCAACTAGACGATTAAGAATCATTCAATTATTTTATCAAATCGTTTTGTAATAACGAGAACTTTTCGAGATCGTTTGAAAAAAGCTCGTAGATGAACTTTATTGGAATTAACAAAAAGTTGTTTTGCTTCATTCTGAAGAAATAATTTTCATTAGAAAACGTTTTTAGAATTTTTTTCTAGAAAAATTAAATTTGCTAAATTTCTAAGAACAATCTGAAATACAAATTTTTTGAGCAAATATCCCCATAAAGTTTGTTTAAAAAATCTTAAATTTTTTTTAGAAAAATGAATAATTACTTTAAGATAATCAGTAGATTTTTAATCAGCTGTTTTTTTATTCTACAGGACTGCCTGTAAGTATGCTGCAAGTATGACGTTCAAGTTTGCATCGTTGGAATGCAACGATTTTTTTTTAATTCTTCATTTCTTTATATTTATCATTATCCAAAGCCTTTTTTCCCAATTGACGTAATAACCCTTTAATAAGAATCCACGAAAACGCTTAAGTGATTTCCAAATCCCAAATCGGCGAAAAACGAATCAATTGAAAATAATTAATTTTTCTTGTATTCCGACTACGCAAACTTCACCATCCTCCTGCAAGTATCCTTTTGTTCTACGGGAGTTTTTCTTCTGATTAATTTTCTCAATCAGGCGAAAAGTTCATTATCATAAATTAATTCAATTAAACTAATTTGCTTAAAAATCAATTGCACCAATCAGGACTGTTTATTCTACAGGCATTTTTCTCCGTGAGTCCGTATCAATCGATCGCAAAAAGCTCTCGTTATCACAAAACTATTCGATGACCCTTAGTCAGCTGGTTCTCATTAATACCAAAGCAGTTTGTCTCCGAGTTTTTTTTATTTTCGTACTTTTTCTTTTCTTTATTAAGGCGTTACCCCCACTTGTAGCGCAAAAAAGACCTTTTTCATGAATTTTTTAAAGAAAACTACAAAACTTTTTTAATCGATCAATATACCATCTTAAAGAACACATCTTGAAGAACTTTCAGTAATTTTTTTATTGAAAAATATTACATTGTTTAGTGGCAAATGGCCGTCAATGAAATAATGTTTTTATATACACGGTTTGCGGTGACCAACATTGCGGCGAAGTGGATCATCTGAAAAAAAATGCGGATGGATTTAGTCAAATATAAGTATAAACTAGTCTTTAATCGAAGGATTTTAAAAAATATTCATTTTTCACAAAATGGCGGACAGTCAAAGTTAATGGTTCAATTTTAACGAAAAAAAACGGCCGTTTTTTGGCTATAAAACGGCCATTTTTTTCCGAAAAAAAAATCGAACGATTAAAGACTACATTTTTATGTATTAAATAAGCCTGCAAAATTTCAAGAAGATCGGTTCATGAGTGTCCGAGTAATCTTGGTCACCGACTTCAGAAATGCCATTTTGAGAAAAACGCGTTTAAAGTTTCAATTTCAGTTTGCACGAAGAAAATATTTTTTTTGTAAACTTACATAGAGTCATCTTTTCCGGGCATCAAAAAAAAACTGCACTTCAAATTGCACTTCAAAAAAATGCAATAAAAAAATCGATTTTTTCAAAATCGCAAGTGGAGGTAACCTCTTAAGGAAAGCATTCCAACGCGAAACATTTTTACAAAAATTGAATGGCAGGAATTGAGACGCGTGTTAGCGAAACGGATGCGCTTGAATCTGCAAGCTGCGGAATGAGCCGGAGTTTCGGCTTTTTGCCCTATATATGACTTGAGCCACGCACCCACACACACACCTACAAATACCCCCCCCCCCCCCCCCTATATATATATATATATATATGTGTGTGTGTGTGTGTGTGTGTGTGTGTGTGTGTGTGTGTGTGTGTGTGTGTGTGTGTGTGTGTGTGTGTGTGTGTGTGTGTGTGTGTGTGTTCTATATATATATATATATATATATATATATATATATATATATATATATATATATACACGTACTTGCGCGCGCGCGCGCTCACACACACACACACACACACACACGTGGATGAATGTGTAAATTTAAGAAATGGATGCTCAGAAAAGAAGGTTGAATGATGCCCCAGGTGAAATACTCGGTTTACGATTCTCGTTCGTTCGCTGCGGTTCTCGGTCCTCTCGGGGCTCTCGCAGCCCATTAGAGAGGAAAGGCTAATGAAAATATAAGTTGTACGTGATGGATTTAAATAAAAATAAAGTATAATGGCATCCTCGTTGCTGGCAGGGCGCCATTAAGAGGTAACCTTTGAGCCGGCATTACGAGAGCAACCTTTTGCCGGTTCTCCTCTTTCTCTCTCTCACTCTCTCTTTCTCCGTGCCTCTCTCGTCCGTCCCGGTCTTCCGGCTCTCCTCTTTCGCCATCTTTTTTGTTCTTCCGTGTGTGGGTACAACGCACTATCCCCCCCTCTCTCTCTCTCTCTCTCTCTCTCTCTCTCTCCCACGCTCTCTCTCTGTCTGCTAGGTTCTCGATATCTCGATGTGCATTTTTACGAAGCTCTCGCTCCATTTCTCGCAGTATGCTGGTTTTATCCGTTGGCTACACCCGAAAGCCAGCTTTCCGCAGCCCTCGACTTCGGCATCCCTCTCGCGCGCGCCTCATCAACTCCCGCAGTCTCGTGTCTTGAATTAAGTATAACTAATATTGCAGGCGCGGTACGGAGAGGGCACGGGGAGGCTCGGGGCATTCGGAAACTTTTAGTATTCATTGAAAGACAGAAGAGAGAGAGAGAGAGAGAGAGGGGGTGGGGTGCGAGCGGGTGAAAGAGGTGAAGGACGAAAAAGAACAGGAAGAAAGCGGCTGAGGAGAAGCGGAGAAAGCAGGAGAGAGAGAGAAAGAGAGCTCTTGGGTGAAAGAAGGTTTGAATAAAGGATGATACCCAGCCTGAACTGCAGCACTGTGCTATGTATCGTCTATATATAAACTGTAATATCTATGTACAGGGAGCATGTACAAGGAGCAGTATACGACGGCGAGAAGACCTTCCACCAGCTGCTTCTATCTTCTTCAACGGCTACCGCTCGGCGGTTGATTACCGGCCTTTTATGCATTTACATCTTCCCTCTTATTTTTTGACCTCTTCCAGTTTTGGCTTCCTGCTTTTTCTCTTTATCTGTCTCTCTCTCTACCTCTCTCGCTTAGCTTTCATCATTTTCAAAATTTTCGTCTCGCTCGCCCTTTGCTTGCTCCGACTGTGCCTTTTCCAGGCTTCTCTTTCTTCCTCCCTCGCTGGTTTTTCCCCCAAGATTTTTCCTCGAAGACAACTGGATCGGTGAGCTACCTTTGAAAGGAGGATCAGGACACTAACATACCGAATTCTCTCTCTCTCTCTCTCTCTCTCTCTCTCTCTCTCTCTCTCTCTCTCTCTCTCTCACTCTCTCTCTCTCTCTTTCTTTCTTTCTCTCTGTAGAATAAACGCTCTTTATCTCTCTCTTTTTCTGTCCAAAATGAATGGACATCCTCTCTCTCGCTCTCTTTATCACTCCGGCTGATCATCCTCTTCACGAGAAAATAAAAATGTTGCCGGAAGAAAAGTCTGTCGTACGTTTTTTCGGCTCTTCCTTTCCCTTCGCTTCGCTTCCGCTTTAGCCTTCCCACTTCTGACAGATCGACGATGATGATAATTCACTGATACTCCAGATATTCCAGTTCCGAAGTTCTTCTCCACTGTTCTTCCCTTCGTCCACCGAATATGCTAGCAATGCATACATGCATTTGTTTTTTTGAGGGGTTACCCCCACTTGCGATTTTGAAAAGATCGATTTTTTTTATTGCATTTTTTTGAAGTATAAGTATCTGAGAATATGTCCTGAAAATTTCAAGTCGATCCGAACAAAATTGACTGAGATATGAGCGTTGAAAGAGAAGAATCCGTTGTGTAAACGACCGGCTAGTCTGAAGTCTTTCTGAAGTCTAGTCTGAAGTCGGTGACCAAGATTACTCGAACACTAATGAACCGATCTTCTTGAAATTTTGCAGGCTTATTTAATACATAAAAATGTAGTCTTTAATCGTTCGATTTTTTTCGGCCGTTTTTTTTCGTTAAAATCGAACCATTAACTTTGACTGTCCGCCATTTTGTGAAAAATGAATATTTTTTAAAATCCTTCAATTAAAGACTAGTTTATACTTATATTTGACTAAATCCATCCGCATTTTTTTTTTCAGATAATCCACTTCGCCGCAATGTTGGTCACCGCAAACCGTGTATATAAAAACATTATTTCATTGACGGCCATTTGCCACTAAACAATGTAATATTTTTCAATAAAAAAATTAGTGAAAGTTCTTCAAGATGTGTTCTTTAAGATGGTATATTGACCGATTAAAAAAGTTTTGTAGTTTTCTTTTAAAAAATTCATGAAAAAGGCCTTTTTTTGCGCTACAAGTGGGGGTAACGCCTTAAGGCATACGGTTGTCGGTCCTCGGGCCGAAATGCCGAGGCGATAAAAAGGAAATAAAAGTTTTTGTCTCATTCGAGCTCATCCAAAGTCATTAATAACTGCAGCATCGGCAGGTGCGCAAACGCGTCACTTTCTCTCTGTGCGGGCCACGATCTTTCGTTGGAATCGACAGTTGCTCGAGAGGCACACGCCAAAAACGTTTACACGTGTGACCAATAAAGAAAATCCCCCGCAATCTTTCTTCCCCATTAACATTCATCGCTCCGACGACCCTTCGTTCCTCTCGGATCCATACCGAGTATATTATGTATAGATTTTTAGCAATATTCCAGTTTCCAAGTGATTTACGAGCCCTCGTGTGCCTCGAAAGGTGAGGGAAGCTCGGGCAGCCATTCATAAAGAGATAATTTATGCGTTCCATTCAATATCGTGTAGCTGTCTCAGGCAATCTTCGCCCCATTTCACTCTCCATCCAGTCTTCAATAGTGAGCCTTACCAATGCGCCCATCAGCCTCCTCTCCGATACTTTTCGTCTTCTCGGTCTCCATCATTTTTCACTTTCCCCGTGCCCTCCTGACCAGCTACCCCGTCCCTGGATGACCCATTTTTCGGACGTCTTTCTTCCCTCACCCGAATACATTTTCTTCCAGGGCGCTCGAAGAATAGAGTCGCAGACCTGCGGTGCTCGACATCGCGGCTGAATGCGAAACTGTCCGGAGCAGCCATTGTGCTGGTTTTTCGGATTTTGAGAAATGTACCGAAAGGCTATAAGTCATCTCACTCGGCAATTGGTCAGTTTGGAATCTGCACTTTGCAACGTAGTCTGGATACGTTTCTGCTAAAATTCCACATCCAACTGCACTTTCGCTAGTCCTGCACACGAAATTGCAATTCTAGCAGATTGGAATTTTACTTATCTTGGCATTTTTACCGAGTAAAGTTTTTGTCCACTGTATACAATCCGCAACGTCATTCGACGATTTTGCCGATGATCTTGCCTTTCTAAGGTGAGACAAAAAGTCCGCGATTATTTATCTTCGCGAACGACCGAGCGGATACTTTGCAGCCTCCGTTGGAGGCCTCGATGATGGTTTTCTCGTCAACTTTGCGACGTATGTGTGCATGTATATATGTATAAACGTAACGAATAGCGCAGAATTATATAGAGTTCGATGAAATCGAGCCCGGCTGTGAATTGTATCTCGGCACGGCAACCGGAGGCAATTTCTTCCTTATGAATCGTCGTTTCGAATGATTGGTTCCAGGAAGTTGGTGTTTTTGCCGGTATTAGTACCGTTCATCTCGATACGAGCGAAGTGTTTGGACCATAACGGAGTAGAGACAGCGAGGAAAGGCAACGTGGCAGGATACGCCGGGAGATCACGCGGGGGGAGGGGGGAATGATCCGTTCTACCTTCCTCGTCCCTCCGCCCGTTTCAACTTGGTTTTTTTCCACCCTATTATGGTATTATGAACATTTAGTTGCGTCGTCATCGTTACAGCGCGGCCATCCGCTCCAGACCGTTCCATTCGCCGATCTCTTTGCCTCTGTGTGATATACTCCCGGGGGAGGGGGGGGGGTGAGATCCTATCCGCTATCGACCTTCGATCTCATCGTGGTCTTACTATTAGGACGTATGGATATGTGTATACGTGTGCTGGGACGTGATTGCTGATCGGTATGCTTATAGGTATGGATCCCTCGTCGTCTCCATTAAACGATACGATTACGGAATCGATAAAGGCAAAAGTTCAAAGACCTCGTCTACACTGGCTACTTACATGGTAACATATTGCGGATATTTTGATGTACGGAGGCCTTCGAGGAACACATGTAACTGTAACCGGGGGAATGTATGTGGAGCATTTACCGATGGGTACACGTGTGACACGTGCTGTACTGTTATGCTCTGGACTTTAAAATTATATGCAATTGTCCAACTCGTGACTTCTTTTGTGGAAATTTGTTGGGGACATCCTGGCACATCCCTATAGGGATTTGATCGGGACACCGGGAGTCCACATTAGAAGCCAAGTGGATTCCCCTTGGATTTTTTATTCGAACCTCTTAATCGGGATGTTTTGGATCTCCCAAGAAAAATATGCTTTCGTGATCTCGGGCACGAATTTTTTGGGGGGTCCCACGAAGTACCTACATTTCTATGGGGATTTTTTAGGGATACCGCACATAGGGAGTCTATTGGGAGCCAATTGGATTCTGCACTGTTCCCTGATTAAGGCCTTAGGCCACTCTAGAGGCCGAAAAATGTGCTTTTTGGGGATTTTTTTCAGAAAAACTACAAAGTAAATCGAGATTACAAAAAAAGGGTGTTTATCATATATATTCTTCATTGGGAGTCTTCATTGGGAGCCAATTGGATTCTGCACTGTTCCCTAATTAAGGCCTTAGGCCACTCTAGAGAGCAAACAAAATGTGCTTTTTGGGGATTTTTTTTCAGAAAAACTACAAAGTAAATCCAGATTACAAAAAAGGGTGTTTATCATATATATCAGTGACTGTATACAATAATTGTTTTGAAGCGATTAATGTCAAAATGGCCGCTGTTCAGCGTTTATCTCAAAACTGAATTTTTTCAGTCGGCCGGAATCATAACTCAGACAATTTTCAACCGATTCACTTGAAATGTTGAATATATCTTGAGAAATACATTGTCTATGGAAGTACATAGGATTTTTTTTTATATTGCATAGTTCATTTGTTATTAACAATTATCTGACGAATTTCTGGAAAGTGAAAAATTTGCCTAAAAAATCGTCAGATAATTTTTAATAACAAATGAACTATGCAATATAAAAAAATCCTACATGTTTCAATAGACAATGTATTTTTCAAGATATGTTCAATATTCCAAGTGAATCGGTTGAAAATTGTGTGAGTTATGTTGCCGGCCCACTTAAAAAATACAGTTTTGAGATAAACGCTCCACATCCGCCATTTCGAAATGAATCGCTTCAAAAAAATTATTGTATACAGTCACTGATATGTATGATAAACATCCTTTTCGTAATCTCGATTTATTTTGTAGTTTTTCTGAAAAAAAATCCCCAAAAAGCCTATTTTTTCGGCCTCTAGAGTGGCCTAACCCCGTTTGACAATTTTCATTACGTTCAAATAAGAAATATGTGAAAAGTCATGAGAAAAAACCCGGCTTGTTGGAATGCAACCTGCACGCTCCTTGAGGGTGTACGATTATTACAGTAAATTTTTAGTGATGCGATTCAAATGGATGTTGAGATATACTTTTCTAAGCGATTTTTCTTATTTAACGAGCTACCTAGGTGGGTCGAAAAATTGCATTTTTCAAAAATGTTTTTATTCGATGGTATCACCTTTTAGCTATATTTCCTGATAGTACCATTGAAATATTCCTAAAATTGAATGAGCTGCAGCTTGTAACAGCCGGCCGGGCGAGCGGCAGCAGCACCATACTTCAAACTTTAAACACGTTTTTCTCGAAACACCGTTTTCGAAGTCGATACATGATAACGAGGACATGATATCTTGAGAATCACTTCATGGATTGTTTCCAAATTTCCAGGAGATACGATGAGAAATATTCAATGGTCGTTGACGATCTCACTTCTTTAAAATCCATATTCATTTTTTAATAGTAATGTAAAAATGACGACTTTTTTCATAGATTTTGTATGCTCGAGTTTGAATTCGTCGTCACATTGTTAAAAAAAATATACTAAAAATCGACGATCGTCAACGACTTGTATGTATTATCAACTTGAATAACCCGTTTGGTTTTTAGATTTCAAATGGGCCGTTTAAGCTGGAGAGTGTCCACCGCCAAACGTCGCGACAAAAAATGTCATCATCTGCGTGTGGCCATGTTTTTCTTTATTATTCAGTGATTTTTTTTAAAGGCTCTCAATATATATACCTTTGTGTTAAACAAATATGCGTTTCTTCTTCACCAAATATTTCCCAAAAAAAATCGGAATTTGGCCATTTTTCGTACCTATAGGTAGATGTGGCCCCTTCAATGAACTCACTTTGCATATCTATATATTGTGTTTAGAAAATTCAACGTACATAATACAATGGGATCCATCAAGAATCGTATCAGATTTTCTTCGATAATGTGGGAATCCTTCGGGATTCGAACTGGATTCGTACATTGGGTTCCTATAGCGAATCCCGACTAGAATCTCGATTAGAATACTTTTTGATAGGGATCAAGAAGTGGGAACAAGTATGACCATCCAATTGGATCCCTACGAAAATGTCTGCACGGCTTGGTGCCTCGTGAACGATTTGGACCTGACACTTGCTTTTCGGATTCAGCCCAGCTGTTGTCACTGCAAAAGCCAAACGACCGTCAATCTCCTCGCGACTCGATCTTACAAACCGGAATATTTTTCGTTCTGTAAATGATGTAAAACCTCATTTCGAAGAAATTCCAATTCGAGGACCGTCTTCGAAATAGCCGAGTGTGCCGGTAGCCAAAATTTCCCAAATAACGTGGATTAAACATCACCTTTCTCCACCTGCATATATACACATCGTCGATTTCTCGGCAATTCCATTGGCACGTTGCTCGCGAGTAATCATCGTCCGACTATCAGGAGCGCATTCATTTCGCAACGACCCTGTTCCACGTTTCGCACTTACGTGCTAGGTGTGCGAGAGTAGCGCGGGATTTCGCGAAGAATTCAAGCAGAAGCGGCGCAACTCCCCGGATTGATCCGATCTTGGGGACTTTTATTTATTATATTACGCTGTATGTATATTCGGTATCGTATAGGCGCGATGTAGAGTTGTATACGCTTCGGTTTTCCCCGAAGTCTGCAGTTATACGGTTGAATATATCCAGCGATCGGCTGATTCTTCGTTTCTCGTTTCTCATTCCACATTGGTGGAACACGTATGTGCAAGGGACACCACGAATCGTAATAATATAATATCCTTCCATCGCCGCTCATTCTCCCTCTCTCTGTCTTGCTCGCTCCTCTTTGCCATATTCTTTCGAGCTTTTTCTCATTCGACTCGCGTAAACGAGGATCAAGACGAAGTGAGGTGAAAACGAGAAAGGGATGTGGAGACGCGAGGATGAGAAATCCGTGAGTGCGTGCACATATGCATAGTCGTTGGTGTATGCGAACCAACGAAACTCTTGCCTCCATGTACCGGTGTGTAGGCCGTGCTTCGGTAGGACGAGGTGGAAGGGTGTCGTCGTCTCGTTAATTGGTATTTATTATAATTGGGACTCGTACTTATCCGTTTGCTGGTGAAATAGAGGGACTGCGGTAAGGATGGATGGCCCGCAGGCCAGTCACACACCGGAATACCCTGCACAGGTAACGACAACTCCCGCCAAGCGGAGAAACAAGAAGAAGAGAAATCGGAAGTAGTAAAAGTGGGAGGAGGCGAAGGTTTAATGATAATTCCATAACACGAGAGGGTGGAACCCATTAACATAGCGATGGTCCGCCTCGAAAGCAATGAACCCTCGTGCGACACGTGGAATGTGTGCGAAAGAAAGAGAGGAGCAGCGTTCTAAATTGTGGAAAAGAATGAGAGAGGGAGAAAAGTTCGAGGGTATTAAAGAGAAACCCTTGGATCCTTCTGGCTGACTCGCAGGTATACCCAAAGACCATGACGAAGGTGAGAGCCGAAACATGGTACAGGGGTGGTTCTTTAGGGGCTTGAGCTGTGGCGAGCGAGGGCGTGATTTGACAGTTAAGCTTGAGGGTGCTATAATTCAACATTGTGAGCGCGGGTCCACGCGTGCCACTTTCCACGGCAGCCACTTGGGCCGCCAGGAGACCTGGACGAAGCCGTAAGAGGATGAAGACACTTTTGAGGAACTTTCTGTTGAACGGTACGTCGAGCGTTCGGATGCTTCATTTTTTAAGCTGGGACACTTGCGTCTTTGTAGTGAGATTGCTTTTTCGGCAATTCTTTATTGCAGCGAAGGCTACGGATAGACGGAGGCAGGACATAGAGGCAGAGGGAGGGAAAGAAGTATAGACAGCATACGCCAGAAGGTCCAGCGATCATTTTTGCCAATTGCTAGAACTGTCATTACAACATGGTCATCACCAAGCATTATCATCACCAAGTAGGATTACCACTCAGGCTGATGATCATCAAGGATGAGCATCAACAAGCATAATCGTCACCAAGCACTATATTGAACGAACCTGATCATCACCAAGTACTATTTTCAACCAGTCTGATCATCATCAAGGATGATCATCACCAAGCATGATCAGCAACAAATATGATCATCAAAATATGATCACTGTCAAGGACGGTCATCACCAGGCATTAGCATCACCAAGTAGGATTACCACTTAACCTGATCATCATCAAGGATGATCTCCAACAAGCATAATGTCCACCAAGCACTATTTTCAATGAACCTGGTCATCACCAACACGATCATCAAGGATTAACATCACCAAACATGACCATCAACAAGCATGTTCATTAAAGTATGATCACTATCAAGGATTATCGTCACCATACATGATCATTAAAGTATGATCACCGTCAAGGACGGTCATCACCAGGCATTAGCATCACCAAGTAGGATTACCACTTAACCTGATCATCATCAAGGATGATCTCCAACAAGCATAATGTCTACTAAGCACTATTTTCAATGAACCTGGTCATCACCAACACGATCATTAAGGATTAACATCACCAAACATGACCATCAACAAGCATGTTCATTAAAGTATGATCACTATCAAGGATTATCGTCACCATACATGATCATTAAAGTATGATCACTACCAAGGATTATCATCACCAAACATGATCATTAAAGTATGATCACTACCAAGGATTATCATCACCGAACATGATCACCAACAAGCATGATCATTAAAGTATGATCACTATCAAGGATGATCATCGTCGGGCACGATCATCGCTACTGGAGCTTCCTGAAGGACAAAAGAAAACGGAAATTATAGAGCGTCGGGGCGCGATTTCGCGAAATGAGTCTTCACCGCCTCCCCACGTCTGTAAGGAACATACAGTGAGCTCAGACATAGCCAAACGTTTCAAAGTGCGCGCATCTCTCGGATCGCGCCTCGGTATATACGCCTGAAAGAAACGAAACGAAACACGCGCCACATAAATTGTCTCCCTGTCTGGCTGGGTGAAAGCTGGATTTGTTACAGTTTGCACTCCGCTGCGACGTCTAGGAACAGCCTCTCTCCTCTTCCTTCGCCCTCCCTCGGCCATCCTTCTGGGCACTCTTCCTCTCGTTCTCCGAGACTCACTTGCGCGAACCTTCGGAATCCGTCCTCGCTGCCTTATCTCCGCGTATATTCTCCATCTCTCTCTCTCCCTTTCTTTAGCTCTATTCGGTTCACCTTGCGGTCCAGGTCGTACCTCCATCCTTTACCATCGTTCTGGTCTCATTATCTGCGTCGGGGCTCTTTCTCATTCCGCCGGAAAAGGCGGAAAACTGGGATCCTTCTTGGCCTTTTTGCTTTCGCAGCACAGAGGGTTTTCCGCTGCTATTTCAAAGCCGTTATCATACAGTAACTAGCTTTTGCCCGCGGCTTCGATCGCGTGTACGTCGACGATGGATTTTAGGGTTAGATCGTATTGTGGGTTGGTACCAAGGTCTTCATGAAAAACGCTTTTTCTATATATTTGAGCAAATATACTTTCTACACAGCTCAATACGTGTCCATGATCACATCAGCAGAAACGAAACATAAAAAATTCAGTCGGATAATGATAAAAACTAATGATGCTATTTTACATTGAGTATTTACTGAATTGCTTCCTCATAAAGATGATCCATTATAAAAGTCAATATCATTACTTACACAGGTCAATATCATGTCCATGATCACATCAGCAGAAATGAAATTTTAAAAATTCCGTCGGATAATGATTAAAACTAATGATGCTATTTTCCATTGAGTATTTACCGATGAGCTTCCTCATAAAGATGATCCATCACACAGGTAAATATCATGTCCATGATCACATCAGTAGAAACGAAACATCGAAAATTCAGTCGGATAATGATTAAAACCAATGATGCTATTTTACATTGAGTGTTTGCTGAAGAGCTTCCTCATAAAGATGCTCCATCACATAGCTCAATATCATTATTTACACAGGTCAATACCATGCCGATGATCACATCAGCATAAACGAAACATCAAAAATTCAGTCAGATAATGATTAACACTAATGATGCTATTTTACATTGAGTATTTACTGAAGAGCTCTCTCATAAAGATGATCCATTCGAACCAAAGTACAGGCAAATTCTCAAAAAGTTCATTTTCACATGCCAAAGGTTCAGGAACGAACTTCCACCCATTCCCACGCCCACTTCAACCAAACAGACGAGCAGGCAGACAAGCTTCCCAAAATTGGTAGACATCGTCTCATCATCGTATTCCAACCCTGCCAACTTGATGTCACCCTAAAAAACGGATGTACAGCCAGCCTGCCTCGTCATCTTTGCCTCCAGGTCTTCCTGCAGAAGTTCCCACAAAAATCCTCCAATCTTGATCGCCTAAAGGACAGAGGTTTCCTGGTCCAAAAGACTGGCAGTCATGAAGATCGTTTCTTTAGTCGTGGCCACACTTTCCTTCATCCATCTTTCCCCTCTCTCTCTCTCGGGTTGCCGCGGTGGCCGTCTCCATTTCCAGCCGTCCGCATCCATTTCGCTACCGATCGCGCGATGATTACCGTTGGTTCGTCGATACATCCGATTCCTCAGAGTCAGCAATTCCAGAAGTCGCTGGGCACGACCGCGGTAGTTTCTCCGTCTTTTTTCGCTCCCCGGGGTTCACCGGCGATCTTTCCGTTTCTCGGATCTTCGCCGTTGAACGCGATCTGTGTCTCGCGGACAGGAAGACCCACGGTGGTGAGACGGGTGCAGGGGGAAACAGCATGCCATAATACGATTATAATACACAACAACGCGCTTTTAATTCCCGGCATGCCTCCCTCCCCGTGATCCATATAGCTTCAATGTGCGTTTATAGCCAAAGCCTGCCGAACGAGTAGCAGCAGCAGCAGCGCAGCTCCCGGTGTGTGCGATCGGGTTGCTCCGCACCAGCAATTGCGGCTGCATCGGGAGACTGTCGGGCCACTAACAGGTGTCTCCGATATGGCATGTTGCTCGTCGGGCGGTCCGACCGTATAACGCCCGCCGTTGTTGCTGTATCGTGCTGTACTTGACTCGCCATATAGTGCCATAACGAGCGACTCGAGTCAGCACTCGTCATAGTGATCGCAAAAATACGTCCACATCGATACCTACACACGTGTACCCCCCTTGGACATCCTCGCCGCGTATTCTCGCACGAATACGAAACGTTCACCGGTTAGTTGGGTGGTAGCGAGCCAAAAGGCGTCAACCGGAGGGTCTCGAAGACATCGGCAACCGGACATGCGCCCATCCGTTTCTCAGCCAGCATTTACAGATGTGCAAGGAGGACAGAGTTCGAAAGAGCGAGAAGGAAGCCAACTCGGGCACGTTCCATCCAACAGGGCACCGAAGGAATCGGCCGGTCGTCTCTCGTTCGCTCGACTGGAACGAGCAATTCGTAAAACGATCTTGCGATGGAAAATACGCGAGAGCGAGACGGAACTTGGAGAGTCGGTACTACGGCAGTGTGTTATACGGCCAGGTATAATGTTGCTCCCTTTACATCGTTCATTGCGTTCAGGTGCGACGAGATGACGGCTAGCTTTCTCGGTACGATCCAGTCGACTGTGCCTTGTTCGTGTGGAACTTGTACGTACTCGCCGATGTGTGTGCACCTATGTACGGACACGCGTATCGCTTTATAGTGTAACTGTACGAGATACGATTTATATATTAGCACGATTCGCGTGCCCGAAGCCGCGAGAGAGCCGCGCTCAGGAATTTTAATGAAACCGCGAGGGGGTACAAATGCCCCTGCACTCACTTTATACACGCGTGTATACCGTCCGTGCCAATCGCTTTCTCGTATACAACGTATTTTAAGTATTATGAATTGTATCCCGGAATCGGACGTTTCTGTTTTTCGTTTTTATCATTCCACGTATACTTTGAGGACACTTCGAGTCTTTGAGGATACGATCGACTTTCGGGGATCCTGGACCGACACGGCTTTGTCCACTTTCACCTCACCCCAGTGGATCAAGGAGAGAAAGACAGCAAGAGAGGGAGAGAGGGGGAGAGAGAGAGAGAGAGAGAGAGAGAGAGAGAGAGAGAGAGAGAGAGAGAGAGAGAGAGAGAGAGGAAGCTCCGAGTGCGGTCGTGGCCCTGTCCTCGCGGACTTCTGTATACGAGCGCGTTCAGCCTTTGTCGGTTCGAACCTCGCCCGGGACGTATACAGTTGAGGCATAACGATATGACGTCTGCGTATATATATTTTACGTATAAGCAGCCGGAGGAGAGCGACCAGCTCCGACTATCCCTCTTGTAATATACATCATATATTATCCCCCCCTCACCGATCTCCCGCAATGGCCCGCAAATCCTTTCTCTCTCTCTCTCTCTCTCTCTCTCTCTCTCTCTCTCTCTCTCTCTCTCTCTCTCCTCTCCTCTCTCTGTTGGTTGGAATACAACGAATGTAAATCAGACCGCGTGGCCCCGCGATGACAGCCAGTGACGCAAGGACTTTTGAGCCCTGGCCTCTTCGCGAATCCACCAGCTACCTTGGATACATCCACATTCGATGAAACACATTTTAAGGAGGCATCCCTTTAGACAACGGATGTAAACGAATTTTTCAAGATTCTTTCGTGGTGAAATTATTTATTCTACATACTCGAAATTTTATGTATATATTCTTACATCCTTTCATTTTCTGAAGTTGTTCTTTTTTTATGTAAATTTATTATTATTATTAAAATTATATTATTTAAATTTATATTATTTAGAAATGGAATTGTTCCACCACGTACAACCTAGCGTCTGGTGCGTTGATCTAAAACATAAGAGCCATGAAGTTTTAGTTTTCCGAGACCCAGACGATTTATGTGAACCTAAAATATGCAGTGAACGGTGAAAATTCGAATAATGGTACGTTTTTTTGCAAAATTTTCTATTTTTCATGACATTTTTGCGGAACAATTGGTTAATAAAAACGTAGTCTTTTGAAAATAATATCCAAGAAACTTGAGGTTCGCATAGGCGATAATTATGTTATCTAGAAGTATGCAAATTTTCAAAATGATCGGTCAGATAGTTTTTGAGTTTTATTGTACGAGGTTCACAAAAAAAGTGGTATACAGGAAAACGCGTTTAACGGGGGGCATACCTTTAGGAGAGGAAAAAATAGCTGATCTTCATGATTTTTTTTTAAAGGGACGATTCCTTCTCCATTTTTGAGACTTAGGGCATATTTTATTACTCCTTTTGGCTGGTACATGGTATTTTTTAAATTACTCTTTAAAAATGGCGGAGGTATGTCACGGTCGTCTAAACGAGTTGCAGTTGATGTTGTCAGACGGCGTGACACGTAGCGTCGGCGGGAATAATCTGGAAAAAAAAACAACAAAGATTTTTCTTTCAGTAACACTCATACGCAGAATATGAACCAAGAAAATGTGAGAAATGATGAAAATCGATGGAATGGAACACTTTGAAACAAAGAATTGAATTGTCTTTATACTTGTTTTTATTTTCAAAAGCATTTGAGGTTATGCTTTAGATAATAAGGTTAGAAAAATTTATACCAAATTTTGTCAGAGTCGGCTGATTAGTTTTTTAGCTATACTAATTTGAAAAATGCAGTTCAGATTAATTTAACGGGTTACCCCCACTTGTAGCGCAAAAAGGCCTTTTTGATGAATTTTTTTAAAGAAAACTACAAAACTTTTTTAATCGATCAATATACCATCTTAAAGAACACATCTTGAAGAACTTTCAGTAATTTTATTATTGAAAAATATTACATTGTTTAGTGGCAAATGGCCGTCAATGAAATAATGTTTTTATATACACGGTTTGCGGTGACCAACATTGCGGCGAAGTGGATCATCTGAAAAAAAATGCGGATGGATTTAGTCAAATATAAGTATAAACTAGTCTTTAATCGAAGGATTTTAAAAAATATTCATTTTTCACAAAATGGCGGACAGTCAAAGTTAATGGTTTGATTTTAACGAAAAAAAACGGCCGTTTTTTGGCTACAAAACGACCATTTTTTTCGAAAAAAAAATCGAACGATTAAAGACTACATTTTTATGTATTAAATAAGCCTGCAAAATTTCAAGAAGATCGGTTCATTAGTGTTCGAGTAATCTTGGTCACCGACTTCAGAAATACGATTTTGAGAAAAACGCGTTTAAAGTTTCAATTTCAGTTTACACGAAGAAAATATTTTTTTTTGTAAACTTACATAGAGTCATCTATTCCGGGCCCATACTTCTGTATGGGCCCGGATATTTAAACTTCAAAAAAATGCAATAAAAAAATCGATTTTTTCAAAATCGCAAGTGGGGGTAACCCCTTAAAAAAACATGTAACAGCGGAAAGTGGTAATAAAACATACCCTAATTTTCAAAAATAGTGAAATCTTTTTTTTTCAAATGATGAGTATCATAACAAAAATCCCGCCTAAAGGTACCTCCTGCTAAAAGTTTCAAGACTTAAAAAATTGGTGCCTGAAAGACCAACGGACCTGCGATTCCGAGGCTTCCCTCAGCTTCCTCGTGATATTGATCACCAGCCATTCTCATCTTTGCATTATCTATTACCACCCTTAAACCCGTTTGGTCTAAACAATGTTGGCTATCAGCACACCCGTTCTGCGGACGGTTCTCAGATAACTGTCAACCAAAAAATGTAAATCGCTACAGGGCGGTCGTTGAAGTGCACTCCACCAAAACGGACCTGCCAGTCATCCGAAAGTGATTTTGAAGACGCGGTGCTTCATAATCTCCAGTTCAGGAACAATAGGCTACCGCGGCTGTTCCTCGAATGTCTTCAAAGTCCCATATACCCTCGTATATACCTATACGAAGGTTTCCAGTCAATGTAGATTCTCAGCCATAGGCAGCCCTCGTGGTAGGTACCCAACAACCGCATCACGGGAATCCGCGGTCTCGTATGCCGGCATTATTATAAACGACTGCGGAGCGTGCCTATATCGCGTACATTTATAACGGACGGAGAAACGCGTTGGGATAGGGATGGACGTGTGTATAACAACGATCAACGGAACGATGAGGCCAGAGAGAACGCACGCAGACGCGTATACCTCGTTCGTTCTCCACATACCGTCCTAATATGCCGCGGCTTTCCCTTACTCCTGGGTCTCCGTTGTTAGTAAGGAGAGCGAGAGCCCTTTGCCTCTCCTTCATCTTCCTTCTACCCTCCTTTCCCCCCCTGGCCCCGTCATCCTCGTGTGCTCCTGTTCCGCGTCTTTCTACCGATGCGCCTTTGTCGTTGAGTAAAGCCGACTGTTTCCTGACCGCTCGTATATTATATCGCAATGCAACACGCAGGTATGCCGAGGACTTTGCCTCGCGCGGTTACGTCGCGCCGCTCTCGGCTGCCTCTGTCGCGACGTTTGTACGCTCACTTCTTTTCCCGAGATCGTCATATCTATATATGTATCAGGGTGATGCAAAAAAACGGCCGGTTTTCTTCTTCGCGAAGGTGAAGACGATTCTCACATTGTCAATGACTTTTTTTGGAATTGGGGAAAAATGGAGCGCAAAAAGGGAAAGTTGCGGTGTTTTTTTTTGTCCCATGGCTGTTGTTGAGCATCCGGAAACGCGACGGGAGAGAGGCGAAGGTATCGCGATTCATCTCGGTGCGTTCTTCGGGTGGGACTTGGCGGCTCTGCAGGGAGCCTCCAAGAGGCGCGATAGCATTGAGGACCTCGCGAAAGCAGGATGTCGCAAGGGTGAATGTAAAGCGCGTACAGATATCCTCGTACGTTTGACACGCACCGGTGTGTGTACGAAGAAGCCTCAAGGGATTCGGAGGACAGCCACATTCGCGCCACATGCAAAGTCACCGTTCGGAAGCCTTGGGCTTCTTCACCGAAACGAGGAAACGTCGCGATCAGAGGCGCGATTCCAGTTCTCGCGGTCCTCGAACTTGTCCGATGATACTCTTCTACATGTCGCTATCTCTTCATCGCTCCGCTGCTTCTTTCGGCCCTCTCCGGTGGAAGCTTCGTGTCTTGAGGGGAAAGACGAAGACGGAGATCCCGCAGCGTCTTCCGCGGGTGATTCTGAGCCGAGAAGTTGGTCGGAAGATGAACTGCCATTGGCAGCATTAGCGTAAGGATCTTTGGGAATCGGCGATGCTTTGGAATGACTAGCTGGTTTCGGTTTGGACCTGGTGCAATGGTACCACGTCATCGGCAACAGGTGCGCTGGGTTCTTGTATCAAAAGCTATCCTAGAAGAGAATCCTGCGGCATCGGAGAAGTTGGTCGGAGGAGAACTGCCATCGACATCCTTAGCGTAAGGATCCATGGGAATCAGCGATCCCTGGAAATGACTAGCTGGTTTGGGTTTCTTGGGATTTGGGACTGGTGCATCGGTAGCACGTCATCGGCAATACGTGTGCTGGGTCCTTGTATGAAAAACTATCCAGAGGAAAATCCTGCGGCATCTTCTTCGGGAGATTTCGAGTCAAGAAGCGTTAGCGTGTGGATCTTCAGGAATTGGCGATATTTGGAAATGGTTGACTGTTTGGGTTTCTTTGGGATTGGGCCTGGCGCAATGGTACCACGTTATTAGGAATAGATGTGCTGGGTCCTTGTATGAAAAACTATTCTAGAGGAGAATCCTGCGGCATCTTCCTCGGCAGATTCCAAGCCGAGAAGTTGGTCGAAGGATGAACTGCCATTGGCAGCATCAACGTAAGGATCTTTGGGAATCGGCGATGTTTTGAAATGACTAGCTGGTTTGGGTTTCTTTGGGTTTGGGCCTGGTGCAATGGTACCAGGCAACAGGTGCGCTGGGTTCTTGTATCAAAGATTATCCTAGAAGAGAATCCTGCGGCATCTTCCTCGGCAGATTCCGAGTCGAGAAGTTGGTCGGAGGATGACCTGCCATTGGCAGCATTAGCGTAAGCATCTTTGGGAATCGGCAATCCCCAGAAATGTCTGGCTGGATTGGGTGTGGGCCTCGCGCAATTGCACCACGTCATCAGCAATGGGTGCACTTGGTCCTCGTATGAAAAATTATCCTACAACGTTTCTAGGATGACTCCACTACAGTAGGACTTTCCACCGCAAATACCCGCAATGTCTGCGCACCCTCGAAACGCTCCCACATCCGCACAGTGCCTCCCATCGTGATGCACCGAGAGAGAGAGAGAAAGAGAGATTGCAAAATCCGGGAGATGCACGGCCGAGTAAATGTGTATAACGTAACGTGGCGAGAAACGAGGCGAAACGAAACGAAACGGGACGAGCCGAGCTGAACGAACGAAACAGTGGGCTGCTTCGCACAGGACTCGCGAGTTTTCCCATTCATACATACGTACACACGTGTCCATATTCAAGCCCACATGTGTATCACCGTCCCTGCAACACACTCGCGTGCTACGTGTACATCGTTGAAGGTGGATGCACGGAGCGTTGCGAGGCGCAAACCGTGATCACCTCCACGGGAAATTTTCCCTCTAGCAAGGACTCAGCCGCGGCTGGAAAACGCAACCGAGATTGGTGAAGCGTATGCGTGCCAGGACACAGTCGCACGGCTAAACGTTGCCAGGCCAAGAGCACTCCCATCTCGCGCGTCGCCCGCTATGTACGCGCGCCAATCAATAACTTTGAAACACACCGACGTTTGGGAAACAAATTCAGCAAGTTGCTTGATTGGAAAAACCGTCGGCCAGGTGAGGGCGGGCTGTGGGGAACGACCGGAGAGGGAGGAGGATGGAAGGAACGGAATGACGAGGCGGCGGGGGTGGCGCAGAAACGGAAGGTTGCTCCCGGTATTTATACACACATGGTCACAGCCAAAGTCGCGCTGGCGTTTGAATACCACCGAGCTTGCGACACAGCCGTCTGGATGTATGTGCAAGCCTGACTATGTGCACCTCTCGCTCATAGCTCGCGTCGCTTGTTACTGCTGCACTCTCTCACATCGGGTGACAGTTATAAGGTGGCCATGCATTTTTTAAGGCTTTGCGAGGAAATAAATACGATTGTTAATGGTTTTTTCTCTTTTCCTCTTTGAAAAAAGTACGGCGTATTTTTGTGATGAGTATTTGCAAGAAAAATTTCGTATTTGTCAGAAAAAATTAAGCAGTTTGGAAAAAAAAACAGAAATCCATTCTAAGTAGAGCAGAATGTAGATAATTAAATTCCAGATACGAGATACTCCTGAGAAACTTTTTTTGTGTGGTTTGTCATCGAGGAGAAAATGATCAAATATGCGTTTTGAGGGTTTACACTTAGTTGACATTTTTGGAAATATCGATTTTCGGTTTTCGACGGGTTCGAGAAATATAACAATTCGAAACTCTTCTCTGAACAATTCAAGCCGATGCGATTAATATTGACGGAGTTATGGGCGTTTATAGATGGGTTTCGCGAACTGCCTAACTTTAGATGCCTTTTTTTCAAAATTACTTTTTCGAGATCGGTGACCACGATATCTCACAAATCACTACACCGATCAACTTTAAATTTTACAAGTCCCTTTTACACATCAAAAAGCAGTATTTTAACGAACGAGTTTTTTTGCGCTGCATAGTTTTTTTTATCAACGAAAATAGTGCGTTTTCCGGAGAAAGTCGATGCTTTCACTTTCGACGGCGGTCATTTATTCAGAAAAACAATACTTCATTAAATCCTTTGTCCACGCACTAGATCATTTCCTGCAAAAATGGAATGCGTTTGATTTTTTTATTTCCAATGATTCGTTTCCGAGCAGCAGTGGTCAATACGAAAATTGTAAAAGATACCTAAGGGGTTACCCCCACTTGCGATTTTGAAAAAATCGATTTTTTTTTATTGCATTTTTTTGGAGTAAAAGTATCTGAGAATATGTCCTGAAAATTTCAAGTCGATCCGAACAAAATTGACTGAGATATGAGCGTTGAAAGAGAAGAATCCGTTGTGTAAACGATCGGCTAGTCTGCCGGTCAAACGCATTTTTCTCAAAATGGCCTTTCTGAAGTCGGTGACCAAGATTACTCGAACACTAATGAACCGATCTTCTTGAAATTTTGTAGGCTTATTTAATACATAAAAATGTAGTCTTTAAGCCAAAGCCGTTTTATAGCCAAAAAACGGCCGTTTTTTTTCGTTAAAATCGAACCATTAACTTTGACTGTCCGCCATTTTGTGAAAAATGAATATTT
Source organism: Ophion slaviceki (assembly GCA_944452715.1). Lineage (NCBI taxonomy): Eukaryota > Metazoa > Arthropoda > Insecta > Hymenoptera > Ichneumonidae > Ophion > Ophion slaviceki. The sequence goes on from OX101791.1 coordinate 31,430,491, forward strand.
TTTAAAATCCTTCAAACAAAGACTAGTTTATACTTATATTTGACTAAATCCATCCGCATTTTTTTTCAGATCATCCACTTCGTCGCAATGTTGGTCACCGCAAACCGTGTATATAAAAACATTATTTCATTGACGGCCATTTGCCACTAAACAATGTAATATTTTTTAATAAAAAAATTACTGAAAGTTCTTCAAGATGTGTTCTTTAAGATGGTATATTGATCGATTAAAAAAGTTTTGTAGTTTTCTTTAAAAAAATTCATGAAAAAGGCCTTTTTGCGCTACAAGTGGGGGTAACGCCTTAACACCATACACTTTAATGAACGTTTAAAAAAGAAATAATAACCAGGGCACATTTACGGAGAAAAAATTCACAAAAATTCCTCTTCGTTCCGACCACGAGCTGTAACCTGACAAAGCGGATAAATGTAAATGAATTCCATTAAAAACAAAAAAAATACGAGTGTTTCGTATTCGGAGTAGAATTATCTTCTCTCTGCTGGATTTAAAATGAAAACGCGATCTTCTTTTCCAACACGCTCGGTTGTTCCTAGCAAATACTACTCACCGAAAAAAAACACGCTATATTCGTTTTCCAAGAGGCTTCAAGACCCTTTGAAAAATCACATTTTCCTCACCCGCAAACTCTCCGCGTCCAAAAAAGCGTACGGCCACCTTGCAACTGTCACCCTGTGCATATAACCTCCCCGAATACATACGTCACCATGCCCGGCGCTTTCCGATGCCCATGTGAACTTTCGCGGCATGGATGAGCGAAATGTCCGCGACATCGGAGTTTCGCCTATATTTGTCTCTTCGCTGCATCGTTGTACGCGTATAGTTCGCGATTGGGAGAGAGAGAGAGAGAGAGAGAGAGAGAGAGAGAGAGCCGAGGAGCAGATTGCGGGGGCGAGGAGCCCATGGAAGCGTGAGAGAGGTAGGCCGAGTAGGAGGAGGAAAAAAACGAGATTCCGAGCAAGCGAGAGGCGGGAAATGAGAGACAAGCGGAGGATGGACCTGGTGGTACCACCAGAAGAGTAGAGAATGCCGCATTCGGCATGGTACGTCTGCACCATCGAACGTGTAGCCAATATGTGCGAGCACACATACACGCGCATGTACATATATATATTGAGATGTGCGTTTGCGCGTATATGTATAAGATAGATGGTGGAATATATATGATACGTATATATAGTAGTGACGCGCGCGTTTTATTTCCAATTCCAATGGGAGGAACAATAACGGCGATCTCGTCTATCCGGAGGTACACGGGCGGGATGATGCATTGTTTAAGAATTAATCGGAGGAACAGACTGTCCGCCCCCGCGAACGCGCGCGCTCACTCTTCTATCGCGTCTCTTCTCGTCAATCCAGTCGGCCTCTCGTATACGTTTATATCTACAAACACATACGCAAATATATATATATAATGTAAATGTGTGTGTGTGTGTGTGTGTGTGTGTGTGTGTGTGTGTGTGTGTGTGTGTGTGTGTGTTGGGCCAGCGATTCGCAATTATTCCAGCGTGTTCGACTGGGGAACTCTCGACTTTTAGCGTTTTTCCGCAGCTATTTTTATTACCAGCAGTGGTCATATATATATATATATATATATATATATATATATATATATATATATATATATATATATATATATATATATATATATATATATATATATATATATATATATATATATATATATATACATATATATATATAAAGAGAGAGAGAGAGAGAGAGAGAGAGAGAGAGAGAGAGAGAACGACATACGGATGGGGTAACACTGAATCGCACAAAGGTCTTGCTCACCGGAAAATCCATTTCGTTTTGCTACAGGAATGACCGTCAGCCGCGTCCATTCCGATGGAAAAGCACCCGATGACTTTCATTATCCACGAGGACAATATCGTTCGAATACGCCCTGGGTAACATTTAATTTAGAGAAGGTGCACCCGGGCTTGGGTCAAAAGACGCACGGTAGCGGAACGCCAATCTCTCCACTGATAAAAAAAAAACGATTGAAATCGACTAATGCGTTTAGTCGATCCTTGTTCGAATTGAGGAGTGATGCTACTGTGACGACCCAAACATCAGGATTATTGAATAAAAATCATTTTGAAGGAATGAGTAGGATAAGTGAAAAATCGTTTGAACGGTTATTTGTATGTACATTAACGAAGTTGTGTACCAAATTTCATGATAAAATGTGAGTAGTTGAAGAAGTTATAAACAATCGCGTGATGGGCTTTGAACGTGGCTCGACAATCTACTTGATTTTGGCCAGACAGTGATGTGAAACAAAAAAATGATTTTTTTCTCAAAATAGATGATACTGGCTAAGACTTGACCGAGCTTTTTTGTTATCGTGTTTCAATTGTCAAAAACAAAAAAAAATGATTTTTTTTCTGCATTTTTCGAGGAAAAATGACATTGTTGTTAATTAATAATGGAAAAAATATGTTAAGAAGAAAAACGTCGCTCGGGACTAAACTACTATTACACTGGATAAGTGTACCAAATTTCGAGCCAATACGTTCATCAAATGTCGAGAAATCGTGTACACCGTTTTGAAAAACATAGTTTCGACAAAAACGCGTTTAAAGTTTTACTAGCAGTTCTATCGTTTTAAGGCGTTACCCCCACTTGTAGCGCAAAAAAGGCCTTTTTCATGAATTTTTGTAAAGAAAACTACAAAACTTTTTTAATCGATCAATATACCATCTTAAAGAACTCATCTTGAAGAACCTTCAGTAATTTTTTTATTGAAAAATATTACATTGTTTAGTGGCAAATGGCCGTCAATGAAATAATGTTTTTATATACACGGTTTGCGGTGACCAACATTGCGGCGAAGTGGATCATCTGAAAAAAAATGCGGATGGATTTAGTCAAATATAAGTATAAACTAGTCTTTAATCGAAGAATTTTAAAAAATATTCATTTTTCACAAAATGGCGGACAGTCAAAGTTAATGGTTCGATTTTAACGAAAAAACGGCCGTTTTTTGGCTATAAAACGGCCATTTTTTTTCGAAAAAAAAATCGAACGATTAAAGACTACATTTTTATGTTTTAAATAAGCCTGCAAAATTTCAAGAAGATCGGTTCATTAGTGTTCGAGTAATCTTGGTCACCGACTTCAGAAATGCCATTTTGAGAAAAACGCGTTTAAAGTTTCAATTTCAGTTTACACGAAGAAAATATTTTTTTTGTAAACTTACATAGAGTTATCTATTCCGGGCATAAAAAAAACTGCACTTCAAATTGCACTTCAAAAAAATGCAATAAAAAAATCGATTTTTTCAAAATCGCAAGTGGGGGTAATCCCTTAATCATAATTGTACCTTCAATCTGCGATTTCTGCACGATATGTTGAAGCTTCCTGTTCGATTTGCCTCAAGCGACGAACGACCGTTTGTCATTTTCACAGTAGCCTAACCCCTTAACTGAAACGTTCCCTTCAATGAATGTTTTTTAAATTTTGTTTTACTGTTCGAGATTTATTTCAAACATATTTGGTTAGTAAATTAAAATCTATTCAACGACATAGAGTCATGAAAAAATCGTATAATTCTAATCGTTTTGGTATTTGGTAGTGTTTACTAAACAAAATATTTACGTCGTACAGAATGAATAAGTGTATGCAGATTCTTTATTTAATCTAACTTATGTCTTCAATTTAAAACATATTTGTTGCCTGCAAATACATATAAACAGTTTTTTATTGTATTTAAATAATTGTATTCTATTTAAAATATTCCTCTCACAAGTTCCAATAAATAAAAATGTGTTTAGATCAAGTACGTATTTATTGAATTTTCTAGATCAAGGAATTCTAAAAAAAATGTTTATTATTTTAAAACAAATACAATCGTCAGGCCGTGAGGAAATTATGAAAAAAATATTTCATTCAAATCCTCCTTAAGGGGTTGGGCCACTCTAGAGGCCCAAAAAATAGGCTTTTTGGAGATTTTTTTTCAGAAAAACTACAAAATAAATCGAGATTACAAAAAAGGTGTTTATCGCACATATCGTTGAATGTATACAATAATTTTTTTTGAAGCGTGTGATTTCAAAATGGCGGCTGTGCAGCGTTCATCTCGAAGCTGCATTTTTCAAGTTGGCCGAAAACACAGCTCAGACAATTTTCAACCGATTCACTTGAAATGTTGAATATATGTTGAAAACATTTTTAGGCACCTTTTTTGGCAAACTTTTCGAAAGTGAAAAATTATCGTCAGATAATTGTTAATAACAAATGAACCATGCAATATAAAAAAATCCTACGCACTTCCATAGACAAAGTATTTTTCAAGATACATTCAACATTTCAAGTGAATCGGTTGAAAATTGTCGGAGTTATGTTTCCGACCAACTTGAAAAATGCAGTTTTGTGATAAACGCTGCACAGTCGCCATTTTGAATTTAATCGCTTCAAAAAAATTATCGCATACAGTCACTGATATGTATGATAAACACCCTTTTTTGTAATCTCGATTTATTTTGTAGTTTTTCTGAAAAAAAATCCCCAAAAAGCCTATTTTTTCGGCCTCTAGAGTGGCCTAACCCCTTAAATCGCATAAACTTTGTTAACAATGTACGGAACACTTCATTTTCATACTTGGCTCGTCATCCGTGTTCGCTTTGACAAATTTCAACGAAGAAGCTGCGGGACAAAAAAAAATCAATTCGTCGGTAACAACTCGAACTGCGGTGTCCACAGCAACGAGCCTAGCCGTAACTCGATTGCGCACCGATGTTCGGCGCGATCGACGAATCGTGCGCAACAAATTTCCGAAAAGATAAAAGCCACGCGTGTGTGAACATGCAATGGAGTTTAACAGACGCGATTTTATCATATCTATGAAGGTGTCGAGGAGTGAATTTACGCTCAATTGATAAAGCGATAGAACAAGTTTTCATCGGCGGCAATTTGCACCACTCGCTCGTTCTCGCACGAGTGGACTTGGGTGCTTATATTCGCGATCCGTTAATAAAGTCGGGAGAGCCTCTCATATCTGACGTTGCGAATTGCGCTTTAACTTAAACCAGCACCGATATACAGCGAGGTGAGACAAGACCGCGTGCCCGTGTGTTCAAGTTACTCTACGCATCGTACTCTGTGTATACAGGGTGTCCCTCTTATCTCTGCCACCCGAAATAACTCGGTAATTATCGACGTGACAAAAAAATGTTCCAAACAAATGTTGCACGGTGTGAAGGGGGGCCATTAAATGCGACCAACTTATTTTATTTCGTTGGAGGCGCTGACGAACAGTGAAGGTCACCTCTATTTTTCAAAATGGAATGGTAAATTTTTTCAACCGTCTTGTGGAGCACCTCAAGCTGCTTAAAAAGCATTGAGGGGTCAAAGTCGTTCAAGGTCATTCAAGGTCACCTATTCAAACGAAATACAAATCTTGAATGACCTTGAACGACTTTGACCCCCTAATGTTTTTTCTGAAGGTGACCTTCATTGAGCGTCAGCGCCTCCACAAAAAAAATTGGTCGCATTTGATGGCCCCCTTCACACCGTGCAACTTTTTTCTGGAACATTTTTTTGTGACGTCGATAATTAACGAGTTATTTCGGGTGGCAGAGATAAGAGGGACACCCTGTATATTCACACACATATATATATACATATACATATACATACATACATACATACATATATATATATATATATATATATATATATATATATATATATATATATATATATATATATATATATATATAAACCAGACCCAATGGTTAAACCTCGCAGCCAAGTACACTGCGAGTGCGTTTTGCAGCATCAAAGAAAAATAAGTCCAAAAGGCACAAGAACAAAAAAACCAAGTACTCGCGGTAGTTCCGCCGTTGGGCATATCGATTTCGATCCGCACGGTGTGGCGGTAAGCACCGATATTGCCAGCCGCCATAAAACGATTATTGTCGCCGGGAGTATATGATTATTGCCCTATAACCACCTCTCGACAGGAGAGAAAAAGAGGAAGAGATTTTCACGAGTTGCGATGTTATATATGTGTAAATATATATTTGGGAGGGGAAGGGGGGGGTAAGGTTATTTTGAGGACACTTGTCTTTGAGGACCTTCATATCGCTTCATATCGCTGATGGCTACCGTATTTAACATTGTAAAAAGCCACTGTTTTTGAAATCATATTTAGATGAAGGTAAACGGTTTTTGTGTAAAGATTGTCTTTAGAATCTTCTGGGCCTGGAAGTCAGGGCTTTGTGAAAAAAAATTCAGGACGGTGTTTAAAATATAGATATATATGTATGGGAATGATATTTTGCACTCGTTATATATCTATAGAATTTTGGTTATCAGAACAGCGGATCATTTTGAGCACGATCCTTGAATTTTCCTCAGAAAGCGTAAATTCTGGGGACCAGATGGTTTGCAACAATTTAAAAAATGAAAGAATCAAGAAGAATTTTTGTTGCGTTCCAACGATGCAGAGTTCAGCAACATACATCTTGAAAGTCATAGTAGGAAGACGCCTTTATGTATTATATATACATTTCTATACAAAGGTCATATTGAGAATATGATATATAAATTTGTATATATTTTTTTATATAAAGGTGATTTTTAAAAATTTACATGTAGGTCGCTTAGATAAAGGTCAGTATACATTTTTCAGAGTGAGTATAAAAATGTATCTTGACCCTTATATAAGTGACCTACATACTATATATATTATATGCATATATATATATATATATATATATATATATATATATATATATATACATTTAGTTATATAAAGTTCATTTTTAAAATTTTATATGTAGGTCACTTATATAAGGGTCAGGATACATTTTTATATTGACTCTGAAAAATGTATACTGACCTTTATCTAAGCGACCTACATATAAATTTTGTAAAATCATGTTCATATAAAAAAAATATATACAAATTTATATATCATATTCTCAATATGACCTTTACATAGAAATGTATATATAATACATAAAGGCTTCTTCCTACTATGACTTTGAAGATGGATGTTGCTGAACTCTGCATCGTTGAAACGCAACAAAAATTCTTCTTGATTCTTTCATTTAAAAAATTGTTGCATACCATCTGGTCCTCAGAATATATATATATATATATATATATATATATCGTCTTCTAAAAATGACATTTATCTAAAAATGTATCCATAATAAATACAGGATGCTTCCCTATAAATTCTACTATTCCTTACAAGATGGATGGTGCTGAACCATTGTTCGAACGCGATGAAAGTTCTTAATTTTTTCATTTTTAAATGTTTATTATTATCTAAAATGTTTTTTGGCAGGTTTTGTTTATGAATTTTTAATGAGGATCCTCAAAAATGTTTCAGTCATTTTCGTAAAAAAAATAGGCTAAACAATATGGCAAAACGAAGAAAAAATATTATTGTGGTCTGTCAACGATGCAAAGTTCTTCAAGATTGGACAACGTGTGTATATGGATATGCTGCAAAATGCTGCTGCACTACTGCATACGGTGAGCAACGTATGTAGGAATAGCCTCGTGCACAATGCACCGAATGGGTACTCTAACGTGTATACACACACACACACACACACACACACACACACACACACACACACACACACACACACATATATATATATATATATATATATATATATATATATATATATGGGACATTTCGTATTAAATCTCTTCCGGTGATCCTTTTAATTTATTACTTTCTTTCGCCTGTCATTATAATTATGGCAAAACATACTGAAGAGCTTTTAATAAATGTATACCATTTGTTAAAGCCCTACGGTCGTTTTAATTGCAAAAAGAATAATTTTCTGTATTTCTAATTTTCGAAATATCGCACACAAGATAAATTCAAACATTCATACCCCCCCCCCCCCTCTCCCGCACCAGTTCGCTCGGGCTGGCTATTCCTTCCTGAGGCCATTGCGCTTTGAGAAAGTGAACAAATTATTAAAAATATTATAGAGTATATTGAATTGAGGTATCGGCGCGTTTGACACGGAGACGCCTATGCGTACGGCGGAGAGTCACACGGGAGAAGCGCACAGGACGAAGCTCAACTTTATACCGGCTGTTTCGAACATTGTACATTCCGGTGGACGTATATTGCCGGCCTTCTCTTTTTCCACCCGCCCCGGCTTAGAATTTATGCTCGATGATTTAATTGACGACGCGCGAGCATCGCTTTCTTCGTCCCTTATTTTTCCCTCGGTTTCCGTTTTGACCTTTTCGCTCGTTTTTTCGTTCCCTCTGCATCCTGGCGACTGGAAAATAATACTCGATAAAGTGTGAACCCTCTCCGCTGGCTCGCTCGTGCGCTTGTTCGCACTCGCGTGCTCGCGAAAAACAACGAAAAATTCAGTGCACGCGAATGTGCAGCTGTAATCATCGTAACAATATGCAAACTATACGAGTGTCAATACACATAAATAAATAAATAAATGTGTATGTGTATATATATATGTATATATGTATATACAGGGTGCCTCGTAACGAATGGACAGTCCTGCAACTATCGATGGGTCAGATCATATCTTACTATATACTGAAATTTCAGTTTAGTAAAAGTCCCATGGTTATCGAGATGTTGGGCTTTGCGTTATTTAAAAAAAAAATCATCTGCTTTTGGTTTTTTGCATGCCATTTCTATAAATTATATGAATCGACAATAATTAAGCAACTTTTTGAAGTAATTGGCACGGTATGCGTAGTACATTTTTTTTGACACTGCAGGATATCAAAGTCAGATGTTCAAATTAGTTTGTATGACATTTTTGCATAAGATCTTTTTTCGTTAAGTTTTCTTAACGTTTAAGGTTAAAAAGAAGATCTTTCTAGATAAAACAAATACCCAAGAGTATTTTTTTTAACCCGGTCAAAAAAGTTATCATTTTTAGAAATGGCATGCGAAAAACCAAAAGCAGATGATTTTTATCTCGAAAACCGTGGGACTTTTACTAAAGTGAAATTTCAGTATATAGTAGGACATGGTCTGACTTATCGACAGTTACAGGATTATCCATTCATTACAAGACACCCTATGTGTGTGTCTGTGTGTGTGTGTGTGCGTGCATGCGCGCGCGCGCGCGCGCGCGTGTGTGTGTGTGTGTGTGTGTGTGTGTGTGTGTGTGTGTATGTGTGTAGTTAATTATTTTTTCAAATATATTTCAATATTCAAATATTTTCAAATATATATATATATATATATATATATATATATATATATATATATATATATAGTAATTTGCGAATTAATTCGAGAATATTCCCACCGTGGTAGAATTTGCGTGGGTTAACCTCTTGCTCGGTTCGAGACCGTGTTTCGCCGTCTCATTCACGTGTCCCATGAAAGTCCCTCTGAGGGAAAAGTCCCTTTTCGATAGTCAATTTTATACAGTACTGCAGCACCGACAAGGTGCCCGCAATCTTCTCGTCGATTAAGCATTTTATATATATATTTCTATACTTTATTGAATTAACTGGTCTGCATGCGTTTGAAACCTAAAAAACAGGTCGATCGTCAATATTTCTTTCTGATAAGAGTATTGAGATGAAGAGGTCGAGATTTTACACACGATTGATGCATAGTCTTGCCAAGTTTGAGTTTTTTTATCGAAAAATATTAATGAATAATGGAGTTATTATTTAACGGGTTATGCATAGTTGTAGTAGTCGAAATCAGCTGATTTTTGGGATTATTAAAATAGAAAATCGCTATGATAAATTTCTACAAAAATTTGGCTTTTGATGAAGTATGATCTGAAGAACACTCTGTAATTTTGTGTGTGAAAATATTTACACCCAACATTTCATTATAATCGATTTACAGCTGATGTCCGGAAAGCAGCTCTCGGAAACGTATTTTGCGATGAACAATGTCCTTCTGAAGCAGTTTATATAATATGAATAAATCAAAACGATTTCGTTGGTATATTAGTTTATCCTATGGTTAATCGAAGGCATTTTTGAAATAGCAAATATAAAAAAATCAAACAGATTTCGTTAACATATTAGTTTATCCTATGATTAATAGAAGGAACGTTCGAAATATAAAATAAATTTAAAAAAAATGGCGCGTTTTAAAATTGTGAGTCTTCATTTGGACGAAAAATGGGCATTTTTCGTTCATCAAATTGGAAGTATACATCGGAAAAAATCCTTCGATCAAATACTATATTTTTACATCTAGAAAAAGCCCTAAACATTTCAGAAACATCGTTGCATTCATTTTTGAGATATTTTCCTCACCGACTTTGAAAACGTACTTACGATTTTAAAAAACTTTAAAAGTTTCGAACGACGCTCCGAGCCTTCCAATGGGCATCTACACAGCAGCCTATAAATCTGTCAAATTTGATCCGATGAAATTTCATTGACCATGCAATTTTCGCGCAGCATTTATAAGATGATATACTGTCAACATGTATTGGTTTTGAAAAAAAAAAAGTGATTTTTCGACTTTTGCAACTAACAAGGGGACAGTACGGCAGTCGGATTTTTGTAATTTTTCGTACTCATGGTACGCAAAGTTCAGAGCTCGAATATTAATATCCCAAAGCAGTTCGACGCCATATTCAGAAATTTTCGAGAAAATTGACTTTGAAGTTTTCGAGCGCACTCTTATCCCACAAAGATTCAACGATAGTCGAACCGGGCTCGTGGCGTACCCGGTAGCGCTCGAGAATAGTAATCGCGGGGTCGCTGGTTCGAGTCTCACTTCGAATTTTTTTTTTTTTTCTTTTTTTTTAAATGAAAAACGCAAGTCATATTTTTAATTATCTCTTGATTATAAACATACATTTTCAAGTATCAATATTTATAACCAACAACATTTTTAGGATGAAAATGAAAAACGTCGGGTAAGGAATTGAATACTTTATTATTCGGTCTGTATTCGTTTGTTTTATACATCGGGTGTATATAATTATGTATAACTATAATGAATTTTGTACATAAATAACTATATATGGATTTTGTCCATATATAAACATATATAGATATATTATATTAATTATATATAATAATATGTGATTATATACAACAAAAATTTATCGGGATATTTAAATGACGGAGGTATGCGAATTAAAAAAAAATGAAAAAAAAAAAAAATTCGAAATGAGACTCGAACCAGCGACCCCGCGATTACTAGACTCGAGCGCTACCGGGTACGCCACGAGCCCGGTTCGAATATCATTGCATCTTTGTGGGATAAGAGTGCGCTCGAAAACTTCAAAGTCAATTTTCTGGAAAATTTCTGAATATGGCGTCGAACTGCTTTGGGATATTAATATTCGAGCTCTGAACTTCACGTACCATGAGTACCAAAAATTACAAAAATCCGACTGCCGTACTGTCCCCTTGTAAGCATAACCCCTTAAACAAACCATTTCCGTCACTACATGGCCAATCAATTGGTTCTGGTCGCTAGATTGATCTGAAATGAAGAATAAAAAATGTACTTGCAGTATTTTTCGTTTCGTTTTTTTTTCAAACATAGCGTCCCACATGACGCCCATTGAGCTCGTCCGGTTTTGATTTGCTCCGAGTGCATCGATCATACGAAAAGCAAACAAAGGACACATCTTTGAGAAACCCAAGACGAAAAATACATACAGGATTGCGGGGATAGGGTTCTTTTGCGGTGCTCGCGGTCCTTTCCTCTACGCATCCAACGAGCGTGGTGACACAACTGAAGATGTGGTTTTAAAAGATTTCTTTGAAAATTCACCATCCGTATCGACATTACGGAATAAAAGGGTACGAGTATATAAAATCGATTGGGAGACGACGAGTCCTCGGCGGAAAGGACCTTTGTACACTTTGCCTCGTCTTTTTTTTCGTCCTTTGTGGGTATGGTATATCTGATAGGAAACTATCGATCCTTATAGTCAGGTACACACGTACACCCAATATAAATACATACATATATATTTTTTAAATTCCATTTATTATATTTCCTGAGTTCCAACTTGTACCCTTGTGGGTTTTTACGTATTATCCTTCCCAATTGAACCCTTTCCTATCACTCCCTACCCACACTTCGCTGATCGAACCTAACTACCGCTGCGTCTACAGCCGTCTTGAGCTACACTATACCGCATTTGCGGAGGTTACGGGGCAACTCTCTAAAACCCGTGCCAGTATAGACGGCCCCATATTCCTCTGATTCTCATGTGCATAGATGTTGAAGGGGGGAGATACCTCTCGGCGAGGAAAAAATTGCTGATTTTCATGATTTTTTTTTAAGGAATGATTTCTTCACCATTTTTAAGACTTAGGGTATGTTTTATCAGAAATCGGTCGCTTAGTTTTTGAAGATTGAGATTTCCGAAAATACGGCTACATTTTGCAATAAAAATACTTGTTTTTTAATTTTCAAAAACATCTGGGGCCATGTTATAGATAATAAGGTTAGTAAGATTTGTACAAACTTTCATCAGAATCGGTGACTATCTAAAACATGGCCCTAAATGCTTTTGAAAATAAAAATAAAGTATTTTTATAGCAAATTATAGCAATTTTTTTTCGAAAAATTCTATCTTTCCGTTTCAAAGCGTACGATTTCATCGATTTTCAACATTTCTCACTTTTTCTTGGTTGATATTCTGCGTGTGAGTGTTAATAAAAGAAAAATCTTCATTCACGCCGTCTGACAAGATCCACGGCAACCCGTTTGGAAGACCGTGCCATACCTCCGCTTTTTCTAAAGGTCAATAGAACTAAAAAATACCACGTATCAGGCAAAAGTAATTAATAAAACATACCCTGAGTCTAAAAAATGGTGGAGAAATCTTTCCTTTAAAAAAAAATCATGAAAATCAGGTTTTTTTCCTCGCCTGAAGGTATCTCTCCCCTTAACTCAAGTACCGAAACCGTGGTCCCACAATCAGAAATATTGGCCTTCCGCTGACTGGTTGATGCGCCAGACGATGCACGGCTGAGCGGTCACCGCTCCAAGTATCGGTCCTGCTGCTCACTCGAAGTACCGCCGGAGCTAAATCACAACCGCCCATCCACCAGTGTGGAGGTCATTCAAGGACAACTATTAAAATGAAATACAAATCTAAATATCTCGGATCACTACCAAATATTTGGTAGTGATCCGTGATATTTAGATTGTTATCTTCGATGCTGACCTTGAATGACCTTGAACGACTTTGACGCCCCCCCCCCCCGATGTTTTTTATGGGGCTTGAGGGGCTCCACAAGATGGTTTAAAAAAATTTACCATTCCATTTAAAAAAGTGAAGGTTACCTTTACTGTGCGTCAGCGCCTCCGTCGGAATAAAATAAAATTGGTCGCATTTGATGGCCCCCTTCACACCGTATAACTCTTGTCTGGACCTTTTTTTGTGACGTCGATAATTAACGAGTGATTTCAGGTGGCAGAGATAAGAGACACCCTGTATATACAGGGTGTCCTGTTATGAAAGGATAATCCTGCAACTGTGGATAGGTCAGATCATGTCCTACTATACACTGGAATTTCAGTTTAGTAAAAGTCTCACGGATTTCAAGATTTTGGGCTGTATGTTATTTTTTGAAAAAAAATCATCTGCTGTTGGTTTTTTGCATGCGATTTCTACAAATTATGTGAATCGACAATAACTAAGCAACTTCTCAAAGTAATTGGCATGATATGCGTGGTATATTTTTTTTACGCCGCAGGCTATCAAAGTCAGAGAAAAGTCTTCTTTTTAACCTTAAATGTTAAGGGGTTACCCCCACTTGCGATTTTGAAAAAATCAATTTTTTTCATTTCATTTTTTTGAAGTATAAGTATCTGAGAATAGATGGCTCTATGAGTATAGGAATAGAGGACTCTATGTAATTTTATAAAAAAAATATTTTCTTCGTGTAAACTGAAATTGAAACTTTAAACGCGTTTTTCTCAAAATGGCATTTCTGAAGTCGGTGACCTTCTTGAAATTTTGCAGGCTTATTTAAAACATAAAAATGTAGTCTTTAATCGTTCAATTTTTTTTTTCTAAAAAAAATGGCCGTTTTATAGCCAAAAAACGGCCGTTTTTTCGTTAAAATCGAACCATTAACTTTGACTGTCCGCCATTTTGTGAAAAATGAATATTTTTTCAAATCCTTCGATTAAAGACTAGTTTATACTTATATTTGACTAAATCCATCCGCATTTTTTTTTCAGATGATCCACTTCGCCGCAATGTTGGTCACCGCAAACCGTGTATATAAAAACATTATTTCATTGACGGCCATTTGCCACTAAACAATGTAATATTTTTCAATAAAAAAATTACTGAAGGTTCTTCAAGATGTGTTCTTTAAGATGGTATATTGATCGATTAAAAAAGTTTTATAGTTGTCTTTTAAAAAATTCATGAAAAAGGCCTTTTTTGCGCTACAAGTGGGGGTAAAGCCTTAAGGAAACTATGAAAAAATATCCTTATGCAGAATTTTCATAAAGTTTCCTTAACATTCAAGGTTAAAAAGAACACCTTTCTATATAAAACAAATAACCAAGAAAATTCTTGCAAAAACCGAGTGAAAAAAGTTATAATTTGTGGAAATGACATGCGAAAAACCAAAAGCATATGATTTTTGTCTCGAAAACCGTGGGACTTTCACTGAACTGAAATTCCAGCATATAGTAGGGCATGATCTGAGCTATCCACTGTTCCAGGATTATCCATTCATAACAGGACACCCTGTATATGATGGTCCCTACGGTCTGTTATTACTTTTCAAAGATCTAATATTACCTCCAGTTCTCCAAGGATTATTAAGCTATCACGTTGCTGAAAAGGTATAATTATACCATGTTGTTTCTATCGAAGAAGAAAGATCCTCGTCCTTCATTATCCTCGTTCTCCTTAGCACACCCTTCCCAGTTCCAACAGACCTTTCGCCTCCTCTCGCTCAATCTTTGATCCTCACTTCATGCGGAAGTAAAAAAGACGCTGCGTTTATTCTCAGCACCGAAAAGTGTCAACTTTTCACCCCCTTGACATTCTTCCACTCCCGACCATTGTCAACATACGAGAGATTCATTTTTGGGGTGGTTTCTTGCCAAGAATTCGAAGTTTCGTCGAACTTTGGGAGGATTTCATCGAGACACGGGCCTTCGACATTTTGTTGTGCAAATTTGAATTGACGATTTCTGCACGTGGGGGTGGAACGCGAAACGAACGTCTGTGGAGGACAGTCCGCATGGCAGGAAATAATACAAGGGATGCGGCGTGCAGAGTGCGGCGAATTTACAGATGGTGAATAAGAGGACGTCGAATTCTGTCTCGTGTGTTGGGTGGACCGATATATATATATATATATATATATATATATATATGTTTATAAGAGGGACGGGGTAGAACTCGACGGACGTTGTATATATGCAACCTACAAGCAATCTCGCTAATGGCTCCTTCGTTGTCCCCTTCGCGTATACCCGGTCCATCACGCGATCCTCAAGGATTCTCTAACCCCATGAATATTTATTCGCTCGACTTGCTTGCTTCTATTAAAACTAATAAATTGCAACATTACGGAAAATGAGGATGGGGAGAGGGGGGGGGGGAAGAGCAATATGTCGAAAAACGTACTCGAGGAGAGCGTAATCACATTTAAGAAGAATTTTATAACCTTTCTGTATATATTTTTAATAATGTTTCTAATATTCCTCTTTACCCCCTCGCGGACTCTCACGATCCCATCCCTTGTCCTCTACCCCACGCGGCCATGGTGGTTACGTATCGATAGATCACTTTCTTCCATATTATTTATTTTCATATGAATATATTATTTATTTACGTTTGCAAGAGAAACTTTATTTCTACCTACGTCCTTTTGCGTATTGCAGCAGAATTAAGGGACATCATAATGACGGGTAAAAAAATCGATATTTTGCTTTTTTTTCAAAGTTCAGATATTCAGAAAGATGTGGAGAAATGTTTTACGTGAAATATCGAAAATTGACCAAGTTGCAAAAGATTTAGTGAGAGCACCTAGCGCAACGATTTACGTATACTAAAACATTCAATCGCGTTTTTCTCGAAATGATTCTTTTCAACCTGGCCGGAATCGTGATTCTAGCTATAACTGTTCAATCTTCAATTTAAAAAAAGCCAAAATTTCCGTAATTGTAGTAGCTATCGGTGTACGTAGCCGTTTTATTTACTTATTATTTTTTAACCCCCTTAATATAAGTAAAAATTTCGCGAAAATTACACTTTTTCTGAACACCCACGATACAGTGATTTTTTTTTCCGAAAAAAACTTTTAATTTTTTTATTTGCGTTGTTAGACCAGCCATTGTCAGGTTATCGATGCGGCCGTTGGACCACATTTTTATACAGAGGCTCTATTATACCTGAGTTACGCTGTTACTTTTTATTTATTTTTTTTTCATAACAATTTACACCCCATAAGTTCAATGCATTACCAATATATCTTTTTTCCAAATCCCAAATAAATAATCTAGTTAACCAAAAAAAAATCGGAAAAACGAGCATTTTCGGTCCGTGCCCTAATTTACCATAAATATCATTCCGCACGTTCGAATGCCAAAGCAACTAGGATTCCCGATTTCTCAAATCGAGAACCGATGAATAATTATCTTCATCCGGGCAAGGTTTACGAGTAATCAAGACATCAGCAGGCTGTCAAAAAAAAAATCTCCAATCATAACACGATTACGAGACCACGCAACCCGCAGGGATCATTTTGCTCCTCGTCTTGCCGCAAACGAGGCGCCGACACTTCTCGGCTTCTTTAAGCGTAACTTTTTTTTCTCGTCTTCTTTGTCATCGCTATTGATGAGGAGGCTCAGGCGAGTCAAGAGAGGCTCACGCGAAGCATATATTATATACACACACATATATATATACATACATATATATATATATATATATATATATATATATATATATATATATATATATATAGAGAGAGAGAGAGAGAGAGAGAGAGAGAGAGAGAGAGAGAGAGAGAAAGAGAGAGAGGCATTTCGTATCTTCCTCTCAAACGGGGCTGCCAGAAAGAGAGAATATCGACGAAATTACCCGACCATATTACCAGAACGAGTGCCGGGTGTCTGGCGCAAGGAAATCTATTAATAGCTCGAAATGTTCGAAGTTTAAGGGGGTTCGAAACTGCCAGTGACAGCAGTATCCATAGGCGACACCCTGAGACCCGTCGCGCCGTGCCCGCGCCTCTACGTACACAAAATCTCTACATCATATCGTAGGTTTGAAGCCTGCACGATGTCGAGCGAGTACGTGCCAAGCTCGCCGAGCCAACTGTGAGAGGAAACGGACGTCATCGCTAATTAATACGAAGGGAAGAAAAGCGGGGAAGGAAGGAGCACGCGCCTCTCTCGCTGCGTATCGAACATATGCGTCCATGTGGCTTAGACCCTCAGTCATATACACGAAGGTACGCACGCCGAACTTCCCATTTTCTGCTCCTTACAGTCTCGAGAAACGGAGGTCCGTTCAAGGACGGCTCGGTGTACCCCGGATAAAATATGGACACCAAGGCTTTCCCGGGCTGTTTCCTTCAAGGGGGGAGGTACGTTTGGGCGAGGAAAAAGGTTGCTGATTTTCATGATTTTTTTTAAGGAAAGATTCCTTCACTATTTTTTAGATTTAGGGTAGGTTTTATTACTACTTTTGGTTGTTATGGTAATTTTTTTATTGATCTTTGGAAATGGCGGAGGTATGGGACGATCTTGAACGGGTTGCGGCGGAAGTTGGCAGACGGCGTGACACATTTTGCAATGAAAAATACTTTTTTAATTTTCAAAAACATTCAGAGGCATGTTTTAGACAATGAGGTGTAAAGGATTTATACCAAATTTCATCAGCATCGGTCGATAAACTTTTTAGCTATACGTCACGTCAGTTTGAAAAATGCAATTTGGAAGCCCTTGCCATACCTCCGCCATTTTTGAAGATTAAGGCGTTACCCCCACTTGTAGCGCAAAAAGGCCTTTTTCATGAATTTTTTTAAAGAAAACTACAAAACTTTTTTAATCGATCAATATAACATCTTAAAGAACACATCTTGAAGAACTTTCAGTAATTTTTTTATTGAAAAATATTACATTGTTTAGTGGCAAATGGCCGTCAATGAAATAATGTTTTTATATACACGGTTTGCGGTGACCAACATTGCGGCGAAGTGGATCATCTAAAAAAAAAATGCGGATGGATTTAGTCAAATATAAGTATAAACTAGTCTTTAATCGAAGGATTTTAAAAAATATTCATTTTTCACAAAATGGCGGACAGTCAAAGTTAATGGTTCGATTTTAACGAAAAAAAACGGCCGTTTTTTGGCTATAAAAAGACCATTTTTTTCGGAAAAAAAATCGAACGATTAAAGCCTACATTTTTATGTATTAAATAAGCCTGCAAAATTTCAAGAAGATCGGTTCATTAGTGTTCGAGTAATCTTGGTCACCGGCTTCAGAAATGCCATTTTGAGAAAAACGCGTTTAAAGTTTCAATTTCAGTTTACACGAAGAAAATATTTTTTTTGCACTTCAAATTGCACTTCAAAAAAATGCAATAAAAAAAATCGAATTTTTCAAAATCGCAAGTGGGGGTAACCCCTTAATAAGAAAAACACCATGTGACAGCTATAAGTATTATTAAGACATACCCTATGTCTCAATAATGGTGAAGACATTTTTTCTCTTAAAAAAAAAACATGAAAACCAGCTATTTTTTCCTCGCCTAATAGTATCTTCCCCCTAAAAACTTTCCGTCGTACCTTCCACCACCCTTTCCTGGGTCATTGGACAAGCTATCGTGCATGTTGATGGTCGGGAGCGCGATTTCTTAGGGTCGCGAGACTGTTGAATTGGGACTTGGCTCTGATGGGGTCCAGCCCACCAAAACGATTTCACCGTAGGCAATGTGGCCCTTAAAAAACCCCACTGAAAAGGCACATGTGAATCGTGTCGGTACGCTGTAGATAAATTTACGTTTTTGGGCTATATGCCTGCTTACATAGATGTATGAATTAATACTTGTGTGTACATCTTCATTTCCGTCATGAAGAACGGTTTACACAAGTGCACCCTTTCAGCCGTGGTATTTGATGAGCAACACGAGGCCAAACCTGACGTAAAACAGAATATTTTCGACTGCATGCTAACGCTGTGTTTACCGCCCGCGTGGGAATGGAAAATCCAAGTGGGCGCGGTACGTGCAGGCATCTGTACCGGACGAGTACAGAAAAATTGAATGAATAACTTTGTTGCTTATAACGATATATCCATGCGTTCACACATAGGGTCATTTTGATCCGGACGAATTTTAAATAAAACGCTTACTTTCCAAAAATTGAAAAATTGATGTGACTTTGTGCAACAATTTGATTTTATATTTTTGGAATTTTTATTATGCAGACATATGGAGGAGTGTTGAAAGGGTATTTCTGATTTTTTTAAATAAAAACCCACCGAAGGTGCGTTCAGTGCTAGCGGACAAAGTGCCATCCGGGTTAAATTAACCCGATATGTTGAAATCGGTGCCAGTGATAAGCGTGTTGAGGGGTGGGTAGGGGTTTCAGCGTGAAAAAAAAACACTTTTTTGCGAATTTTTTTCCTCTATATGGATAGAGTAAATTTATTGAAATCTTTTGTACATTGTTAAGTGTCATTTCAAGAACATTCCGTGAAATTTGTACGCGAAAATATCCACAAACAAGCCGGTGGTGCGTTTTTCTCGAAACCACTTTTTCAAAGTCCGTGTTCACTGCCATTTGAAAACTACATGACCGATTTATTTCAAACTTGGTACACACTTTCTACATATAAAATACCTCCCCCCAGCGGTTAGTTTGAGATTTTTTTTTACATTGAGGGGGTTTCCACCCCCAAAATGGCGGAATTTTTCGTGAAAAATAGCACTTTTCACTTTACATGACCACCATAAATTTAGAAATGAAAAAAAAATTATCAAAGACCGTTGGGGGGAGATTTGATGATACTTTGACTAAATTTTAATGGTACTTGATTTCAGATAATTTCTAGTTGAGATACAGTGAACACCGCAAATCGTGTTTTTCCAAAGGCGTTCTTGGAAAAGCTTTGTCACCGGCTTGCTTGTGGATATTTTCGCGTACAAATTTCACGGAATGTTCTTGAAATGATACTTAACAATGTACAAAAGGTTTCAATAAATTTACTGTATCCATATAGATGAAAAAATCGCAAAAAAGTGTTTTTTCACGCTGAAACCCCTACCATCCCCTTAACGGAAGGGTATACAGGGTATCCCGTTATAAATGGATAACCCTGCCACTGTCGATAGGTTAGATCATGTTCTACTATATACTGGAATTTCAGTCTAGTAAAAGTCCAACGATTTTCGAGATAAAAATCATCTGCTTTTGGTTTTTCGTGTGGCATTTCTACAAATAATAACTTTTTTAGCCGGTTTTTTGAATAGTACTCTTGGTTATTTGTTTTATGTGGAAAAGTCTTCTTTTTAACCTTAAATGGTAAGGAAACTTTATGAAAAAAGATCGCATGCAGAATTTTCATTCAAACCAATTCGAACATCGGACTGATAGCCTGCGGTGTAAAAAAATGTACTTCCCACATCGTGCCAATTACTTCTAAAAGGTGCTTAGTTATTGTCGATTCATATCATTTGTAGAAATGACCTACGATAAACTAAAAGCAAATGATTTAAAAAAATAACATACAGCCGTAAATCTTGAAAACCGTGGGGTTTTTGAGATTTTTTGAATTTAGTGAATGACTAAATTGAAATTCCAGCAGATAGTAGGACAAGATCGGACCTATCGACAGTTGCAGGATTATCCATTCATAACAGGAGACTGTATGTATATCTATCGAGACAGGACATTTTCCACAAGAGACCATTTTTTTATGTTACTAAAAACGAAAAATGAGTTGTTGAAGTAACGATATAGGTGGAGATTTGAAATCTTCAGATTCATCTTCAGCGGTTTGTATAAGCTTGGAATTTTCAAAATAGGATTTTTTGCAGCACGGTTCCATAGACTTAAGTTTGATCATTATATTATTTTTCATAGGCTTAGTTTTATATATTTTACAAGTTCATATATTTTATAACTTTACATATAGTTATAACTATATTACTTATATATATAGTTAACTATGACTGGATATTTATAGTTTTATAGTCTTAACTTTAATTTGCAATAAAGATTTAGTAAAAATTCCACAAACTGAATCAGCTATGACGATTTTTGTGAAGGGCCAACCCGCTTTCGACGCCACGGCGAGCCGCCCTTGACCCTTCTTTCTTTTCCATTTATCGCGGAGCTTTGCTTTATAAAACGGTGTAAGTCGTATCTCAATATCTATTCGTCCGATACACTTCAAATTCCGACGTAGTATCGTTTGTAACATTTTCTATCATGTGGCCAGATGATTTACCGCTACGTTCACCCATTTGTTATCAAGAAGATTAACGTTTTTTTTTGCCAATTCCGTAATTTGCAAAATTCAAATAAGTATCCGGTCATGCAAACCTTTAATTATTATACCAGAATCATATTTTCAATTGTTCATTTCAGATGAGCCTAGTTTGCCAGCACCACCAACACCAATCGGCGATTTTGTGTAAAAAATGACGAATTCGTTTGATAGAAATTCAAGGGACCATTCCAGTGCAACATTTTTTGAAAATCGTTTTCTGTTTTGCATTATCCAAAAATATGGACTTTCATGAACATGCTGTTAAATTTTGGTCACATAAAATTTTCACATAAAATAATATGTTATTTAAATCAATCATATTTGCCAATATATCGGTACGCAAAAAAAAAAAACATATTTAGTGGCGCCGAATAAATGCTGTAGTTACAATCACATAAAAAGTGTCTCCACACGACCAAACATTTATTAATTTCTAATAAATTATGTTCCAATGTGCCAATTTATTACAAAACAATAAATCTTTTTTCCGAGTGTTCGTACGGTGAATGTGACCGAGTACGTACAATCTGCGGTATGGTACCATGAGCATTAGGGGGTGTAAGCTCGGTCACGTTTATCGCGCGGATTCGTCCGAGGTGCCCAAGACCGTAGGAAACTCGTACCGAGGGGTGAGAAAGACGAAGCGGTTGGTGGCAACGCGAACGCGGTGACGAAGAGACCTGGGAGTCGAGACGAGGCACCCACACACACCCACGCAGCCGACCAACCCCAGGAGCGAGATTGCCTTTAATCCGTCGAGATTTAATACGCGCGACAAATTTTCAGGAGAATTAATTGAATACGCTTGTGGAAGAGGAGGGAGGAGATGAGAGAGAGCGAGAGAGAAGGAGAGAGAGCAGGGATTGGTGTCTCGCGGATTATTGTATGCTTGGGCCGGTTTAACAGCCCACGTTCCATCTTGCCTCTTCCTACCACCCTTTCCACCAAAGTTCTCTCTGTCCGCATTATATATCCCTGGCTATCTCGGAAATCCCTGTCCCTTGGCCAGCAGCATCCTCCTCCTCCGTATCCTCCATGTACACTTTTCCAACAACCCTCCGCATTGGTCCAAGCACCGGTTAGCCCCGACGACCGTCGCTTCTCGCCTCGATGTGTCTTTTCC
This sequence comes from Ophion slaviceki, assembly GCA_944452715.1. Lineage (NCBI taxonomy): Eukaryota > Metazoa > Arthropoda > Insecta > Hymenoptera > Ichneumonidae > Ophion > Ophion slaviceki. The sequence continues at coordinate 31,453,083 of OX101791.1, forward strand.
GAATGATCGAACCGCGCGTATCACCCGGCGGTCCTGTCCCGCCACTCGACGGACACATTAATACGTAGCGCGAAATCAACCACCCACCCCCTCGACGGGACCACCCGTTATCCTTGGCTCCAAAGACAGTTATCAGCCCAAACGTAACGAGCAGGTTGGAGGCCGTTGGAGGACAACGAGACTGTAGACTTACGCCTCATGAGCCGCGAGATAAAAATTCACCACAAACCGTTCGATCCAATCTGCTGGGAAAGTGGGGCTGATGTTTTTGTTTCAATTGATCGGCATCGGAGGTAGAGGTTGGCACTGTCGGAGTTTTTTTTTTATTAAAGGTATTATTTCGATATCAATAGGTTGTGATATTTGGATACCGGTGTTACGATATTTTCCGATATTTGAGGAAAATTTTGATTAAGGGGTTACCCCCACTTGCGATTTTGAAAAAATCGATTTTTTTTATTGCATTTTTTTGAAGTATAAGTATCCGGGCCCATACAGAAGTATGGGCCCGGAATAGATGACTCTATGTAAGTTTACAAAAAAAAATATTTTCCTCGTGTAAACTGAAATTGAAACTTTAAACGCGTTTTTCTCAAAATGGCATTTCTGAAGTCAGTGACCAAGATTACTCGAACACTAATGAACCCATCTTCTTGAAATTTTGCAGGCTTATTTAATATATAAAAATGTAGTCTTTAATCGTTCGATTTTTTTTTCGAAAAAAATGGCCGTTTTATAGCCAAAAAACAGCCGTTTTTTTTCGTTAAAATCGAACGATTAACTTTGACTGTCCGCCATTTTGTGAAAAATGAATATTTTTTAAAATCCTTCGATTAAAGACTAGTTTATACTTATATTTGACTAAATCCATCCGCATTTTTTTTTTCAGATGATCCACTTCGCCGCAATGTTGGTCACCGCAAACCGTGTATATAAAAACATTATTTCATTGACGGCCATTTGCCACTAAACATTGTAATATTTTTCAATAAAAAAATTACTGAAAGTTCTTCAAGATGTGTTCTTTAAGATGGTATATTGATCGATTAAAAAAGTTTTGTAGTTTTCTTTAAAAAAATTCATGAAAAAGGCCTTTTTTGCGCTACAAGTGGGGGTAACGCCTTAAAAACGTTAGGAGCTTGGAAGTAAAGATTAAAGTTGTAGAAATAATAGTGTATAGGTAAAAGTGAAACGATGGTGTTTATTAAAAATCACCGTCTTTTGTTAACCTGGGGTCAAACTGACCCCAAAATGACCCCGGGGTCAAAACGACCCCAAGTGAACTTTAAGCCAAAATTACCAGACGTTGTTGGCGGCTAAGGCGACTGGCCTTCTAATGGTGTTGTGGGGTACCCATTTGCAAGTACAGACTAATCGGACGTGGATATATTTTTTTCCCCTTAAACTATTTCCCACTATGGAGAATTACACGCTATGGACTCATTTTTCTCTCAAACTATCATATCTCAAGAGTGTCACCCTAACATTTTATGAAAAAACATTGAAAATTGCCGGAGTTTTAATTTTTCTCACAAGGAACATCACTTTGGTGTCCTCCGATTTAGTTGAAACTTTTTTATGTGGAGGAGTATCAAAAGCTAAGAGACACATTTTTTTGTTATCGGCGGAAAAACGGTTTCAAGGGGTGAAACGCACCCTCGAAAATAGGGGTGTTTTTCGTTCTTCGAAAGCGTTATTATTTTTTAAAAAACATTGTTGCAATTTGAATTTTTTTTAATATCTCGTACCGTTAAAACGTTATCGACGAAAAACGAAAAACATCCCCATTTTTGAGGGTGCGTTTCACCGCTCAAAACCGTTTTTCCGCCGATAAAAAAAATGCGTGTCTGTTAGTTTTTGATACTTTTCCACACAAAAAAGTTTCAGCAAAATCGGAGTAGGACACCAAAGTGATGTTCCTTGTCGGTAAAACAGGGTTTTTTTTACGCATGACCCATTGCTGATTTTTTCCCGTCATTTTGAAATTCGATAAAAATACAGTACCAACAATGCCGTATTCTAGAATGTTCAAACTAATATCCTCATTTTTTATGAGTCATGCGGCACGATACGATCAACGCGGCAATTGTTAGAAACATGGCTGGGGTCATTGCGACCCCCTGTGACCTGCGCATTATAGCCAGAACGTGGGACCGCGAAGGGTTAAGATCTTCATCTATTGTACATTTCTAAACATACTCTGCTATGTTCTTAATTATATCCAACCCAACATGAAATAGATAAACCAAACAAATTTAAACTTTTATACAAATAAAAAAATTAGTAAACAAGCTAAATTTATTTGAGGAGGTTTTATGCACGTCAGTGTCGCAGTAGCTACCAGAATGCAAACGAATGGCATAGCTTGTGGCAATAATATATTGAGGATGTTAAACGTAGTAAAAAATAAACAAGGGAAAGTAACTTAAGGGGTTACCCCTACTTGCGATTTTGAAAAAATCGATTTTTTATTGCATTTTTTTTAAGTATAAGTATCCGGGCCCATACTTCTGTATGGGCCCGGAATAGATGACTCTATGTAAGTTTACAAAAAAAAATATTTTCTTCGTGTAAACTGAAATTGAAACTTTAAACGCGTTTTTCTCAAAATGGCATTTCTGAAGTCGGTGACCAAGATTACTCGAACACTAATGAACCGATCTTCTTGAAATTTTGTAGGCTTATTTAATACATAAAAATGTAGTCTTTAATCGTTCAATTTTTTTTCGAAAAAAATGGCCGTTTTACAGCCAAAAAACGGCCGTTTTTTTCGTTAAAATCGAACCATTAACTTTGACTGTCCGCCATTTTGTGAAAAATGAATATTTTTTAAAATCCTTCGATTAAAGACTAGTTTATACTTATATTTGACGAAATCCATCCGCATTTTTTTTCAGATGATCCACTTCGCCGCAATGTTGGTCACCGCAAACCGTGTATATAAAAACTTTATTTCATTGACGGCCATTTGCCACTAAACAATGTAATATTTTTCAGTAAAAAAATTACTGAAAGTTCTTCAAGATGTGTTCTTTAAGATGGTATATCGATCGATTAAAAAAGTTTTGTAGTTTTCTTTTAAAAAAATCATGAAAAAGGCCTTTTTTGCGCTACAAGTGGGGGTAACGCCTTAAGGTAGATCGAGCGCGCGCTGTTGATTTCTATAAATTTTGTTCAAATTTTAATCGGACATTGTTCACATAATTATGCATGTTTGAGTGAAATTTCAGAACAGTCGACTATTTAGATTGGGAGATAATGGGTTTTTAAATTGCAACTTTTGACACTGCAGGGTCTGCATTGAAATTTAGACAGAATAATTTTCCGTAACAAATATTCGTCCCCTGTAATAAGGAGACATATTGCAATACCGGATCGTTCCACGTATCCAATAACGTAAGTTTTCGCGGCATATTTAAACTAATACTGCATCACAAATTTTTATTTGGATGTAATTTTTAATTGAACAAAGTTTTTAATTAGTTTTGAATTAACCAACACTTTTATTCGTTAATGAAGATAACATAAACAATACAAAATAATAATAATATTTATAACGCAAATATTTTTTTTGATAAAAGTTTTTAACTTTAGGAACACGATAACTATTTTTCTCCCGAAATATTGAACAATACTGTTTTGCAGTTTTGTCATATGTCTTTTTATTATAGGGGACAAATATTTTTTACGGAGAATTATTCTTTCTTTACTGAACGTTTTTAGCAAAACTGACTAGTAAAGGCAATCCGAACTTTTTTCACTCTTTCCACAACTAGTTTGCTATATAAACATAATTTGTTTTCAAAATTTATAAACACAATAGAATGGTACGACGAATTATGTGACCTGACTTTCGATCAATGCAGACCCTGCAGTGTTAGAAGTTGAACAGTTTTAAACCCATTATCTCCCAATCTAAATAGTCGACTGTCCTGAAATTTCACTCAAACATGCATAATGATATGAATAATGTCTGGTTAAAATTTGAACAAAATCTATAGACATCAAGTGATAATGGTATTTTTAATTCATCACTTTGATATCGAAATATCGGTATTATTCGAGTCCAATATCGGGTGTTTAATATCGGATTTCGGATCTGATATTCCGGTTTTTCGATGTCATCGAAAACCGGTATCCATGCTCTAATCGTCCGTGAGACTGCGGGCCGAGGATTTTGGGAACGATGGGCGAAAATTAATAAAGGTGCGCATTTGGCAACGCTCTCGACATGTTGGGGATGCTTAGACGGAGGAGAGTGCGCTTCTGAATCGTGAGATTCAGGCTGTATCAAAGAATTTATGTACAGGGGGGGGGGGGTCAGGAGAAAAGGGATGGAAGGTGGCGTGAACAGAAACGCAGCATTTTAAGGGATAATGGGCTAACCCATAATCCGGGCCTCCTCTTTCACTGTCTCATCCCTTCTCTCTCTCTCTCTCTCTCTCTCTCTCTTTCTCTCTCTCTCTCTTTCTCTTTCTCTCTCATTGTCTCACCCTCGATCTGGCTCTCTCCTGTCCCTCCGTTTCGAATTAATTCGCAAATATTTCAATTTCGCGAGCATAAAAGGATGTAAATTACATTTTTGGTTGAACGCCCCCGCCGAGGGTGGATACCGCCCTGATGTACGTATAGTGAGGCGTGTACGAACGCACACGAGGAACAGCGAGGCCTGTTGAGTTTGTGCGTGAAGCACAGACGGGTTTTCGGCGCGAATCGAATCGGCGAGTATATTGGAAGGAGACTCGGACGAGGACTGGACGACATCGTCGAAACGTGCGAGAGTCCTCGCTCTTCAGGAGTGGGATAATCGTTTTATTAACCAAATAAAATCGATGATTGAACGAGGATGATCGCGTTTTGCAGAAGCCCAAAAAGCTTCGCCCTGGGACTCTCTCTCTCTCTCTCTCTCTCTCTCTCTCTCTCTCTCTCTCTCTCTGACGCTCTCCAGTCCGGTGGTACATCCTCCCTTGTGGAGATTCGCCTTATTGACACAGATGTCACCGTCCCGAATCGTTTTGCGACAGTTAAACGCAGCGGGCCAAACTTTCGGAGACTAAATCTCTCCTCGTCCTATCTCATCTCATACTCGACACCCCCCCCCCCTTCCCGCCCCTTTGCGCCTTTCCCTTCACGTTTTCGATTTTACCATCGCGGCTTCAAAGCAGGACTCTGCGAACTCTATCGAGCACCCACTCATCGTGATTAATATATTACACTTTAATTCACTCCGCGCATGAGAATATATATATATATATATATATATATATATATATATATATATATATATATATATATATATGTATGTATGTATGTATGTATAGATATATGTATGTATGTATGTATGTATATATACAGGGTGTCCTGTCATGAATGAATAATCCTGCAACTGTCGATAGGTCAGATCATGTCCTACTATATGCTGGAATTTCAGTTTAGTAAAAATCCCACGGTTTTCGAGATTTTTGCGTTATGTTATTTTTTGAAAAAAATCATCTGCTTTTGGTTTTTGGCATGCCTTTTCTACAAATGATATGAATCGACAATAACTAAGCAACTTTATAAAGTAATTGGCACGATATGCGTAGTACATTTGGTATATGTCTAGAATCGGGGCTCCTGACCAAAAAGAGGTTGAACATTTTTTCACCCAGATGACATTTTTCGGGGTACTTTCTTATAATTATACAACTCGGCGGAAGACAATTTCCGAAACAAACCAAAACAAACCCAAACAAAATATATTTTACTCGCACACGTACACAAAAATGTTTGGGTTTGTTTGGGTTTGAGCGTGGGTGTGTGTGTATGCGTGCCCTACCTCCTGACCTCAATGTTCACGTCGAAGTGTTTAAAATCCAAAATTTCGTTGAATGTTTTCCCAAATTTAAAAAACCCAAAATTTATGAAATTAATAAAAATAGTTAGCCTCCGCCGACGAAGTATCATCAGTGGAGACCAATTGAAGCTGCTCATGGTAAAAAAAAAAATGTTGACGTTTTTGGTCAGGAGCACCGATTTTAGAAATTTACCGTACATTTTTTTCATACCGCGGACTATCAATGTCAGATGTTCGATTTGGTTTGTATGCAAATTCTGCGTAAGATCTTTTTTCGTAGAGTTTGCTTAGCATCTAAGGTTAAAAAGAATATTTTCCTAGATAAAAAATATAACCGAAAGCATTTTTTTCTAAACCTGGTCAAAAAAAGTTATGATTTGTATAAATGGTATGAGAAAAACCAAAAACAGATGATTTTTATTTCGAAAACCGTGGGACTTTTACTAAACTAAAATTCCATCATTTAGTAGGACATGATCTGACGTATCGACGGTTGCAGGATTATTCTTTGATATCAGGACACCCTGTATATGTTACATGTATGTGCGTATGTATGTAGATATTCGTGGACGAACAAGGAAGGACGATCTTTTGTGAGAAGTGCCTGGGAGAGCGATCCGCTTGGTAAAGGGGGACTGCCAGGGCCTAAAATTTTATATATTTCGTTATGTTGCTTCCGGAGAGAAATGCCCAGTCCACATAGTCGCGCTTGATGACGTACGAGCAATCAGAAATAAAATTTCAACGTAGATTGTTAATTCGTGGAAATAAATATTGCTCGACTCCTTTAATGAATTTTTCAAAAACTGACATTTGGATGAAGCTCACAACCGGAAACGGTAGATCGTCTCTGCTAAAAACGTCAGGCTCGGTGGTTCGATAAAATTGACGACAAACGTGCGATGAGCGTAGAAATTATTGGCAAGCATCGCTTTTCGAAAGTAAGGAGAAGAAGGAAGAATATTTTTCGCGTATTTTATTCGATGGGGTATTTTGAATTCCAATGTTTGAGGCGAATGTTTATATAAATTGTGTTTGTTGATGAAAATAAGCGGAAAATGCGAAGGAAAAAATGGCAAGTGTATAGATATTTTTCTATACACTGTGCATACGCGAAACATTTTGTAAATTTCAATGGTACTTTGAGGGGTATATGTATAACCTTGAAATTAAAAAAACAGATCGATTTTCAATTTGTTTTTTTTCGTCTCAGGTATTGGGACGATAAGGTCGATCTTTCGCACCTAGATAGTAGATAGTCGTGACATGTCACCGTTTTTTTATTGCGAAATATATATAAACAACGTGATTATTGTTATTTAATATCAGGACTGTAGCCTCCGCACGGCTCGGTCGCTCACATGATTCCGGTAACTAGATTCATCTAAAGTAAAAAATGGAAAAGTATACTTTTAGTACAATGGTGACGCTACAAACCCACCGGATACTTTTTCAAAATTTTAAAATTTGCATAAATTACACTGTTTCGAAAAAAAAAATGTCGATCTTCGACGAAAAATAACGATCATTAAAACACATCTAAAACTTATTTATAACAATAAATACAATTATTATTTTATAAAAAAAAAAAAAATCTGTAATTTCTATTAATATAATTTGTATCGCGAAATTTGTAGAACAAATAAAGTTTCTGAAGAGGATCCGAACCAAGGATCGAAACGTTAACGAGTGAAAAAAACTCCTTCTTTCTTTCCACCACGACCTTGGAAATCTCACGAACGGAATCGAAGCCGATTCCTCAACATCTAGAAAAATAACGACTATACGTGTGTTATTAACAAGCGGAGGAACGTATGAAAAAATCATGCTGTCTTTCGATTGATAGGTTATTAAATATGTTCAGTCCAAATTTGAAGTAAATCGGACGATTAGATTTTGAGATACGACGTACGCCAAATTGCAAAGTATACTTTCGAGATAAACGCAAGAAAAGAAAACGTACCAAATTTACTTTTTCCGTATACAATTTTCGTATAAATGTTTAGGCCTGCTCAATATCTTCAGTGGTTCTTTATGATTTCGGGTACGGGCAATACGAATAAGACATTTATTTTGTTCTAGAATCTTTTTTTTCGTTATAAACAATTTAATTGTTACAATGACGATTGTGACGAAAAAGTACATTTTATAGAAGACGGTTTGAAATAAAATATGTTTCTGAATTGACAATGAAACATGTCTCTTTTATTTTTTTTTTGCTAGCTCCATTAGTAATGAAGATATGAACAACAAACATTTTTATGAGAAAGACGGAACTATGAGGGAAAGGGACGAAACGATGAGTGAGAGGTGATGCGATTAATTTCCGTCGCTTACATCTCCATTGCTAATGGGGCTAGTACGAAAATCAAACATCTTTTATTAAAAATGTCTATCTATGAAATGTATTCTTTCGTCCCAATTGTTATTTGAAAAATTTAATTATAAGAAAGTGCCTTGGTGTATAGACTACTTGCTTGAGATAAAATCCCCATTTTTTTCGTACTTTCTACTGCGATTCCTGCACCGTATAATAATCAAACAGCCTGGTTCAACAAAGTCATATCAATGCCCTTGGAAACCATACAATGCACCACGCAGCATCCACTAAAATCGTCATAACTCGGTCAATTTTTGGAATTTTATAAAATCTTTGAACCAGAAAATGAAAATTTTACGCAATAAGAAAATAAAATAAACCAAACATTGATTTTTTGAAATTTCACGTTTATGCATACCCCTCAAACGCGTTTTTCTCGGTACCACGTTTTCCAAGTTTGCGGAAGTGCTCCTACACGCCCTGGATGAGCAATCCTTATGAAATTTAACAGGCACGTGTACAACAAACGTCTTCATTACTTTAACTAGAATTATCCGAAAATATTGAAACGTTATTGTACGAACAAAAAACTGCAAAAATGTTTGGTAAAAAACTAAACCTCCCCTTCAATCGGTCACTTTTTTCAATTTCCAAATGTTTCTTCTTGATTGTAGTTCAACTTATACCCAATATTGTACAAAGTGAAAATACTTATATTTAATTTTTCCGGTTCAGATCACCTGTCCAGAACTTCCGGGAGCGAAGAATAGCACCGTCGGTGCACCGAGGTACGTGGCTCCTCCCACTCCCATGTTTCGTCAAACATTGCAAAATATTTTTGACATAAAAAAATTGGTGAAAAATCGATTATTTTTTGGCCCAACAAAGTAGAAACCTCCCATAATTCTTTCAGTTAATTTGGGTTTGTTTGCACTGAAAAAAAAACCAATTGAATCAAAAAAATATATTGGTTGATTCAAATAAATGTCCTGCGGCGGAGTGCCACAGATAAATGACAATGTTTCAATACTATAAAATATTGGAAAACGTGATTGATCTAAATAACATATTATTTTATTTGGAAAAGCTCTTCTGTTCACTGAATATCGACATCATCCTTCAAATAAAATTATATTCTATTGAAATCATTCTTTATACAATCCGTAGATGTATTGGATGAAATAATTAAGCGGTTGCTACAAACATTTTTTATTTTGCACAAAAATTTAATCAATAGAATTAATTATTTCTTTACTACATCGAAACGAATATGCCATGGGACGTAAGTTTTTCAATTTGTTTTAAATCTTAAATAAAAAGTGAGCACTAGAATGATCATCCACGATAATAATAGAGAGAATATCGATATCCAACAGAATATCCATGGAGAGAATATGAGATATTCAACTGATTGGAATAGATACTACACTTTGATCTTAGCCACAGGCCAAGAAGCGATACTCTTTAGAGTTTCTCCAGCGTTTAAGGCGTTACCCCCACTTGTAGCGCAAAAAAGGCCTTTTTCATGAATTTTTTTAAAGAAAACTACAAAACTTTTTTAATCGATCAATATACCATCTTAAAGAACATATCTTGAAGAACTTTCAGTAATTTTTTTATTGCAAAATATTACATTGTTTAGTGGCAAATGGCCGTCAATGAAATAATGTTTTTATATACACGGTTTGCGGTGACCAACATTGCGGCGAAGTGGATCATCTGAAAAAAAAAATGCGGATGGATTTAGTCAAATATAAGTATAAACTAGTCTTTAATCGAAGGATTTTAAAAAATATTCATTTTTCACAAAATGGCGGACAGTCAAAGTTAATGGTTCGATTTTAACGAAAAAAATCGGCCGTTTTTTGGCTATAAAACGGCCATTTTTTCGAAAAAAAATCGAACGATTAAAGACTTCATTTTTATGTATTAAATAAGCCTGCAAAATTTCAAGAAGATCGGTTCATTAGTGTTCGAGTAATCTTGGTCACCGACTTCAGAAATGCCATTTTGAGAAAAACGCGTTTAAAGTTTCAATTTCAGTTTACACGAAGAAAATATTTTTTTTTTGTAAACTTACATAGAGTCATCTATTCCGGGCATCAAAAAAAAACTGCACTTCAAATTGCACTTCAAAAAAAAGCAATAAAAAAATCGATTTTTTCAAAATCGCAAGTGGGGCTAACCCCTTAAGTAGATTTTCAATTCGCGCTACGCTTACGGGAAACGAGCGCGCGTGCGGCCTCTAGCGGTTCCTCCGAGAACTACAGGTTTGCTCACACCTATAATTTCGGTGGCGCTCGGCCATGATTTCGTTAAATTTTTTCAACCGAATGTGCAACAAACAAATTTTACTTTCGCATAATTTTTTAACCAATTCAGATATTCGCTTAATATTTTTCAATCAAAATAAAATATTAATATCTTAACGAATAATGTACCTAAAATCAATATCGGATATAGTGAAAACAACAAAATAACATATTTACTCAATAGAAATTTTATTTAAAAAAAAAGAGCGAAATTCAATTTTTCTTGTGTATTCGAATCAACAATATTCATGTTATGAATTGAAACGCTCTTTTCGTTCGTTGCAGAAATTGCATTCAAAACTATATAATTTGCTCGCGATAATTTTTTAGATAGTTTTAATAATATATTGTTCTCGACTAACAATATATGTTTTAAATGAAAAAAAACTGTCAATTTTATCATGTTAATGAAGTCAATAGCGTTGTGTTTGGACTAATAAATCCGATTATTTACACCATCAATTTCACAATTGAATCAACGAAATTTCATTCGATAACACCAATGATATTGGATCAGTGATTTTTTTCTCAGTGTGAATACCATGACAATCCTTCCAATTCGTTTGGGGTTTCATTGAGTTTTAGTAGGTACCATACCATAATTTGGCTACTTATTTTTGCCCTTTTTTCAACGGCTGCAACGTCCTCGTATTTTTTACACTAAAACATCTCCACAATTTGCTATAGATGGAAAATTCGACGTACACGCGACAGCCTCATGGATCATCCGTTATCCATTGCCAAATTGTTGATATCCCCGTATCCGTTGAATGTCCAACTTTTATCGCTGACTGCCCCGACGATGATTCAGCCCGCCTATTTAACGTCGTCCCATATCGTTGGACGATAAATATACGCGAGGATTGATTTGTCGGTACTTCTCTGCGGATGTCGTTGCGCCCCCGTTCAAACGTTTCCTGAACGGAGACAGCGCGCGCGCCGGCAACCGTACGGAGAGAATATAATTCGTATAGGAACGAGAACCGAACGGAATCGTGTTCAGTGGAGCAACTACAATGGACGCGACAGAGGAAATAAGGGAATGGTACGTGTACACAGATCTATGACGTGCACGCGTCATCGTCATCAACTTTGTCCCTATCCGATACTCCGTCTCTTCTCCTCCATCGTATATCGTAAAACGCAGCAATTGACGATCGAACCCCGCCATTGTGGCGATTACCGGAAATTCTAGAACGTTTCGTAAACTCCAAAGTGACCGGCAGTCACGGGCCGGAATCGTTTGCTCGCTTTGTACACACGCTTGGACATTAAACATCCAAATAAACGAGTAGATATCAAAGGATGTCAAATTTGTTCGGGAAAGTCAATTTTATTTTAATTCATCGTAATTTACGTTGTGTTGTTATTATGCATGTTTTTTTTCAATCAAGCACTGTATCCGAGATTTTGGAAAAGTTTTTTTTTTTCATGAGGGGGAAAAATTCGAAAATTCGTGAACAAACTGCGGATCTTTAGGCTTGAATATATTTATAGATCAAATAAAAATCAGACAGCAAAATGATCAATAGAAATAAACGGCGAGGATATTGAATTTATTCGGGAAAATCAATTCTATTTTAGTCAATCGTAATTTACGTCGTTTGGTTATTAACAATAAATTTTTTTCGATCGCGCACACTATCTGACATTTTTGCACACTTTTTTTTCATACATCTCAAAAAATGGGGGAAAAATCGAAGCTCCGTGAACAAACTTTGAATTTTCATCCCGAATCAATTCATAAATAAATGAAAACCAGAAAGAATAATAATGAGTAAAAAAGAAACGAAGAGGGTATTTAAGGGGAGGGTAGGGGTTTGCACTTTTGAAAAATCGATATTTTTGTCTTTTCTTATAGTTAAACATATCAAGAATATAATTTCAAAATTTGAAGTCAATCAGAGCAAAACTCTCGAAGTTATTGACTATTTAGTCCCGCTTCTCTAACACTGTAGCTTCGACTTCTCTAAACTTCAAACGCGTTTTTCTCGAAACCACTTTCTCAAAGTCCGTGTTCGCTGCCATTTGAAAACTACATGACCGATTTATTTCAAACTTGGTACACACTTTCTACATATAAAATACCTCCCCTCAACGGTTAGTGTATGAGATTTTTTTTTACATTGAGGGGGTTTTCCGCCCCCAAAATGGCGGAATTTTTCGTGAAAAAATTGCACTTTTCACTTTACATGGCCACCAAAAATTTAGAAATTAAAAAAAATTATCAGAGATCGTTGGGGGGAGGATTTAATGATACTTTGACTAAATTTTAATGGTACTTGATTTCAGATCATTTCTAGCTGAGATACAGTGAACACCGCAAATTGTGTTTTTCCAAAGGCTTTCTTGGAAAAGCTTTGTCACCGGCTTGTTTGTGGATATTTTCGCGTACAAATTTCACGGAATATTTTTGAAATGACATTTAACAATGTACAAAAGGTTTCAATAAATTTACTCTATCCATATAGATGAAAAAAAATCGCAAAAAAGTGTTTTTTTTTCACGCTGAAACCCCTACCCTCCCCTTAAGTTCTTCGGGAAAAACAATTTTATTTTAGTAAATCGTAATTCACAACGTATTGTGATTATCAATAAACTTTTTCCGATCACTCACAACATGCGACATGTTTGCAAACTTTCCCTTTCATACATCGCAGAAAACAGGGGGAAAAATTCAGGCCTCGTAATCAAATTGCGGATCCTTATGCCCGAATCCATTCGTAAATAAAACACAAATCAGGCAGTGAAATAATGAATAAAAAGCAACGAAGAGGATATTTCATGTTTTTGGAAAAATACATTTTATTTGAGTAAATCGTAATTTACGTCGTATATTATCAATAGCGTTTTTCCGATCACGCACAGTTTCGGACATTTTTCTACACTTTTTTTTTTCATACATCGCAAAAAAGGCGGAAAAAAATTCCAGCCTCGTGACCAAACTGCGGATCCCAATGCTCGAATCAATTTATATCTAAAGTAAAAATCAGGTAAAAAAATAGTCAATAAAAAGACGAACAGGATATTTGATTCATCCGGGAATATCAATTTCATTTTCGTAAATCCTAATAAACATTGTATCGTTGTTATCAATGGACTTTTTCGATCACGCACAGTATCACGCATTTCTGCACACTTTTTTTCATACACCTCAAAAAAAGGGGAAAGTTCCAAGCCTCGTGACCAAACTGCGGATCATACCCAAATCAATTCATAAATAAAATCCAAACCCAAACAAGAAAAATAAACAATAAACACAAAGAGGATTATAATTAATCCCGGAAAATCAAGTTAATTTTATTAAATCGTAATCTACGTCTCATTGTTATTATCAATAAACTGTATCGACCACGTATTCGACATTTCTGGACAGTTTTTTTCATACAACGCAAAAAATTAGGAAAAAAACATCCAAGCCTCGTGAATAAATTTCGGATAAAACGGCTCTCTGGTATCTCGTATAAAATTGTCGACTTGCATTTCGAGTGCAGCGAATAATACGAACGAATGTATATATTGACGTGCGGATGTGTTTAGCGAAGGCGCAATAAAGAGTCTCAACAAGGCGTTCACAAAGGACCGGCGACAGAAGAAAAGCCAGAGATATATGTATTATCAAGCGTATGAATGCAGGCGTATACATAGGCGCGTTATATGGTGGAACGAGGGCGCGAAGGTCAGGGGGTTGCGAGACGGCACGTGCCGTCAACCCCTGTTATGACAGCCCGTCGACACGAAATTTCTGCGTGTCCGTCTCTCTCTCCCTCTCTCTCTCTCTCTCTCTCTCTCTCTCTCTCTCTCTCTCTCTCTCTCTCTCTCTCTCTCTCTCTCTCTCTCAGAATCCTTCAACTTCCGCAAAGATTTATCGAACTGCCACGTGGACCACCGTCCTCTCGCATGGCAATATCACAGTAATTGTCCCTCAATTCGCGTGGGATTTATTTCTCCTTTACTGCAGGATCATTAGTCGCCCAATGCGATTAACCAAACTCCACATTCCTCCCGTATACTTCAATATCGAGAAATTTCCCTGCCGATCACCGAATCATCGAATTATAGAGATTTCCATTCTGCACCAGGTCGACCATAAACCGAAATGTGGCCCTGTCCGTCACCTCGGTCTTCACAAACGTTTTTTTTCTTTCGCTTTCCATCGATGACATCGATCGACCAACCGATCGAGGTCGAGGGAGCGGCGAGAGGAGCGACGGCAAAAAAAAACCGTAAAACGATCAAGTCAGTCGAGTCTATTAGCCATATGTGACCGGCCAGAAATAATGCTAATAGAAATTGATGACCGCAGAGCGGTTCTAGCGCAGGACGCATCACTTTGTGTCATCCATACACCCCGTGAGATATGGCTACGAGCTCATCCTCGTTTTCACGACTGCCATACTGGATTGTACATGTGTAGAAAGCTGAAATGTAATACGTGCACGTGGTCAATGCAGTATACTCGTACCACTAGGCACATCGAACGACCAACAGCTGGTATCTGTGGGCCAAGAGAGATATAACTTGAACGAGCTCAGAGACGACTTACGATTCGCATCTGGTTTCGTCCTGACGTACACGACAGAATTACAACGTCGATGTCCATTTAATGTGAAAACTGTCAGGAGTCCTCACCTCCGTTGTCACCGGTTTCGGTATTCCCAGCCGGAAAAATGGAAAATCGACGAACTATTCGAGCGAAAAATTGTTCTATCTCGGAATATTAGCAGAGAGTTGCTCAGGCAGGATTATAATGTCGAAATCGAGTCAAAGGATTATGCCTAGTTGTGACTGTCGGGAACAGCTTAATTTTGGGATTTTTTTAAAAGAAAATTGTGATGATACATTTAAAAAAAAAATTAGGTATTTGAGAAAATATCGTCTGATGAACACGCTGTAATTTTTGGTGTGAAAATGTTCAATTGTCGTACGGCCGATGTCCGGGAAGCACTTCTCGAAAACGTCTTTCGCGGTGACCATTGTCCTTCTGAAGCAGGTTATCGAATTTGAAAAAAACTAAGATTTCCTTAGTATATTAGTTTATCCTATGATTAAGGGGTTAGGCCACAGTATCGGGTATAAAATCATGCGCGAATTTAACAATTTTTTTCGAATGAAAAAGTGATTCAGTCATAAAATTAATTACACATCTATTTAGTATGAATATCAAGCTGTCAGAAAATATATATTTTTTTTTCGATGTACAAAACGGCCGACTACTAATATTTTCTTTTGTTATCTTTTTTAGGCGCTCCACGGCATGTCATTTAGCATCCACAATTTTGTACCTAGAACAAAACACAAAAATTCTCGTCAATCTACATTAAAATACCTACAGAAGTACGTGCGGAATTAAAAAAATATTGTTTCATTCAAAAGTTGTAGGTATTTGAATTGAGTTGTAGGTATTTGAATGAATTTTCAGTGAACATTTTCATATAAAACTGCTCATAAAATGAAAAGATTTCGGTTAATCAGAAATTCCGTACGTACTTCTCTGTGAAATGCAATTAGGAACATAACTTTTTAATTTGAAGTAAATCGAGTGATAATTGTTGAAGTTATTTGTCACGCCAATTGAAAAAAGCTGTTTCGAGAAAAACGCGTTTAAGGGGTTACCCCCACTTGCGATTTTGAAAAAATCGATTTTTTTTAATTGCATTTTTTTGAAGTATAAGTATCCGGGCCCATACTTCTGTATGAGCCCGGAATAGGTGACTCTATGTAAGTTTACAAAAAAAAATATTTTCTTCGTGTAAACTGAAGTTGAAACTTTAAACGCGTTTTTCTCAAAATGGTATTTCTGAAGTCGGTGACCAAGATTACTCGAACACTATTGAACCGATCCTCTTGAAATTTTGCAGGCTCATTTAATACATAAAAATGTAGTCTTTAATCGTTCGATTTTTTTTTCCGAAAAAAATGGCCGTTTTAAAGCCAAAAAACGGCCGTTTTTTTTCGTTAAAATCGAACCATTAACTTTGACTGTCCGCCATTTTGTGAAAAATGAATATTTTTTAAAATCCTTCGATTAAAGACTAGTTTATACTTATATTTGACTAAATCCATCCGCATTTTTTTTCCAGATGATCCACTTCGCCGCAATGTTGGTCACCGCAAACCGTGTATACAAAAACATTATTTCATTGACGGCCATTTGCCACTAAACAATGTAATATTTTTCAATAAAAAAATTACTGAAAGTTCTTCAAGATGTGTTCTTTAAGATGGTATATTGATCGATTAAAAAAGTTTTGTAGTTTTCTTTAAAAAATTCATGAAAAAGGCCTTTTTTGCGCTACAAGTGGGGGTAACGCCTTAAAGTTTTAGGTACTCTATGGCCGTGCCAGAGGTGGGCTTACGTTATACGCTCAAAGTCGGTGAAAAAAAAATTGTCTTGCTACAAATCGAATAGTAACTTATTCTTACGATTATAACGCACCGTTTTAGCGAGAAAAAAAATCGATTTTTTGAAAATTCTACTATGGCCTTACCCCTTAATCGAAGGAATTTCCGCAATAGCGAATTGAAAAAAGAATGGCGCGTTTTTAAAGTAGAGCATGGATATGGGTTTTTCGACAATATCGAAAAACCGGTATATCGGACTAATACATCTAGAAAAAGCCCGCACAATTTCAGAAACATCGATGCATTAGTTTTTGAAATATTTTGCTCACCAACTTTGAAAACGTACTTTCGATTAAAAAAGCGTTTAAATTGAGGAGCTGGCATTTTTTATGCAACATTCATAAGATGGTATACTGCTAAAAAATCTCGTTTTTGAAAAAAATTGACTTTCCAACTTCCCCAACTAGACACAGCCCATTAACGTGAAAACCATCACGCGTCCTTTTCGTCTCCTTCGCCCAACTTTCTGGCATGCCCAGATGGAAAAATCGAAAACCAACGAACCCGCAAAAAAAGATTGTTCCACCTTCAAAAATTCGGCGAGAGTTGCCCAGGCAGGTAATAAATATGACGAGAGGCAAATAAGCGCCTATTGTATATTCCGTCCGTTTGTTAACGTGCTCTCGTGTTGGAACAAGAAGGTCGTGCTGTACACCGCGATGCTCGTTTCCCAAAAGTCCGAATTAAATATTCGCCTCGCGTTCCTCATTTTCGAGACTTTCGGCCCAAAATGTAATAAAAAAAAGAAAGAAGTAAGCGGGGTCCTAGGGGTTGGAGGGGGATAGAGGTGAACGATCAGAAAGGAAAAAAAGAGACAATCGAGTAAAAAATGTGGTGGCTGTTGGAGGCTTGGAAATCGTGGGACACCCGTATACAAAACGATCGGTAAAGGCTCGCGCGATGAATGCATCAGTATCATTTACCGGTGCTTCGTGTTCCCCGTCTATGCGTATATAATATAAAAGAAACGTATTAACGTTGAGCGGAAACATGGCTAGGTAAAGAAAAAAAAAAAGAGAGAGAGAGAGAGAGAGAGAGAGAGAGAGAGAGAGAGAGAGAGAGAGAGAGAGAGAGAGATTGCGACAGTCGATCCATAGCCTGAAAACATTATTTTTATACCGTTTGGTAGCGTATAACGATGCGGGTGAGCCTCGCATTGAATTTCTAATCGGCATATGTAACGTATATAGAACCGCGTACGTAAAACGTAAAATAAAGGGAAAAAAAATCAACGAAAATGTTCCGATCGTTGTACGGTCTGAAGGTCCGAGATGGAGGTTGTCGATTTCGACCGATTTTCATTTCGAGCAATGCCCATAGTACTGCAGGAATAATAAAACGTCCAATTTAACGGCGGATGCATTCATATATTCCTCGCTCTGACGATAGTCCGAGCGTATAATCTACCCGATGATTTTGTACGGATACATTTTTCATGGGACTCTCGATGCTCCGCGTTATTTTTGTGAAAAAATGCCGGGCGTCAAAATGACGAGGAGGGATTTGGATAATTTGGGAATTTGAGTGAGGAAAACTTTATCGCAAAATCTGTCTCGAGACCTAGACCGGAAACTGCCTGTCATTCGAGAGCTTGTCGACAGACGCATTTGTTGTAAAATTCTCTCGCTCTCTGGCTTTGACGCATTAGTTCAACGCGATACGGAGCTTATAAATATGAATGAAAAGACAATCATAGCGGACCCGAATTTTAAGAACACTGGAGCGGCATAATATTAGTAGGGAAAGAGCGAGATTGATAGTTTTGATAGTTTGTTTTATGCCTCGGTCGGAAACTTTGGGCAATGTGATAAATTGTGGGTACAATAATAAAATGATTATAATGATAGATAATATTAATAATAAATTAATCATGAGAATAAGATATAACTAAATGTAATAAAATTAATAATTATAAAATAGAAAATAAATAATAAGGAAATAGTGTTAAATGGCTAAAAGTTGTATAATTCGAAGTAATGAGAAATATACGTACGAAATAATATATGAAGTAGGTTATAAGAGCATGCGGGTGATAAGAGAGAAATAAGTAACTGAGAAAAACTATAACATTGTAATAGGCCAATCTGATCTGAATTTTGTCATGTTCGATGTATCATCCGAACATGACACATTGATCCAAATCAACGAAGTGAACTACATCTACCTAGGAGCCTGAAAAATTGCAATATTTCTATTTTTTCGGAAGCAGCGAAAAAGAAGCGCATTTTTTTTACACAAAGGTACATATATTGAGAGAATTTTAAAAAAATCACCACAAAATACAGACACAAAAACAATACAACAACAAAAACATGGCCGCCGACAGATGATGAAATTTTTTTCGCGGCGTTCGGTGACGCCAAAAATGCGACACGCGATGGGCGTATTTAGCGTAATCTTCTGCGTCGCTATTGTCATCATTGCTTGAACTTTTAAGGAGCTACATCTACCTAGACGCTCGAAAAAATTGCCAAATTCCTTTTTTTCTGGGAGACGGTTGGTGAAAAACAAACGCTTTATATATATTGAGAGCCGTTAAAAAATATCACCAAAAAAAATACAGAAAAACAACAAAAACATGGCCGCCGACAGAAGAATGAATTTTTTTTTACGGCGTTTGGCGGTGGACGCTATCCAGCTTGAACAGTCCACCTGAAATATAAAAGCCAAACGGGTTTTTCAAGTTAACAATAAATACGAGTCGTTGACGATCGTCGATTTTTAATATCATTTTTTTGACCGAAGTGGAGTTAAATTGAAACTCGAGCGTACAAAATCTATGAAAAAAGCAATAATTTTTACGTAACTATTAAAAAATGAAGATGGATTTTAGAAAAGTGAGATCGTCAACGACCCGTAAATGTTTCTCTTCGTATCTCCTGTAAATTTGGAAACAATCCATCAAGTGGTTCTCGGGATATCGTGTCCACCGACTTTAAAAACAGTATCATCTGCAGGCGGCCATGTTTGTGTTGATTTTCAATATTTTTTGTTTATTTTCTTGAGGCTCTCAATGCGTACCTTTGTGTTAAAAATGCGTTCCTTTTTCACCAACTGATTCCCAGAAAAAAATTAGAAATTTTGTCATTTTTTTCGGGCCTTTAGGTAGATGTAGCCCCTTAAACAAAGCAAGAACGAAGCGAGAGAGAGAGAGAAAGAGAAAGAGAGAGAGAGAGAGAGAGAGAGAGAGAGAGAGAGAGAGAGCAACGACATATTAGAAGCGACGGATTCATCGTATGATGACCCTGGGTGAACATGTCGAGAAGTTAGCGGAGGAACAGAAAGACCGAGCGAGAAGTTAGACGGGGAATAATAACGTTCGGAGCCAGGCCTGGGAGCCTTCCAATGGAGGAAACGGGCTCACGGATATGCGCCATAAATTCCACGATTATGTCGAGCATAATGCGTACAAAATTATGCGAGAGTCACCCGAAAAAGCATCAGGCCCGCACTTTCGTCGTGTCCAGACCTCGTTAACCCCGGAAGTCAAGGGGCAACATTTTTTTGTTGCTCCCAATATCATTATACTTATTCACGTGCGTCGTAAATATAGACCGCGCTCTCGGCATCATCTCGCTAAACCATGATAAAAAAATCAAATGTTCAAGAGCGCAAAGGTTAGCGGAACGAAAGTTCTTACGCGCCTATAATTGGATAGGAGCTCAGCGGAATAAATAGAAATTCATTTGATTCGAATAAAGTTTGGGCCATTTGAATTCGGAATATGGGATTAGGACTGTAGGATTGCTCGTTAAAATAATACGGGTGAGTTATAATGAGGATGGGTGAAATAATACGGAATGATGTGAGGATGAAAGATTTTCTTTTTGTAGAGAACTTTGTTTTTACTAAACACTGTGGTGGTATTGAATTTTTTGTTTCATTCCAATTTATTAAGGCAGTATTCTAGTCTAGAAATTTAAAGAAATCGATTTTTTTCCATTTTCTTAAAGTATAGACTCTTGGGAATATGTCTTCAAAAGTAAATTCCTAATAATTATGTTCGAATGAAGTTTGGGGCATTTAAGGCGTTACCCCCACTTGTAGCGCAAAAAAGGCCTTTTTCATGAATTTTTTTAAAGAAAACTACAAAACTTTTTTAATTGATCAATATACCATCTTAAAGAACACATCTTGAAGAACTTTCAGTAATTTTTTTATTGAAAAATATTACATTGTTTAGTGGCAAATGGCCGTCAATGAAATAATGTTTTTATATACACGGTTTGCGGTGACCAACATTGCGGCGAAGTGGATAATCTGAAAAAAAAAATGCGCATGGATTTAGTCAAATATGAGTATAAACTAGTCTTTAATTGAAGGATTTTAAAAAATATTCATTTTTCACAAAATGGCGGACTGTCAAAGTTAATGGTTCGATTTTAACGAAAAAAAAACGGCCGTTTTTTGGCTATAAAACGGCAATTTTTTTAAGAAAAAAAAATCGAACGATTAAAGACTACATTTTTATGTATTAAATAAGCCTGCAAAATTTCAAGAAGATCGGTTCATTAGTGTTCGAGTAATCTTAGTCACCGACTTCAGAAATGCCATTTTGAGAAAAACGCGTTTAAATTTTCAATTTCAGTTTACACGAAGAAAATATTTTTTTTTGTAAACTTACATAGAGTCATCTATTCCGGGCCCATACAGAAGTATGGGCCCGGATACTTATACTTCAAAAAAATGCAAAAAAAAATCGATTTTTTTAAAATCGCAAGTGGGGTAACCCCTCAATGAGGAATATATGCGATAAGGAGTGTAGAATTGCAAGTTAAAATAATGCATATGAATTATAATAAGGCAGGCTCAAATAATACGGAGTGCAGTGAGGATAATAAATAATCTTTTTTGTAGAGAATTTAGTTTCGACTGGACATTATGACGGTATTGATATTTGACAAAATCGATTTTTTTTGCGTTTTCGAGAAGCATAGATTTTTAAGAATATGTCCGCAAAAGAAAGTTCCTGATAATTACGTGCTTATAGTGATTTTAAACAAAACCAGAATTGGCTGGACCAGTCGGAGTAACGAATTTCAGAAGCTTCTAAGGAAGCTATACTGCTCGCAGGGAAGAACGGGCTTCAGGAAATTGTCATTTCGGAGTAGAGGGAGGCACACTTCACGAGACAGGTGTGACCAATTAATATAACGTAAGTATAACATAGTATTTATATTACGCAGATGGTTGCGGTTTTCTGAAATTGAACTCAAAACTTTAAACGTGTTTTTTTTTTCAAAACTACTTATTTCAACCTGGTTGACATAAAATCTCGAGTTTCATGCAACCGATTGACTTCCAATTTTGTGTGGACCTTCAGTATATATTCCTCCATCGTCCCTATCTCCTTTGAACTGCTAAATTACTATTATTACTATTTCAAAATTATTGCAAATATATTAGACTATTATTATTACTATTGCAAAGTTATGAAAAACTATTATTATTACCTCAAAATTGTTATTATTAATATTTCAAACAAATTAGAAACTTTGCAAACGGGCGAAAAATTAACTTTTTTCACACATTCTCCATTCATTTCTTTCTTCTCTTTGGTACCTGCCACAATGACATTATTATTGATCAACAAAATTAGTTGCATTTCTGTTTCATATGAATGGGAGCTTTCAATCATGCCAACCCTTTTTCACGGGCATATTTAGAGGCTTTCAATTTTTAATTGAATCTTTTAATCGAATTCAAGCTTAAATTCAAATAAAATGAAAATTCAATTTTTAATGAACCAAACAATCTTTTCAATTTTTATTTCTTTCACACAACATAAGTTCTTGAAACATCAATGGAAAAGACTAAAAGATGGATACGAAAAATATTTTTTGCTATTTTTTTTATCAAATGTAGGCCTCCAGACTAGAATACTTTTTCACAACACAAGTTCTTGAAACATCAATAAAAAAGACTGCAAACGATGGATAGTAAAAATATGTTTTGCTATTTCTTTTATCAAGCCCGAAATTTAGGCCTCTAGACTACAATACTGTCTTAAGCAGCTTGGCCTGGGCCAATACTTGGATGGGTGACCATTTAGCGCGTCAACTTCCGAGCCCAACGACCTTGGTGACATTTACTTCCCGAACGTGGAGACACCTGAGTCTCATTGTCAGTGAAAATGTAGCCTATATTGCGCTCCAGTTTTCCACAGTTTCCCTGTGCCCTTCTGAGGCCACTAAGGCGAGGAACTGGCCGCAGAAAAATGACATTTCCAAGGCAAAAGTTCAAAGAATTGGATCTGAAAGAACCACGTGAATAAAACGATTCCAATCTCTTTCCATTCCATTTTTATCCCCACGGGACAAATTTCCCCCGCGTGACGAAACGAGACAAAAAGTCGAATCGACGCCTCGTAGAATTTCTCGAAAGACTCTCCGCTACAGTTCGCGAGAGCATTAGACTGTAATATTCCTGCGGATAGGCAACTTTTTCTCGACGATGCACGATACCACGCACTCTCGAGTCGACAATTAGCTTTGCTAATTTTGCGCAAACAGTATAAATCTCCCTGCACCGGCGTATGCCTTCGTCCATTTGTATCTCAACCTATGTTTCGTAAACGTGAAAAAAGGAGGAAAAAACAGTAAAGAGTAAAAGAATATTCACAACGGAGACGTCTCCACTCGTTGCGGTTCCTCCTGTGAAGAAAGTCGTCCACGGAGGTGGAAATGATGTTTTGTAAAAAGACGAAAAAAAACGCTGCTTTATCCGTGTTAAATCTCGAGCATTGTTCTCCAAACGGTATATACATAAATATAAGGCGCAACACATACGTACGACGTACATTAATATATGCGTGTGGACTAATACAGATACGGAAATGGGAATAATGCATGCGTAGCGTATACGTATGAATCTCGTTTCTTTTTTACTTCGTACGCGTCTCAGGTACCGCATCCTCACGTACGTTACACGCGTATACCCCCAGGAGCAAAAGGATCTTCAGCCGACATTGTTTCAGGCATCTCTGTTCAGCGGGCGCGCAGCTGGATTCTCGATGCGGCGAAAAGGACAGTGCAAAAAAAACATGATTCAACGTCTACGTCGCTTTTTGTGTAAAATAAGGGCTCCTATTTTTTAAACCCATTTTACGGTATTTTTTGGGACAAAATTAATTATTTATCGTCACGATGGAATGATGTTGATGTGCTGAAAAATGAATAAAACGGGTGTTGTCTGAAGGCGAGTCGTGAAAGTGTGATATTTCCGAAAGTTGATGACAATTTACAATAAATTCGATTTTTTAAAACCGTAAACTCCTATTTTCAAAACTCATCTTCCAGTCTTTTATTTGGATGAAAATCAATTACTTATCGTGACGATCGCATATCCTTGACGTGCTAAAAAGTGATTACTTTTATATCGTATTTATATAGTATTTTCGAATATCGATGATAATTTCAACGAATTCTTTTTTTCAATCAGATTTTCAAATCTCTCATTTAAAAACTCCGCTTCCAGTCTTTTTTTGAAAGACAATCACTTACTTATCGTGATGATCGCATATCTTCGACGTGCCACAAAAATGAATGAAACAGGCATTTTTTACTTACTTATACTTATACTTACTTCCGGAAGTGAATAATAATTTTTACGAATTAAATTGTCCTTTAACCAGAAACTCCTATTTTCGAAACTCATCTTCCAGTCTTTTATTCGGAAGAAAATCAATTACTTATCGTGACGATCGCATATCCTTGACGTGCTAAAAAGTGATTACTTTTATATCGTATTTATATAGTATTTTCGAAAGTCGATGATCATTTCAACGAATCCTTTTTTTCAATCAGATTTTCAAATCTCTCATTTAAAAACTCCGCTTCCAGTCTTTTTTTGAAAGACAATCATTTACTTATCGTGATGATCGCATATCTTCGACGTGCCACAAAAATGAATGAAACGGGCATTTTTTACTTACTTATACTTATACTTACTTCCGGAAGAGAGTAATAATTTTTATGAATTAAATTGTTCTTTAACCAGAAACTCCTATTTTCGAAACTCATCTTCCAGTCTTCTGCTAGAACAAAATCTATTACTTATCGTGACAATGGAATGATCTTGACGTGCCAAAAAATGAATGAACCGGGCGTTGGCTCGAGGCGAGTAATGAACGTGTGGTATTTCCGGAAGTGAATGATAATTTCTATATATTATATATTCTTAAATCAGAAACTACTATTTTCAAAATCTATATTCGAGTATGTTTCTAGAAGAAAAACAATTACTTATCGTAACGATGAGATGATTCCGACGTGTCTAAAAAATGAATAAAACGGGAATTGGCTCAAGGCGAGAAATGAACGTGGTATTTCCGGAAGTAAGTGATGATTTTGATAAAATAATGAGTTTAAACTGTTTCTCATTGACCACGCAACATTTTTCTTCATCTTGCGACCTTTGGCTTCATCTTGTTTTCGAGTGTGTAATTTCTAATGAATCAATTACCAATCTCTACTTAACATGTATGCACACATATATACATATATGTGTGTATATATATATATACAGTCGATCCTCGATATAACGATATAATAATATACATTATGCTCTCATTGCTAATTGCTTGTAAAAATTGCTCTAATTTAAACCATTCATTCTTCAAAAAATATTCATATATTTGTAGTACTAATATATTTTTTCAAAGAACATTTTAAGGAACATGACTTTGATGTAACAAAACCTCAACATAACAAAAACTCGATATAGGGAACTTCCCTAGATATTTGTTATATCGAAGAAATATTTAGGGAAGTTCCCTATATCGAGTTTTTGTAATACATAAAACGGAATTGGCTCAAGGCGAGTAATGAACGTGGTATTACTGGAAGTAAGTGATGATTCTGATAAAAAAAATGAGTTTAAACTGTTTCTCATTGACCATGCAACTTTTTTCTATATGATTTCGCAATGATGCGTGGACCTTTGGCTTCATCTCGTTTTCGAGTGTGTAATTTCTAATGTATGAATTACTAATCTCTACTTAACACATATGCATATATATACAGTATATATATATATACAGTCGATCCTCAATATAACGATATAATAATATACATTATGCTCTCATTGCTAATTGCTTGTAAAAATTGCTCTGATTTGAACCTTTCATTCTTTAAAAAATATTCATATATTTATGGTACTAATAGATGTTTTCAAAGAACATTTTAAGGAACATGACTTTGATGTAACAAAACCTCAATATAACAAAAACTCGATATAGGGAACTTCCCTAGATATTTGTTATATCGAGGTTTGACTGTGTATATGTGTGTGTGTATATATATATATATATATATATGAACCGACACTGGTGGATGGGCGCCGGGGTTCGGTTCTTCGAGTTAAGCAGCATATAGTGTAGCTCACGACGGTTGTGAACGCAACGGAAGTTAGGTTAGATTAGCGAAGTGCGGCTACGTCGTAATAGAAAAGTCTTCAATTGCGAAGGGTAATACGTAAAAAACCGCAAGTGCATACGTTGGAACTCAGAAAATAAAAATATACGTATGTTCGGTATGAACCTTGTTCAATATACATTTGGGCTGTGGTCGCACGACGTACCCCACTGGTTTACAAGTATAATGAGTCTGGCCAGCTGCATAACATTACATCGCTGCTTGCTCCGGATTTAGATTAACCGTTTACGCTGAAGACAGTAGCTCGGAGTTAGAAAACACCCGAAGGGCCAGGGCTCCAAGGCCCGACACGACTCGCGAGAATGACGGATCGTTATTTGTTCCCAAAAAAAGTGAAGAACATCAAAAAAGCAACGAGTTACAACGACGACGTGAGTGAACAATATTGACAGCTTGTTCACGGTGAGCAACGCGATCGTGTTCCGTCAGATCGACATTGTACCTCTGGGTCCGGGACGCGAGTGGCGCAATTTCCGAAAAAATAAGAAGAATAAGGAAACAGTCGTAATCAGTCACGCTACATGGTCGAATAAGCTGCGATATTCCATCGTAAATCCGATTTATTCGGTGAGGGGCTTCTTTTTCAAAGGTTCGCAGGTGTCGAGCAATCTTTCTGTAAAACGCCACGGGAACACGTTCGATTATCGTTTTCGATTTCGCGAAACGTTTTGATCGAAGCCTCGGACTGCAGGAGCGCTTCCGCTTTGCCGTCGCCAGTCAGTCGGAGGGACTGAATGAGGAGAGAGAGAGGGAGAGGGAGAGAGAGAGAGAGAGAGAGAGAGAGAGAGAGAGAGAGAGAGAGAGAGAGAGAGAGAGAGAGAGAGAGAGAGAGAGACAGAGAGAGAGAGAGAGAGAGAGAAATAAAAGTGATATATACGAGTCTATATGGAGGAGCAGACCACGCGGGTGGATAACCGTAAGCCCGATTGCTGGACCCACGGATGTGCATATACACGATGGTTTGTCCCGCTCGTATTTCACCGAGGAATGAATAGCCATACGTTCATTCGTCCGATTTGCAACTCGGAATAGAATCCTATCTATATAAACGACCTATTTATATACAAACGAACATATACGTACGGACAAACGGTATACACACCTAGGTCTGCATCAGCACACACATTCCTCAGTGTGTTTGAGAGGCGAGCCATGTAGGATCGTCCTGCATTCTCATGAAAGCTTCCCCTTCCAAGCCCCTCGATCCCTCGTGATAGCCTTTTCATCTTCGCGATAAAAATCCACATGTCGACGGAAGCAAAAAAACCGTGCAGCGAGTATGAAAACGCGCGATACTGCGCGCGCGAAAAACGAGGGGTGGAGAAAAACTGGGCTTGGATGAAGTGTGGAAAAAAAATTGAACGGAGATCCAGGGAAAATCGGCGATATTTCGCTCGATAAAAAACGATCGTCCGGCACATAGTGATAGGGCGGAATGGGAGGTTGAGTCGAGGTTACGGTGGAATCCGCCGATTGGGGAGTGAGACCGGAGCTCGGACGAGGAGGCGGATGAGGAAAAATATGTTTTATCCATATCAGAAAATATGTGTCATCGAACATCATGGACATCGTGATGTTTGAGGGTTTTGAAAATCCTGGGCGAAAAAATACAGGGACGAGTTGAGATGAGTAGTGGGGCTGGAAAAAATGAGCATTTTGGAAGAGAAATTAAATTATATTTTATGTTCGGCAGAAGGAAGATAATTGAATTCCGAATACGGAACATTTTTGAAAGACTTTGGTTATGGAATCGAATACCAATTATCCGGGGAAAATGCATCTTCGATTTTTTTTTCTCTGTGGGGAGATACGAAATAAAAAGTGTTTCGGGTTGCGTATTCGGGATTTTAGGGACTCTACTGTCACGGGTAAAAAACGATTTTTCTTGCCTTTTCTCCGAGCATATATATTCAAGAATATGTTAAAAAAAATTAGTTATGATATCGAAAATTGACCAAGTTATAGACGATTATAATTATCCGATTTTCAATTCGAAAACACCAAAAGTTCCTTAATTGTGGTACCTATCGTTGTAGCTAGCCGTTGTTTTTTATTTTAATATTTTTTAAGCCTCCGAGTATAAGTAAAAATTTCGCCAAGATTACACTTTTTTCAACACTGACCATTTTGTGAACACTTTTCTTTCGAAGAACGCCTACGTAGAACGAAAAGTTTATAAATTATAAAAAAATATATTATATTATAAAACATTTATATAGAATTAAAAATATATATATATTTTTTTTCAGACCAACCATTGCCAATTTATTGATCCGGTCGTTGGACCACATGTTTTATACAGAGCCTCTATTATACCCCAATATCGTTGTTAATTTTCAATTTTCTAAAATAAAATTTTACGCCAAATATGTTCAATGTATGCTTAGCAACATACTTTTTTTTCCAAAATTCCAAATAAATAATCTAGGAGACAAAAAAATCGGAAAATCGACCTTTTTATTATCAGCCCGTCCCAGCGGCGTTGTCCCCCGTAATTACCCCTTAATTACCTTCATTCTGCCGTACTCAAAATGGGATGTCGATTTTTTTCCAGAATGCTCAATTTTCTCTGGCAAATATTACTCATCACTACTCATCACGCTACATTTTTTTCGAAGCGGACCTCGCAAATTATTGAAAATCATAATTTTTCTCGGTCGCAACATTTCCAAGCAAGTCTCTCAAAAAACGCATAGCCACTTTGTTTGTCGCATTGTCATCTTGTGTACATATAAAATCGCTGAACTTCATACCGCGTCCGCTATTGTTTTATGCAGCAATTTTTTTTATTCCTGTGTACGACACGATACAATTCTAGATATATATCAATCCCACCCGAACAGTTGACACCATTCAATATATTCATCAATTCTAGCCACATATTAGCCTACTTCTAACCTAAAAAATATTTTTATTTCTATTTATAATGCGTGCACTTTGGCAACTTTCAACCCAAACAAAATGTAATATCGAAAATATACAGTCATTCCGAAAATCTCGTCCTTCATTCGTTCATACTGTGCCGAAAGTTACGAGCGAGAATAATTGATAAATTTCAACGCTGCCGCGATTTGTATGCCTACCGTTATGCACAAGCGCATCCTTTCCGATCGTATAAATCATTCTGATGCGTGGTACGACAAAAAAGTCACCTACCATTATTGATGGTCAATGGCGTCATTATGCACGCGTCCCGCTGCTGTATTTGTGAGCGTAATCATGCATTGATTGATCGGTGCGAGCGGGTGAAAGAGGGAGAAGAAAAAATATAGAACGCTACGACGAGCCCGGGGAATACCAGAAAAAAAGAGAGATTGAGGGAATCTATTATGAACTTTGATTGATTCCACACCGGAGACAGGCAAAAAAATATTTTATTTTGATTCATAATCAATTTTTTTGTTATATATAAATAACTAAATGTATTATATATATATATGTCAAACGGCAGTTTGTGGGACTTTTTTGAGAGGCATATATTTACCGCGATTTCCGTACGTTCTATCACCCTCAACATTTTTCGGGAAGATTTTTCATTATATAAAGCCCCTAAAAGTATATATACTACAAAAAGTATATACTGGTAGTTTTCAGGACTATCGGTAAATTGGCAGTTTTCGAGACATTATGAGGCGAATGGGCTCTTTTCAGGTCTTCGCGTATATAGGCAGCTTCCAGGTCGTTTTTAGAGAGATAGGTATTTTTCAGGTCTTTTCGAATATATATTGGCAGTTTTCGAGGCAGCAGTACCAAGAGATCCGCATTCTCCAGGTCTCTGTAAATGTATTGGCAGTTTCCAGGACAGTATATATCACGTAGTTCATGTCTCCAAATATATACTGGCAGTTTTCGGGGCAGTAGTACCAAGAGATCGGCATTTTTCAGGTCTCTGTAAATGTATTGGCAGTTTCCAGGACAGTATAAATCACGTAGTTTATGTCTCCACATATATATTGGCAGTTTTGAGACATTATGAGGCGAATGGGCTCTTTTCAGGTCTTCGCGTATAAAGGCAGTTTTCAGGACCTTTTAGAGAGATAGGTTTTTCGAATACATATTGGCAGTTTTCGAGGCAGTACCAAGAGATCGGCATTTTTCAGGTCTCTCTAAATGTATTGGCAGTTTTCGGGACAGTATAAATCACGTAGTTTATGTCTCCACATATATATTGGCAGTTTTGAGACATTATGAGGCGAATGGGCTCTTTTCAGGTCTTTGCGTATATATCATTTTTCAGGTCTCTGTAAATGTATTGGCAGTTTCCAGGACAGTATATATAGCGTAGTTTATGTCTCCAAATATATATTGGCAGTTTTCGGGACAGTATAAATAGAAAGTTACGTTCCAGGGCTTTGTTGGTATTCACGAGATCGGAGACAATGCAAAGTGATTGGTGTTTTTAAAACCTCACATTAATCAATAATTTTCGAAGCACAGGGGACAGTTCTACTCGCCGTAAAGAGTGAGCATATCATCGGGAATCATAGTAACAGAATGAACTCGAAACCACTTTGTTTGATTCTTACTTTTTATTATTCGTAGCAAAATAACGGTACGGAAATATATTTTTTTCAATGAAACTCATTAGATCAGTTTTATCTCAATGATATAGTTTTTATGGTCCCTTCAAATTGTAATCGAATAAACAAACGGAACACAATTGTATGATGTACATTTTCAATGATAATTTACTTTGTTTCTCTAAATTGTTATACGTGGTTAAGTAACATTGCATGAGCAGTGTTTTCAAATTAAATTCTTTTGAACAATTATAACATTTATAAAATACTTTCAAATTTGTATTCTCAACATTTTAACAGTAGGAACTTTTTTCCGCAAACTTGACTATTTCTTTCCAAGTTACATAGTATAAGTTACATATTATATTATATAATTAGATTGAATATTATAAATCCTATAATATGAATTTGGGAGAAAGCTTCATGCTCTCATCCCCAGAAAATAACCCCAGGAGCATCGAGAAGGTTTGTACCCAAAACCGAAAAAGACACGATAGCACTGTAGAAGCACAGAACTTCAGTGAATCGCGAGATTAACAGGCGAGTGCTCAGTTGTACGAATTGACACACGATGATATCCCGCGACGCCCTCACGTGAACAACAAGAAGTATGTACTGGTAGTTTTCAAGACTATCGCTAAATTGGCAGTTTTCGAAACATTTAGGGACGAATGGGCCTTTTCAGGTCCTGGCATATACAAGCCGCTTCCACCACATTTCGAGCCGTTCGCGCAATTATGATTATGCTCTCCTAAACTCATAAAATTACCCTGCAATTCCTCGGAAATGGCAAGGTGACGCCACGAATAATTTATCGAAGAATTTAATCCAACAAGGCCCAAACAAACCCAAACATTCTTCCATGTTAATGGTTTTTTTTATCATGATTGTTTGGTGATTATTTCGCAATGGAGAATGTCGAAAGCATTATACACTATTACTTGCACGGTTACTCGTACTTTTTGAGCTCGTCTCTGAAGTCGTTAAGAAATGAAGATTTTTTTAGAGTCTACATTTTATTCGCACGAGAGGCTCAGGTCGTGATATTAGATATTGTATATCGTGAGGCTCAGGTCGATCTAGTGAGCGATAACACTGTAACAGAATGGACATAAGGATTCGAAGACACTTTGTTTTATTATTAATATCACGGTAACGTTGCATACATCATATATTGCGCGAAGCTTATTTTTTGCACATTTTTTGAATAATTTATTTTCTTTTATTTTCTCAATAATCATTTTACGTGGTTATGGGGTTACGCGGGTTTCGAAGCCAAAAAAGCATATTTTCTCTATTTTAAAAAATATAATATGTCAATTATTCTATTCAAAATAAAAAGCACATTAAAAGCAATATTTCATTTTTACAAACTTGAAAAAATTTTGGACATTCACCCGGTGAAACCTACGTTCCGGGGCCTCCTAAAAAACGGTGGACACGATTTCTCGAAAAAACGGTGGACACGAAAAAGGAGACGCATGTTGTGCAACGTACAGTTGCACAACATGCGTCTCCTTTTTTGGACATTATATGAGATTCATGACAAACATAATAAATATTATCATCGGTGAATTCCACTAACGCGTACATCTTCAGCCACGTGCCTTTTCGCAATAAATTAATATTTTGCCGTGCAGGAAGAAATAAAGTCTCGGGAAAACGACCAACCCGTGAAATGGTCTATCGTTCGCAGTGCAAAGACTGTCCTTCTTCCTGCGAAATTACACACAATTTACTGTGATGAAAACTTAAACGAGCTCGCCAATTCGGATATACGTCGAGGCGAAGGTACCCTTTGTCTCTGAGACTGAGGCGCAAGGCGATCCGAGGTACAGTGAGAGAGATAGAGGGCGATACACAAAAAGCGATACACAGACAGCTATATCGAGTCTATATTTCGAGGCAGAGGCAGCCTTTGTCTCGGGCGCGAAAAACCGGCACGCGACCGAGAGGTGCGAGACGAGCCGACAAAGAGTGACGGAGATAGAGACACAGCGCGACACACAATGAACGATACTCGAAGACTCTCTTTCTTCCTGCTAATCCCCTCCTACGAAGTCACACAATTTCTTCTATCAGAACCAGGGGGCGACACTGGTAGATAAATGCTGTTCGCAAAATGTCCTTACCGCACTGTGGCGTTAGTAGTCGTGTGACAGGCATGCATATATATGTACGTTGCACCGGTCCTTCGAATATTTTACACGAATAAAAGTATAGTGTAGATAACTTTTCGAAAACCATTATCCGCGTGTATGATGGATTCTGTTATCGCTGTAACAGTTCGTTATTACGATAACAGCACGGAACGAAAGTATCGAATCGTTCATCTGATCGAAGTATTTAGAGCCGAAGGTTGTCACATAACAGCCAACGCTAGGTAGTGGCGATTACAAGAACTAAAAAGCCGGGACGAAACGCGTTTTCGTTTCTCGTATAGGCCTCCGAAGTAACTCTAGTAGCCCAGCCATGGAGCCTAGATACCAGGAGGTTCAGCGGCAATGCAAAGGCGCTGAAAAAAGCGTCCCCGAAAATATCCCGAAGTGATGGCGCTGGGGTGCAGCGGCACCTACATATATAGTAATATATTGGTCAACGAGGTGAAAGTGATCGGATGAGTTTCTAACCTCACGACAGACCGATCGTGACATCAAACATCGAAATATCCGCAGATTCATAATTTCCTCATGACGGTTCGGAAAAAAAAACGCAAAAGCGAGAAAAGATCTCAAACTCAAAATGGCGGCGATACAGCCCATCTAGAAAAACGTGTTTTTTTTACATATAGCTTCACGGGAGAACGGTTTTCTCTTAAAATATAAGACCTGAAACAAAAACCAAAAAAAATGATAATTTATATATTATTAGCTATGAGACTACCTAGAAATTTGCTTTCAAATTTTTCAAAAATAGCGCACTTTGAAGGAAATAAATCGATTTTTTGCCAAAGAAGCGGTAAATTGTTTATAAAAAGAAGTTTACATTTAATCAAAAAACGGCTACGTACTCCCATAAAGAATATAATTGTGAAGCTGCTATCAAAATTTCAAATCGATGCATGCAAAGGTGGTCGAGTAATCCGTCTTCCGAGATCAAAAAAAGTGGTTTCGAGAAAAACTCGTTTACAGTTGTACGAGCAACTCAGCGCGCGCTCCAAGGCAGTGCGGCCAAATCGATAATTGAACCTTTTAATTAAAAAACTTGCTACAGGACCAATTGCATATTATTTTCATGACACCAAAGTATTTTTAGGGAAGAAAACGTCTTTCCAAAATCCTAGACTGGTGTTATCCCTTAACACTAATGAGGGTTAGGTACATCATCTGTGATCTGTCTTAGATCGCACCCATGTTTAGCGTATATCTATATACATGTAGGTGCCGGAGCACCCCAGCGCCATCATTTCTTGTTCTCGTTTTGGGGACGAGTTGAAAGGCCTCGCTGAACCTCCTGGTATCTAGGCTCCATGAGCGCAGCCCTTGCGGCGAGTTTTGTAAAAATTTTGATTGGTTTTCGTCTGCTAGTGCAGTATGCCGGTCGCCATTTAAATCAGGTGTTTGCGTGAATGACAACACCGCGTGTGATGTTTATGTTGTAAAAACAGCGTTTCACGTGATATTTGGGATTGTTGACGCGTGTTTGAGGAAGAACGTTTCCCATCACAGTCTTTTTCTCACCAGCAACAATTTCGCGAACTTCCGATACATGATGACCATCGAAAGTTTTCTGCCTATATTACAACATCCTTTATATAAATTTCCGATGCAAACAATAATTTAAACAGAAATTTTGAAAAAACGGCACAAAAAAAGTGGTGTGCAGCCAATGTATGCAATTCCATTAACATTATCTTCGTCACATACCTATAGATATGCTTCAGGGCGAAAGGAAGTCATGAGAATACATTGAAATCCGCAAGTAATCGTTATTAGTGCCATCACACTATTTTATTTTATTTACAAGCACATTCCATTCACAATGTGAGATCTACAATCGATAATGCTTGCTCAAGCCTATCTCTGATTAAAAAGTTTTACCACTTGAAAGTTGTAATAAGATAATGTCAAAATTTTAAAATGATGCGGTTATCTTATCACATTTTTTTTTAATCATGAAAAATGACTTATTTTCGGGCGTTTAAAGAGATCTCCCCCTTAATCTTAAATGCTGGAGGGGAGGGGCGCCAATGTCAAGTTTTTTTCCCGGCTCGGGAAAATCGTAGATCCGGGGCTGCTTGAAAGTCCAGTTTTCGTAAAGTTCGATCGAAAAAATTTCGCTCCTCATTTCCCTTTCCCAGATCGTCCTGATAAATAAAGTTTGATAAAATAAAACGCTTTGAGCAATCGAAATATAATAGAACGAAGTTATACCAAATTTTAAAGATTGTACAGTTTTTTCCAGGCCTGTCCTGAAAACAACCGATTACCAAATAAATCTGCCTCGAAAACACACTTTATACATATAATTATCCTAAAGCATGTGTTCAAGCTCTACATAAACACAGACATTTTTGCTAACGACGGGTACTAAAATTGAGGCCTGAATTTTTTTTCCTTAGCATATTCTGAAAAAACGTATTGAAACTTTTTTATTTGTATCGTACATTATCAGGACTGTCCTGACAATGAACGATGGACAAAAAAATGCCTTCAGACCTGCCCCCAAAACTGAAATGTGTCGCAGCAACCTCCGATGGCTATCTGAAAATGTCCTGAAAACTGCCGCTTGACATAAAGAAAGTTTGATCATATTCTCAAAAAACGTATCAAAACTTTTTTATTTGTATCGTACATTATCAGGACTGTTCTGATAATGAGCGATCGTCAAACAAATGCTTTTCGATCTGTCCCGAAAACTGCCAAATGTCCCGGCAACATCCGATGGCTATCTGAAAATGTCCTGAAAACTGCCGCTTGACATAAAGAAAGTAGGATCATATTCTCAAAAGACGTAACAGAACTTTTTTATTTGTATCGTACATTATCAGGACTGTCCTCATAATGAGCGATCGTCAAAAAAATGCTTTTCGATCTGTCCCGAAAACTGCCAAATGTCCCGGCAACTGCCGCTTGACATAAAGAAAGTTTGATCATATTCTCATAAGACGTATCAAAACTTTTTTATTTGTATCGTACATTATCAGGACTGTCCTGATAATGAGCAATCGTCAAAAAAAATGCTTTTCGATCTGTCCCGAAAACTGCCAAATGTCCCGGCAACATCCGATGGCTATCTGAAAAGGTCCTGAAAACTCCCGCTTTTAGGACCTACAAAGAAAGTTTGATGAAAAAAAAACCGCCTTGAGCAATCGAAATATAATGGTAGAACGAAGTTATACCAAATTTTAGAGTTTGTACAGTTGTTTTCAGGCCTGTCCTGAAAACAACCCATTACCATATAAATCTGTCTCGAAAACACACTTTACACATATAATTATACTAAAGCATGGGTTCAAGCTCTACATAAACACATATATTTTTGCTAACGATGGGTAGTAAATTGAGGCCTGAAAAACATTTTTTTTCCTTAGCATATTCTCAAAAAACGTATCAGAACTTTTTTATTTGTATCGTACATTATCGGGACTGTCCTGATAATGAACGATCGACAAAAAAATTCTTTCAGGTCTGCCCCGAAAACTGCCAAGTGTCCCGGCAACATCCGATGGCTATCTGGAAATGTCCTGAAAACTGCCGCTTGACACATATATATATATATATATATATATATATATATATATATATATATATATATATATATATATATATATATATATATATATAATCGGTTATAATTAAAACATTTCCCTTAAAGTCTGACGTAGGAAACTCTGCGAGGGATCCTCCAAAGCCTAGCAACCGGCGTCTCGTCAATTGACTCCGTGTATAGTCGTAACGATAATGGATAACGCGTGTAACGTCGGCCAAATTGGGGCACCCTAATTGCTCGAGGCGTACCGTTTCTATTTTTTTCCTCTTCATTCTCCGTTACGACCGACGAGAGCCAAAAGTAATTTATGATCGTGGCGGATCCCCTCAGTATTCAACGCCAAACAATCAAAGCAGTAAAAAAATGGAACAGATATTTAAGTTTATTTTGTAATTTGTCAAAAAGAACGTGGGTCCAGGGGGTCGAAACGTGGATGTGTAATTTCGTGTTAATCTTGTTAATCGGTTTTGGCATTAATTGATTGGACTTGAAACTCGTGAATTAATTGGCTTTCAAATGGATTAATAATTTTTTTAACGGATTATATTAAAATAAAATAATAAATGATCATTGTAAAATAAATAATTATTATAAAACAACTGACAAGTATTACAATAGCATTTATAGTTATTATAAAATAATTGATAATTATTATAAAAGGATTAATGATTATTATTTAAAAACGTTATAATTATTGTCAAATCACTGATAGTTATAATAAAATAACTAATAATTATTCTAGAATAATTTATAATTTTTATAAGATAATTGAAAATTATTACGAACCTAAAACAAAATATATATAAAATAATTCTCGAAAATAAAATCGAATTCTCCCAAAATAAAATAGGCGATATTTTTTTGATCTCGCAGAATGACGTTTACATTCTGTGCATTCAAGGCATGTGTTCGAATTGAAAAAAAATAGTTATCACGAATATTATTTTTTTGTTTTATTGGAGGGGTGCATAACTCCATCGTGTAATTAGAAGTTTATAGTACTGTTATATTTTGGACAGCAGGACAATGATTGTTAAATAAAAAGTAAAAAGCTGAATGCATTTTTTTGTGAGTAAACAGGCCATGAAAATAATGAAAAAGGAGAACGAATATTTTGGAAGAGAAAATTCAATGACTCGTCTGCTGTCAACGATGAACGAACAGCCGGAGGCGA
Organism: Ophion slaviceki; assembly: GCA_944452715.1. NCBI lineage: Eukaryota > Metazoa > Arthropoda > Insecta > Hymenoptera > Ichneumonidae > Ophion > Ophion slaviceki. Next base: position 31,490,796 of record OX101791.1, read on the forward strand.
TGATCGCACCATGTAATCGTCACACAAAGTGTGTAAAACACATAACGATCATCCGGACACCTTGCGTCGCAGGCCGAAATTGAAGATCGTACGAGAGGGTGTTGAGAGGGTCGCGAGGGTGCCCCGGTCACACGTGCCACTTTGCCCATCAAGCCCCCCCCCCCCTCCCGAGCATCCCGCACGCCGTTTCTCCGGCCTCGGAGAGGGGCTACTTTTTACCGATGTGTTGGGGTGAGAAAAAAAAAAAACTCACGAAACACGGGACAGAATTGTGTACACAAAAACTCCGACGCCCTCTTACAAGTGGAGTTATAAGCGTCGAACGGGAGCAAAACGGGACTCGGCGCGCGGAAAGGCGATATTCCCTATCGCGCACGTGGACATTCTCAGCTTACCGAGACAAATCCGCGATCCTGCATGCATAAACTATTCTGAGCCGCTTTAAATTTTTATATTAAAATCCACGCGTCATTTCGTAAGTCAGCCTCGTAAGGGTGAAGGGCGGAAAAAAAATCAAAGTCACCCCTCGCGCGGAATTTCGTCCGTGACGTTCCATCGCGAACGAGCATTAGAGAAATTTGCGGACATTTTTATTTCGAGTATTCGACTCTCTAATCGTACACCCATTTCTGTATGTACTTTTTTTAACGAAAAAACAAAGACATATTCCATTGAAAGAGAGAAGACAAAAATTCACGCAAGATTACCATTTGTCAGGAAATTGTTTTTTTTTATTGAGATGGAGGGTGCAGGGTGGAGTATATTTAGGCGCAGGGATTTGGCTGTAAACTCGTAAAATATCTCTTTGCTTGCGTTTCAACGCGGTTGAGTATACGGGTAAATGTTCTTTGAAACTCTCCCCTGACAGGGAATCATCATATATATGTATAAGCGAGAGAATATGCATATATACATATACATATATGTGGGCGAAGTATGGGAGGCCTCTGACGGGTATGGCACCCCAATATTGATATTGGAGTACAGAAGTAGGATCTTATAGCCGTCAGGCCCCGGGGGAAGCGCGTCGACGCGTTTATATTCGCACTTTCAACCCCTCCTTCATAAGCCGAACCAGGAGGGTTGGGCATCACAGTATTCTGCGCCTTTTAAGTGTGTCCCTAGTGATGTGTCGTCTCTCTTTCTCTCTCTCTCTCCCCCCCCCCCCCTCTCTCTCCCTCTCGATTTGAGTCCGCTTATCGTAATAATGGTTACATCTTCATAAATATTTGGATACAAGCGTAGCCCCGTTTCTGCATCGGAGACGAGCGTGAAATCAGTATGGAAATGAGGGTCGCGGACGTTTTGACGTCGGATTAAGGTTATAGGGGTTGAATTTATGTACGGCACATCGGATAGGAATATATGTTGAGTCTTGTCAGCGTGACTCGTAAATGTCAGGCATTGCGAAAGGAAAACCCATTTCACGTTTAAATAAATTATTCTTCACGTGTGATGGGAGTTTGCATGTGAAATCGTTCGCTGGCGATGGATGGCGTTGGGGGCACTATTTTCTCGAATTAAAACCCTTTAACGGAATTCTATAGACTTATCATCATGTGTACTGCAGTACAAATGATGATAAGTCTATTCTATAGACTTATCATCATTGATGTCAACTTATCATCATTGACATCAAATGATGATAAGTCTATTCGATAGACTTATCATCATTTGTACTGCAGACTTATCATCATCATTTGTATAACATCATTTGTACTGCAGTACAAATGATGATAAGTCTATAGAGTTCCGCTAAAACGCCATAGGTGATGTTCGTGCGATGTTATCATCATCTACTTCAATTAGATTTACAATGGCGAGTTTTATTCCAGACGAGTCACATTTGCGGGAAGTTATGCTCCATTATTTTCTGGCAAAGGGGCAGCGGAAACTCCTCGTTAGCTGGAGGAAGTCTATGGCAAACATGCTCCACCGAGTGCAATGTGCAAAGAGTGCTTTTGCTGCTTCCAAAGAGGTGATTTCGTCAGGGATAACAAGGACCGCGGAAAACTATCCAAAATAGGGGTATCAAGTATCTTGAGCTGCTGGAACCGGAAAGCATCACTGACGATCGTTATTAACTGCAACTGATGCGTTTGAAGCAATCCCTGCACGAGAAGAGTCCGGAATGGGAGACTCGCCATGACAAGTTGATTTTGCAGCACGACAACGCCAGGCCGCATGCTGCTTAACCGGTTAAGAAGTACTTGGAATGAGTGAACTGAGAAATCCCACCCCACTCGCCATATTCCCCAGACATTCCCGCCGATCATCAGTTGTTCCGGTCGATGCAATCAGCGCTTCGGGCCATCATCCACCAAAGTGGAGATGATCTAGGAAAAAGCAACCAATAGAATCGCCCCATTCAGCTTTGATGGATATAAATTCAGCAGTTGATTGGTTGCTTATTCCTAGCTCCGCTCATCGCCACTTTTGTCGATGACAACCCTTGCGGCTCGGCACTCCACCTCGTACGAGAGAATGCAAACATGGACATACGACTGGATTGCCTCTAACGAATCCAAGTTCTTCCCGGGTAGAATCCAATCATTGGCCGAAAGGTGTCCCAAGCTGTTCCAATGGGCCCTGCTTTGCACAATCCAGTTCGTCGATCTGCTACCTAACCACCCTCTTCTTCGCTCAAAAATGGATAACTTGATACGCAACCTCCCAATATCGTTATCATCTTCAAACGGAGTCTTCTTCACATCAAACAAACCGCTCCATCATCTCTCACATGCGCGATTTCCAAATGAATTCTTTGCCAAATGCAAACCGATTGACTGCACCCACCCACACACATTGTCTCGTTTCTCTGCTGTATCATTCCTCCTGTTCCCCGCGCCCGCGGGTTCCCTCCTCATCCTCGTGCAGAGTCTTCGCTTGCGCGCGCTCGACGATATGCCCGCGACTACATATATATGCCGCACGAAGAGACTGTATAAACATTTCAAATTAGTATTCAGATGCGCAGCTGTTGACTTGCTCGGTGTGGCCGCTCGCTTTCGAGGGCTTCCGAGGCTTCGTTTAATTGTCAGGCAGATGCCCTCTTCCCTCCGCCAAATACAACCCCCCCGCTCGCCGCCCCCGCCCCGTTGCGACGCCCCGGGTGCACCCTCCGTAGGCGCCCTTGCTACACCTTCGACATCGTCTTCTTTATTTATACCCCTCTCTCTCTCTCTCTCTCTCTCTCTCTCTCTCTCTTCCACCTTGTTTTTTCTCCTACAGTTCTTCCCTCTGTCTCTATCTTCGCCCCCGCATCTCGTATCCATACTACGCCTCGACGACGTCCCGTATATACCAACGTATAAATATATAGAACTTGATTGGAGACAAAAGGACGTATCTGCCTCGTAATTTACCGTGGGAAACAATGCCTCGTTCGGCCTTTTAACTTGAATGTGTATATGTATATATGTTTCGCTTGTTCTTCACCCCCTTTGGGAATCTTCCAGTTTTCACCACCCTCGCAATACCATCGCGCCTCGACCCTCTTTATACTTGGTGGCATCGCGTTATGTGTAACTGGGTACTCACGTATGGTTTCTTCTGTAATGTATCTCCGACTTTATATATATGTATGTATCAATATATGGACGTGGAGCGTATATGGTCGTATTTCAGATACCCGGAGAGATATATATACTTACCCACGCGCACTTTCACATTATGTATATATATATATATATATATATATATTTGTTACCATATAAGGAGGAAAAGTCAACGGCGGACAAGAGTACCCATGTATGTGCGTTAAAGGGCGAAAATGTTTTGCCCTCTGGCCCCCTGTCCTCTGCCTGCCACCATCGTCCACTCCAGAGTCCGGTTACCCTGCTCACTTGTCGCTCGTAAATTAATTTGTTTAACGGGCTGAGTGTAATTGACGCCGAATTAACAAGGCTGGAAAAATAATACTATTTTTCGCATCAAAGCTGAATTGAAGTGTACTTGGTTTTGTTAATTCTTGTGAGTTACGGGGTTTATTGAGGTTTTTTTTTCTTGTAGTTTTTACTTTTTACGTTTTTTTACGTGTTTTTATTTTTTTTACTTTTTACGTTTTTTTACTTTCTGAACGTTGAGGATCCAAAAGTTTCGGTGCATGGGAGTAGGGGATTTTTTATGTGTGGATAGAAGGAAAAATCGGAGTAACGTGTATTTGACTATTGGACATTGTTGGACTCTTTCTTGTTTTTGAGAGAGTATTTTTGAGGTGGTGGGCTTTGATACCAAGACTGGGAGTTAGACACTCGTACGTAGCTCGAGACCGGAAATAAGAGGAATTCTTTTGAATTCTTTTGTGGGAAACCGTATGCAGATTTTCAATTTTTTTAATACTAGAGACCATAGCTTGAAGTGTCTTTTACAATTTTCGTATCGAAAAATATTCATAAATGTGGTGGTTTGAACAACGTCCTTCAAGGTCCACTGCTGATCGGAAACAAATCATACATAATGAAGAATCAAACGCATTTAGTTTTTGCATGAAATTATCCAGTGCTTCGCCGAAGGATTTAACAAAATATTGATTTTTGAAAAAATAGCCGCAGTCCAAAATGAAAATATCAATTTTTGGCAAAAAAACGGTCTATTTTCGTTTGATAAAAAAACTATGCATCGAAAAAAAATCCGTTATTCAAGCACTACTTTTTTATGTGCCAAAGAAGCTTGTAAAATTTGAAGTTAATCGATGCAGTGATTTTTTAGATATCGTGGTCACCGATTCGGAAAAAGGCTAAATGAGATAAGTTTAAAGTTCGCCGAATCACAGCAACTATATATAAATGCCTATAACTCCCTCAATTTTGATCGATTCGAAATGTTCAGAGAATATTTTTGAAACGTTATGCATATTTCAGGAAGCCGTCGAAAAAAAAAATATCCATATTTTCAAAAATCTCAACTAGGTGTCCCTTAATATGATGGACGTTACATGGCGAGTCGTACAGAATGCTTATAAATATTTCTCTCGTGTGCTTTTGTTCCGATTGGGGGAACTCGCAAATTATCATGTAGAATTCCACCTAGGCATATGAAGGTGTCCCATTCTTTTTTAGCCCATTGATAACGGCGAGCGGTTTTGCCTTCTGTTCGCTGGTTCTCGATATTTCATCGGCAGCCGTACAGGCATCCATGCATATATATGCATATATATATATATATATATATATATATATATATATATATATATATATATATATATATATATATATATATATATATATGCATGGGTGCCTGTATGGCTTGTATATATATACAAGGTGTCCTGTTATGAATGGATAATCCTGCAACTGTCGATAGGTCAGATCATGTCCTATCCATGTTCCACATGTTCCACATGCTGGAATTTCAGTTCAGTAAAAGTCCCACGGTTTTCGAGATAAAAATAATCTGCTTTTAGTTTTTCACATGTCATTTCTACAAATGATAACTTTTTAGACTCGGTTTAAAAAAAATACTTTGGTTATTTGTTTTATCTAGAAAAGTCTTCTTTTTAACCTTAAATGTTAAGGGGCTAGACCACTTTAGAGACCGAAAAAAGGCTTTTTGGGGATTTTTTTTCAGAAAAACTATAAAATAAATCGAGATTACAAAAGAGGGTGTTTATCATAGATACCAGTGACTGTACACAATCATTTTTTTGAAGCGATTAATTTAAAAATGGCGCCTCTGCAGCGTTTATCTCAAAACTGCATTTTTTAATTTGACCGGAAACATAACTCAGAAAATTTTCAACCGATTCACTTGAAATGTTGAATATATCTTGAAAAATACATTGTCTATGGAAGTATGTAGGATTTTTTTTTATATTGCATAGTTCATTTGTTATTAACAATTATCTGACGAAGTTTTTCACTTTCCAAAAATTTGCCTAAAAAATCGTCACTTGTACTAAACTCAAATTCCAGCATTATAGTAGGACATGACCTGACCTATCGACAGGTGCAGGATTATCTATTCGTAACAGGACACCCTGTGTGTGTGTGTGTGTGTGTGTATATATATATATATATATATATATATGCATGCATGTATGTATGTATTCTTAACGAGCTGCAAGAACGGAGCAAACTCGATCAGGCGTGCAAAACAGTCCATATTCTGTTTGGCATTGTGGTAATGTGCGGCTTTATATATACCAAAGTCGGTGCCAATATGCAGTTGAGAATCAAGTTTCCGTACGTAGTAATACATAACGTAGTACCTGTTAACACTCCTTGTACACGCCAGCCATTACCAAAGAGCCATTATTAGATGTACTTTATTGGATGTCGACGATTTATTCCCATATAGCTTTACTTTTAATTCGCCCGGTGCCGAACGTACGTACGTACAGTACGTGTTTCTATAAGAAACGCGAGCGAGATTTTTCATTGTGAAAGGCCCTAACCGGCCAACGTTGAATATTTTCGTGTTCACCTCGAGGAATCTCCGGTTAAGGCTCTCCCGCTCCATAATTGCGAACGGCTTGTGTGGGACCGTTTCGATGTTTCATCTAATTGATGAATGTTTTTCTTAATGCGGGACTCGCGTTTATTCTTCGATCTATATTAATTCTTCGTTCGGCAGATAGGATGGGACGGGCTCGGATATTAAAAAATGGCACAGGATCCGATAGAAGAGCCGGTCGATAGTCATATTCGACTGGAAGGAATACAATGCTGCATTTGTGGTTTCCTGTTTGGGTTTGTGCGGATTTGGTAATAGGGTTGGTGGAATGGGATAAAAAATATTTCTTATTTCCCCATATGTCTCCTCTCTCAATCGCTTGCTCGCTCTCGCAACGACGACGAACATTTTTCTATCCTTGGCTTCATTTGGGATTGCATTCTTGGCATTCTTTAACCTATCTTTGGCATAGTCATAGTTATATCTCATGTTGATTGCAGTTTTATTTCACTTTATGGTACATTATACGTACCATGTAAAATCACCTCTATATAGGTGTGTTTATGTGTATTTACTCACTTTATAGGATATACACATTTTCCCCCTTTTTATTGTTGTATATTCTTTGTTATTTAATAGTATCGTATATATTTTAGAATTATTTTGATTATAGTGTCGATTTAAGTGATCCGGACACCCACTTGCTCAGTTTGCACTGGGAAACATTATTATTGGTTTGACATTATTATTGTAATTATTATTTATATATTTATTTACTTGTTCCTTGATTTCGAACACTGTTATTTTCCACAGTACTCCATGCCCATGACTTATACTAAATTCAACTCAAGTTCAAGTCTGAAAAAAGGTTCATTCAAAGGCGGGAAACCTCTGTAACAGGTTAAGGGGAGACATACACCTAGATGGTCGAAAAAATCGATTTAGAAGCTACGAACATTCCGTCGACCGTAGAAGACCTACACTATGGGCCTGGTATCGATGATTCCATGTAAGTTGACAAATTTCATGATTTATTCGTTCCCAAATTTTCAAACGCGCTTTTCGCAAAACCACGTTTTTCAAATCGGTACCCAAAATTTCTCGAAAACCAATGAACCGATTGCTTTGAGGTTTTTTGTGGTTATTCTATACACCATTATCTAGTACTTGTCATAGGATTTTTTTTTCCGTTACTAAGTTTTTGTTTTATAGGCAAAATAATAACTAATTTTTGGCCCAAAAATCACTATTTATGTTCAAACGTCCGCTATTTTGTCATAAATCGATATTTTCAAAATTGGCTATGACAAGCACTAGATTATAGTATCTAATTTAATAATCTTTTTGGTTTTTTTTCAGATTATTTTTGAAGAATCGCCAGTGGGTACCGTGTACGCAGATTTTTTTACGACGCTCCAAGGATCATACAATATCCTTGTATATTTTTGATATTTTTAAATAAAGAAAATTAAACATATTTTTGAATGTATATACTTTTAGATAATTAAAACCCCAATCCGAAATTTCAAATAGTTTTCCTTGAAAAAAATCACAAAAATGACCTTTTTTCCGGCTCCTAGGTTTATATCTCCCCTTAAAAGATGTTTTTCTTTCGCAATTTCTCAAAGTATACATTTACGTATACAAACCGTATAAAAAACGTATAAAGTATACATTACGTAATAAAAAAAACGTTCAATCGCGTTTTTATGGAAATGACTGTCCTCGATCTGGCCAGAACCATAACTCTAGCCATAATTGCCCAATCAAAAAAAAATCCGTAATTGCAGTAGCAACCATTGTGCGTAGCTGATTTTGTTTTCATGAAATTTAGTCTTTTTTAAACCCCCAATAAATAATAAAAACCCCCGGTAATCATGCAATATGAGGACTTTTCCGAAAAACGAGGAGAATTTTTTTTGTCGCCATGACGTTGTTTATTCCATTATAGTGAGTGATATTCCGTTGGGGGAGGCTGACATTTTCCATTAATTTCATACTTTATGGGGTTTTGAAGTTTCTAGAAACCGGTAATATTTCGACGCCTCTTGTTTGTTGTCGCTAAGCACTTACGTGTTTCCTAAGGGCCAACCCAAAAAAACAAACCCACACAAACCCAAACAAACTCCCCAATATCGGCGCCGAAATATTTAAAAATTCCCTATTTTATCACGTGTTTCCGCGAACTTCAAAACCCCATAACTTATGGAATTAATGGGAAATGTCAGCCTCCCCCGACGGAATATCACTCAATATAATGGAATAAACAAGTTGACGGTGGAAAAAAAATTTCCCGTCGTTTTTCGGAAAAATCATACTGCATAATTACCGTTTTTTTCCGAAAAACTTCTACGTACAGCGACAACTACATTTATGTAGATAATAAAACTTTTTTATTTTCATCTTCCAGACCAGACATTGTCAATTTATCGGCCGTTGGACCACATTTTTTATACAGAGGCTCTACTAAACCTCAATAACGTTGGTAATTTTCAAATTCTCTAAATAAAAATTTACACGAAATAAGTTCAATGTATGCTTGATAACACACATTTTTTCCAAATCCCAAATAAATAATCTAGTAGACCAAAAAAAATCGGCAAAAACTACCTTTTTCGGCCCATCACAGTGGTGCACCATTTTTGTTATTTGGACAATTGTAATTTTCTCTCTGTTTTTAGCCTTTTGCATAATGGAAAATTCCAAAGTACAATCATACAATCAAATAAAATCTCCCGCTGACTCGCATCACAGTCAAACTCAATTACAACGTCATGGAGAAGCCGCGTTGTTTCATTCATGGCGACGGGGCTAGCATTTAGCTGGCCTCTGTCTCTCTCTCTCTCTGTCTCTCACGCGGTGAGTGCGAATTTCGATATTTTGACAAGAACATTATACGAATCGCCAAGAGATGCGAGCGAGATCTGCGCCGCTCGACAGGTCGCTATTAGAATATTAAATGCTTGCCGATGCCGAAATCCCAGTACGTGTGTGTGTATGGACGCAGGTCCAGCGCATGTGTGGGAAAATGCGGATGGATTTCGATGGATATGCGGCAAGCTCAAAACGCATGGAAATATATATATATATATATATGTTTTTCTACACACGTATATCGCATCTCGACTGCAATCAGCCGTGATCGCAGACGGTCATAAAACCGGTGGTTAAATCGATTGATCCCTCTCCCCCTCCCGCCCACCAACCAACCCTGTCCGAGCGTCGGTTCTCCCTGACGAACTCACCGTTCATTATTTCTACAATTTAGTCGGCGAGCCGTGGGATTCGCAATAAACGCATTGAAGAATATAATTATTACGGCCACGCGAGCAGCCCGCTCAAACTGCTGCATCTACTCATTTTTATAACAAGTGCAATTCGAAGCACACTGAAATATTAATTCCGGTCGTTGGATCGACCGTTGGCGACAGGGCGAGCAAAGTCGCAGAGGTTGATCGATTTATCGATAAATTACGAAAGAGCAAATGCCTCGGCATTATTTCTCGATTTTTGCTGTAGCATAGATTTTTTTTTCTCTTGTGTGTATGTACTTTTCTCTGGGAAGTTTTTAAAAGCAATTGAGAGTCATTTAGACTAGCAAAGTATGTTTATTTATCGTCTAATATTTCGTAAGTGATCTTCTCAACGTATTTTTTAAACTTTTGATCAATATCTAAGGCACGTTAGTGTCCAGCTAGTAAATTATTTATTGCTTAACAGTGCACTTCATAGCGATAACACGAGGGAAAAAAATCGTGAGGAAAGTACATACACAAAAAAACAAGAAAAAATGCTTTTTTATCAAAAACTAAAGACGATCGTAGAACATACATGGGAGTGATTCGGATAGGATTGATACAAGGCATTTATTTTTTGACGTTTTACTTTGCGACGTCACTTCTAGGGCTACGCAGGATGTATACATACATATATATACCGTTCGCGATTTTCGAAAAATACATGTATATATATATATATATATATATACACCCTTGGCCAAAAGTATAAAGCACTCCGTAATTTTTCTATCCAGACAAAAAATCGAAAATCTTGGATAAAAATTTTGTAAACCAATTGACTAAACAGCGATGCAAAGAGCATAAAACCGTCTTCATTTTGCTTTTTTCATTTTTATTTTTGCAATTTTTTTTTGTACTCGGTTCGTCATTTTGAAAATGCCGGTTTTTCGGGATTTTCACACTTTGCAGAATCGCGTGCTGGACTTAGAAAAAACAATAATCTCACCATTTAGTGATAAGATCTTTGAAAAGGAAAGCGTTGGCTTTAGTTTCATTCAAGAAAAAAAAATTGCGATTTTTTTTTCGCAGAGTAATTTTGTTTTTTCTTGGAAAACCGGCAGGTTTCCGAAAAGCCGGCATCGTACGGCGTAACATGAAAATTATGAGATTTGAAACATTTAGTCTACGGAGTAAAAAAGTTGTATTTTGTTATTTTGGAGACACTAAATTTTTTTCAGATTGTTTTTCCAAAATTTCTTCGTATCGCTAGTTTCGGTTGATATTCGACGATTTGTCTAATTAATTTATAGCCGTTACTTTGAAACAAAGATGTTTCAATGAAAATATCAAGGTGCTTTATACTTTTGGCCAAGGCTGTATATATATAGAAAAGTCGTTAAAAAATTCCAAATGTCCTTCTCCCACATGTATACGAATGCAGAATGATATTCGATCGAACAGACATCCGTTCACGCGCAGCTGATTTTAAAACGATCCCGCGCGAAGGCGAAGATCCGCGCGGCTGTGCAACGCTCGCAAAATAGTAGGAAACAGTGCCCGTATTAATTCCGAATGAAATACCGTTCTTGTTATGACCGTTGCTAAACAGCGTGCGAAACTCCGACTCGATGTGACGAAGCGGCGGCGTCGGGAGCGGAATTCGTTCGATGCGCCGTACATGTGTACGAGGGATACCGGCTGTAACTGCGCGCGAGACACACGAGTTAAATAAACCCACGTTATTAACTCGCCGGGCCGGCTGAAGCAACAAATACTCAGGGATAACTCACGGAGAGTTATCGGGTCTATTCGCGTTGCCATATCGAAGCGTGAACTTTCGCGGAATTGGGCAGACTGCTCGCTGCTTCCTTGGTCGAAAAAAGGCGATTTTTCATTATTTTTCAAAATTTAGCGACGTTTTTTTTTATTTGGTGGTTGTATTTAATTTTTCGTGCTGGAGACGAATTGCCAAATGAGATGAGGAAAATCGCGTGAATTATTTGAGGAAATGGGATTTGGGAGAGAGAGAGAGAGAGAGAGAGAGAGAGAGAGAGAGAGAGAAATTAACCTAAGCAGAATCTACTTGGTGCCGCACGCATAATTTTTTCGAAGTCATGCAACACTTTGTATTGACTCATTTCTATACAAAATACTCGCTATTTTCTTGCTAAAAAGAAGCAGCGAATTTTCTTAATTTTTCAAAAATAACCTTTTTTTATATTCGAAAGTTCTTCAATTTTTTCCTGCTACTTAAGAATTTTTTAAAAACATAATGTAAATTCCGTGTACCTATTGGGGAAAATGGAATTCGAAAAAAAACAAACCTAAACAAAATCAGTTTTTTTTTACAATACTGGACCATTTCAAGATTCAATACAAAATTCTCTCATTGAGGGGGGGCATACCTTTAGGGAAGAAAAAGATTTTGCTGACTTTCATCATTTTTTTTAAAGAAACATTGCTCCTTATTTTTTTGAGATTCAGGGTATTTTTGATTACTACTTTTTGCTGTTGCATGGTATTAAAAAGAAAATTAATCCTCAAAAACGGCGTACGTATAGTACGGTCTTCTGAACTGCATTTTCAATACTGGCGGGACGTATAGCTAAACAACTGATCAACCGATTTTTATGAAGTTTGGTAGAAATCTTTCTAACCCTATTGTCTAAAACATAAACCTAAATGTTTTTGAACATTTCTTTTAATAGTATTTTTTCGGAAAATGTACCCATTTTTTCGGAAAATCCAATTTTCTCGTTCCGAAGCGTGCCATTTAATCGATTTTCCACATTTTTCACATTTTCTTGGTTCATATTCTGCGCACGAGTGTTAATGATCGAAAAATGTTCGTTGGCTTTTTTTCAGATTAATCCCGCCGACGCTACGTGTCACGCCGTCTGACAACATCCGCTGCAACCCGCTTAGAAGACAGCGCCGTTCCTCAGCCATAAAAAAAAAAGTTAATAATAAAAATAGCGATAGCAACAAAATCGTTCATTAAAAAAGAAAGCATGAAAATCAGTAATTTTTCCTCGTCTAAAGGAATCTCCTTCTTAAAAAAAAAAAACAAATCATAATTGAATCTATTTTCACACTACCCTGAGACACTCTCCTCAATTTCATTTCGACCGGACGACCGAGAATGATTTTCGAACGAGCGATATGACGCGCGTGTATCGGAATAAACATTGAATGAAATGGCGAAGGTGCAGGGAGCCGTAAAATTACAGTCACGCGATTATGGCGCCTGTCTCGTTTAGTCCCGGTGACGTTTATCGTAAAGGGAAAAAACGAAAGTGTAGTGGGACAAGGATGTTACAAATTGCCTTTACGAGGTAAACCATATTTTTCATTTTACGTTATCGGTGCGAGGATCGTCGGTGCTGTGGGTGGCTCTCAGGGCGTTTGTGCATTCTCGTCGTGGCTGCTGAAGAGAGAAAGAGCGATGGGGGGTGGGGGGGGGGGGGGGAGGGGAGGGATAAGATCGGCGCAAGATCGTAGATCAAACACGTAAAACGCATACGGGATCTCTCGGGGGTTGGTCCCGATGCACTTGTGTGGTTCGCTACCACGGCTCACGTTTGCATCGTCGTCGTGTCAGGGGGAAACGCGCGTTGCTTTTATTATACATTCACGGCGAGCGATAAGCACCTGAGAGAGAGAGAGAGAGCGAGAGAGAGAGAGAGAGAGAGAGAGAGAGAGAGAGAGAGAGAGAGAGAGAGAGAGAGAGAGAGAGAGAGAGAGAGAGAGAGAGAGAGCGAGAGAGAGAGAGAGAGAGAGAGAGAGAGAGAGAGAGAGAGCGAGAGAGAGAGAGAGAGAGAGGGCTTTGAGGGCTCACGCTTTTCGTGATGGGTACACGAGTAAAGGGGTAGATACGTCCGCATTATAAATGTCAGTATTATACGGGACGTATCTTTCTCCCTTTCTATTTAGCCTGAAAAGCCTTGAATCGCGAGCCTCAAACTTGGAAAATCTAATTGCAGAATGCAGAAGCTCGGTATGCCTTCCGTCAACGTCACGAAGAGCAGGTATGAACGCACACACCTATGTTAATCTATGAGTTGACAAGTGAAGTGCAGAAGGACGTAAATACGAAAGGAGGCTCACTGGTTGGGTGTCGTGTCACCCTTAAGATGCTTAGACCTTGAGTATATGCAAGAGTCACTAGAAATTGGACACTCAAAAACGAACGTTCCAGAGAGTTATCATTTAGAAATTGCTTATCGAATAAATTGAATAAAAAAGCTTTGTGGTCAAAAGAAATATTCAATGAGAATTATTATTTACAATTTTATAAATTTTGATGAGAATGATTAGGCACAATTTTTATCAATGATTCGAATGAGACTTGGTATTTATAATTTAATAAAGAATTTTAGTGAGAATTATCATTTATAATAAAATTAATCACTTTTAAGAGAATTTATATTTATCATTTATTGAAATTTTCTTATTGGAACTATTGTTTATAGTTTAATAATCAATGTTAATGAGAATTGTTATTAGTAATTAAATAAGGAACTTTGATAAGGACTATTATTCATAATTCTATAAATAATTTTAATGAGAAGTATGATTTATAATTAAATAAAGAATTCTTATGAGAACTATTATTTATATTTTAGTAAATCATTTTAATGAGAATTTTTATTTAAGATTTAATAAATAATTCGTAGGAGAATTATTGTTTATAATTCAATCAATTATTTTTATGAGAATTGTTATTCACAATTTAATAGATCATTTTAACGAAAACGATTACTTATCATTTATTAAATAATGTTAACGAGAATCATTATTTATAACTAAATAAATAAGTTCAATGAGAATTATTATTTGTTATTTCGTAAATCATTTTAATAAAAATTATTATTTTCTTCCGGAAGTACGACGTTTATTACTTGTCTGGAGCAAACTTCCATTTTATCAATTGTTTACTACATTGAGATCATCCCAATCTGAGGTCATTGGGGTTTTTTTAAGACATCGAAGTCGTCCTGTAAAAATAAAAATCGTCACTTTTGGGGGTCGATTTGCCCTTTAAACCGCTTGACTCCTCCACAAAGAAAAACAGAGGCATAATGCAGATCTTGACAGACTGTCAAAATCTATCAATGACTGATTTCCCCAAAATGCATATTTCTCAACATTTTCGAGTGTCTCATTTCCGGTGACCAACCTGGTACATCGCATATATGTTTTTGTAGACTATACAAGCTGTGGCATCCGGACAAATCTATCAAGTCGGTTGGTCGTCTAGAAACGTGCGAAACTTACAAGAAGCTAACGCTCGTAGAATTTCCGTCATAAGTGCAATGGTTTCCAGGCAAGTCTGCGTACGCCCCATGATTGCGATTGCCCATATTGCAACGTCGTTGCAGTCTCGTTGCATCAGTTGCAACAACGCCGAGCGACGCCGTTACATTTTCCTGCACGAACTGCTTTCTTATAAAGCCCGCGGCGGGCAGATGAGACGATTCGATCCTATCGCTTTTCCCACCCGCGGCTTCTCTTCCGCCTCGCCCATGGGGAGTACACGGAAAAGCATTCGCGTTGTGGCGAAACGTGTACCTGTAATTCAACCTGGGTACCTTCTCCACATCGCGCGTCCACTTTTTTTTCTTCCTCGCCTTCGATTGCGAAAAAAAGAAGAAAATTTGTTCTCAAAATATGCGACGAACCAAATTGAAATTTGCAAGTTCAGGAGTTTGTAAAGTTCTATTGTGAAAAACTTGATTTTTTTAAAATTCAATTAAATATACAGGAAATTTGTTCAGGCTGAGTTAAATAAGTTTTTTTATGAAAATAAAACATATTAAATAATATTCTTTTTAAGGCTTAACAATGTTGTGGGCAACTTGTACACTTGCATGATTCGTACATTGTCCTTGGCTATTTCGCAAGTCATTTCATTTTTTTTGTACAATTTATTAGGGGAACAAATATAATACAATAGTAGGGTGAATTAAAATGACTGATAATTGTTTTTAATGTAAGGCTGAATTGTTTGATAAAGTATGACAAATGACGCTGTTTTCGGGAGGATTTTTATTGCTTGGCGTAGTATGTTAACTTTTTGAAACTTTTTAAAGTTCAATATACAGTGAAATTGCTGAGCTAAATTAAATAAAATTTAAGTTCATTCGGGTTGCAGTAAAAAAAATGGAGTTTGGTTGAGCTGCGTTAGGGGAGCACACCACTGGGATGGGCCGAAAAAGGTCGTTTTTTCGTTTTTTTGTCTACTAGTTAATTTATTTGAGATTTGGAAAAAGGTATGTTATTAACCATACATTGAACTTATTTTATGTAAACTTTTATTGGAAAAAATTAAAAATTAACAACGTCCGGATCGATAACTTGATAATAGTTGGGCTGAAAAATGAAAATAAGAAAGTTTTATAATCCATGTAACTATAGATCTCGTTTTACGTAGCGATCTTTTTTATTTTTCACAAAGTATTCTAAAAAATGTAATTTTGGCTAAATTTTTACTTATAGCCGAGGGTTCGAAAAATACTAAATTAAAAAAGCAATAAAAAAATTTCGTTTTTTTTTTTCAAATTGAATATCGGACTATTACAGCTAGAGTTACGATTCCGTCCAGCCCGAGAAAGGTAGTTTCGAGAAAAGCGCGTTTGAAAGTTTTCGTATACGTGAATCGTTGCGCTACCTGCTCTCACTAAATCGTCTGTAATTTGGTTAATTATCAATACTTCAACTTGTAATTGTTTTTTTTTCACAAATGCTGAAATATTTATACTTTGAGAAAATGCAAAAAAATCGATTTTTCACCCCCCACTGTGATATTTCACCTTAAATAAAGTGTGAGTTTTTTTACCTGAATTAAATGAAATTTTTTTTTTCGCTTGAACTAAAAAAACGAGTTACTTTTGCTGCAGCAGTAAAACATAATTGTCTCAAAAACAATTCCATTTCTTGCACACAATTCTCAAAATGCGAATACCCGTGCCTCTTAAATACGACCTCTAACAATTACAATTTTTTCACCACACGAAAAGAGTTTTTTTCAAAATGATTTCATCGGTTCCCAGCTCAGTAATGTATACGGGTATTATATAATGCAGTTCTTCGTACAATTTTCATCACGTCGCGGTACATTCGTGACCAAACTCTCGGTCAAGAATATAATACTCGTCACGTCCACGATATGAAAAAAAAAAGAAAGAAAAAGATGAATGCAAAGGGGAGAAAATGCATCCGAAAGAGTATCGTATCGCTCACACTATGAATGGAATTGTATTGTAAATAAACATACACATATATTTATACGTGCGTATGGTGGACACACGATATTACGCTTCCCGTTCACGTAAAACCAAAACTTTATGGGTGGGAACAGCGACCGGTGTGGTGGATGGTCGACGGTGGTCCGGCGCGACAGGAAAGAGGTCCACCGCAACTATCATAATACCGAGAGTATCCGGGGTACGTGTAGCCGGTCGAGAGACTAGCTCGTCGCGGACGCGCAACGAGTGCTCGTCACGTGTACAATGTACCGTATACCCTATCTACGTGAAAAGTACATTGTACTTGGCTATATACACAAACTAGACTCGGCTGCATTACGTCGTTTGGTTGCATGTTTCCAAATGGAATCAGCGTAGGGTACGACGATCATTGTAATGCGGAAAAGGATGGTCGTCCCGGTGATGACGATTACCATATTCTTAATCACTGTTATCAACTGTATTCTTATCAACTGAACGAAGACAGCAATCATCGTAAGGATGAAAAGACGTTTTCGATCAAAAAAGAAATTTCCCATTTCATTACCACTTTCCAACTTTTTCACGCCCTTAAGGACATTTACGATTCCTGCCACTTTGAGCCACTTCCCAATTTCCAGTTGCTGACGACCCAAAGTCACTCTCCATGGCGCCTGTATTTGCACGAGGGCACAGGGAAACTACGAAAAACCCCGTGCCGAAACAGGCCACCATATTCTACCACCTTCCAACTGTGTCACCATCGTTAGGACTTCCAGCTCGGTCGGTAGTGATGCGCAGCTCAGCAGTCACCCATCCGACTATTGGCCAAAGTCGCTCACCAGGGGAGATCACCGGTACGAAAGATTCCAGCCCTCCTCTGACATCCTCCAAGCAACTCGGCCAAAAGATGTCGCGCGTCACCGAGCAATTTGTTATCGCGCGGGACTCTCCCGGATCGCAGTATTTGAGTATTACAGGCAAACTTTGATGGAAATGGCGCCAAGAGCAAGTTTGCTTTAGCAAAGCCGCGGCCACTAGGGTTCACATGCCATTCGTGCAATTCGCAGAGGGGGGCCCCTTGCGAAGATAGCGTAGGCGGTATAGCATCGTCGAACTTACCAACGGCATGCACCCACGCTATTAACGCCGCGGTTACGTCGCGGTTACGCGGTATCAGCACTATACGCTACACGTATAACACCTATCGTTGTACACCTATCAACAGCTAATCACCAAAAGGGCGCATCTCCAATTGGCAAAATCCCTCAAGGCCTATGGCGTTGAGTCCTCTTGCTTGGCACGAGACCGTGTACACGCGTGTACGTGTGTGCACGTTTGCCTTACACATTTGGCTGTACAGTGAGACGGTAACACCGTGTAGGTGTATATATTCGTTTACGTGGCTCTCGTGCAACTCAGGAAGTTACTTATCTACGCTTCGCCCGATGCCCCGACACCACAGAAACATCACCAGCACTACCAAACCGCCAGTTCTAGGGGTTACGTGTAGATATATATGGATGTAGGTAAGGACACCTTCGCACCTACATCACCTCTATTCTACCACCGGTGATATATTATTTAAGAGCGTTATGCTAATAAACCCTGAGCGGCTGCTTGCAAGAACATTATTTCTGGAAGAGAAGTGTACATAACGACGTCGAGGAAGCGAGTGTATGCGGGGTGGGCAAGAGGAGCGGGGGAGACATCGTGAGCCAGAGGCGTCGGAAATCGTGGTGTGAAATGAATAATTTCCATCAAGACTACGAACGCAGGTATAACTGCTGGCTGCCACAGTTGGTTCTATACCGATCTTTCCCACTTCCAGCATGCTCAGCCTCGAACGTACTGGAACAAGTGCCAAGTGAATTGTAGCAAGCGGAATAACATTATTGTTCGTTCCCAATGAGTTTCCGGATGAGAGGAAATGCGGGAGTCGACCAACTTTGGTGGAGAACGCTTTCAATGGTGGGAATTATTTGGAGGCATGCTTTAGTACGATGATATTCGAAAACGAGAGCAGGTGGACAATGATTCGAAGGTGTTCGAGAAGTGACATCGAATCTGGTGAGTGCGGAGGATGTTGAATGAGGCTTCTTTGCCGGATGTCAGTGTTGTCTTTTATGGAGTTTTATTGCGAAGATAGTGATGGAATCGTTCGTTAATAGATGGCAATGCATGGAAAGGTGCTGATCCAATTTGTGGACATTCTTGAAGAGTGTATCATGTTTGGGAATCGAGAGTGCAGATACATTCGACTGCGTCGATGCTGTCCTTTGGCTCTTTCACGTGCAACGGTTCCAACGTAGTGGAGTCCCTACCTTCAGCTATTGGTGCAGAAAAGCGTGACATTATATTCCTTATTGATGGCTTGGACCATTGTTACTACTCAAGCCAAATATCTACCTACCGTTTCTGCTCGCGATAACTCTTATATTGCATCGTTGCAGGTACCAGACAAGGGCACACGCGACAATGAGGATGAATGTCGAGCAGCCTACAATGACATTCGTCATATCCGATTTCGGCACGTTGCAAGGGGTTTCTGCGGTAGGAGACAAAAATTCAGTTACATTTAACAATTCGTTGCAAGATTATTGGCAAGACACAAAACTGGCGAATCTGACGCTGCTCCGTGACGCTCGTTAAGAACAACAAGTAGCGCAACGGTATTATTGCCGCGATAGTATTCGGGCTACACCCACCTGCAGTAAAAAGGCAAAAGAGCGTTTCGTTGGCCCTTTCGGGAAGTTCAGACAGTGAAACTTCCGAGGAGACGAGGCCAACGGTTGCCTCGAACAAGTCCAAGTGATAACAACAGACAGCGTCTTCGCTGCTGTTGGCCGATGTCATCAACGATGATATCCACTCGTTACACTGTTCCTTGCACATTGGGCCCCTCCAGTCCCAGTTGTCCGCATAATATACCCTGCGGAAAACGAGTATGATTCGAAAGAAGGAATCGACTGATAGTGTGTGATAACGGGAACTGCACAGACCTCTTCAAAGTTATGATGTCATCGGTTCCATTGCCGAGTGAATGAAAAATGCCGCACCGGATCGCTTCCTCGCATCTTGATCCGGTCCAGCCATGATTGCACAAGCACGTATCATTCTCCTTGGACAATGCTCCATTCCCGTTGCAGCTATCGTGAACGAACATCAATGGGAGTTGCATCTGACACCGTTGAGGCGCAATACAGACCGATCCACTTGGACAGCTGGGGCTGCAAATTGGCTGACAGCGCTCGCGAAACGAACCATCGATAGAATTGACAGCAGAATCGTTGTCGGTGAAGGCTGAACTCGCAGTCGTCACGTCCACCGCGTCCACTACAGTCAAAACGTAGCCCTCATTGCAGCCGCAGATACCTGGTGCGATGCAGTTCCCGTTGGAACATCCCCCGGGACAAATAGGAGCGCACACATTTCCTGCAGCTTTTGTATTCAGTGATTTTTCATAACCGCCTATGCACTCGCACCGATCCGGCATTGCGCAAATCGCGTTGACGCAACTATCCTTGCAGACCGGTTGGCATTCGGAGCTGTCGTTCGTCCTCGGCTCGTAACCCGGAAAACAGCTGCATCTGTTTGGATAATCGCAGACAGCGTTGACGCAGCTCTTCTCGCAGATGGGAACACATCGAGACTCGTTGGTGCTTCCATCGTCCAAACGGACCGAACGGTAGCCGGCATCACATCGACACACGTTGGGCGCGACACAAGATGCATTCGCCGAGCAGCCTGATTCACAATAGGGCTTGCACGTGATGCCGCTAACCTTGAAGACCGAAGCATCGGTAGTTGGTGACGGGCCGATCGTCGTCAGTAGATCGCTACTCGTCGACGCTTCGTCAACTGATCCCAATGAATTCTGGGTGACCGTGGTGTTGGTCAAGATCGCGTAACCCTTGTCACATCGACAGGTTTGGGGTGCGATGCACGAGGCGTTTCCCCCACAGCCCTCGGGACCTCCCGAGCCCAACGAGGTGCACGAGGGATTGCAGCTACCACGATCGCTCGCCAAGACGTAACCGGTATTGCAAGAGCAGACTTTGGGTTTGACGCATCGACCTCCGTGACAACCGCTCGGACAATCGGGCACGCATTTGCTGTAATCCTCCTCTGGATGAGTGTAGCCGTCGTTGCAATCGCAAGCGTTCGGGGCGATACAATGACCGTTGTAACAACCGCTGTCACATATAGGCTTGCACGAAGGGTCACCCGTATGTCGCAACCCAGGCTTATAACCGGTGCAGCAAACTTCGGTCGTCTCCCAAATCCAGTAATGCTGCAGCATCAACCATGTTTGAGGGTAAATCCCGTGCAGAAATTGCCGTAGGACTCCAATTGGATTCCCATGCTTGTTCCTACTTCCTGATGGGGATCCAATGGGTTATCGCATGGGAGCTCCACAAACGCCACGCTCGTACATTGGTTTCTGATCGGGATTCTCCATTCGTACAACATTCCCACATTATCGAACAGAATCCAACAGGGGAACAGTGCCGAATCTAAGTGGATCCCAATGAGGACTCCCTATGTGCAGTGTCCCTAACAAATCCCTATAGAGTTCCCGAGTCAAATTTTTCAGCCTATTTTCTCCCTCAGAATCCTCACAGTGATAGGAGATAAAAGTAGGAAAGTAGCTTCGCATTCAATATAAAATGAGGTCCTACTTAACGCCTAGAACGGGAACAAATTTCTCTTTTCTCCACTTGCAGGCGCTAAGGAGGACGTCAATTGGCACACGTATACACGCACACATATATGCCTAAGCATACACCAACTCACGTATACTAGTACCTATACGTATGCATGCGTGCCTGCTATAGGGATCCGTGTATACATGCATACACGAGGGCAATTCCTATAAAAATATTGTAACTGTTTGCCCAAGATTCATTTCTTCCACTTTGGAGAGTTGCTGGAGCTACAGGGGCAAGTTTGAAGCGAATGCGAAAGGTTCGCTGGGTGGAGATAATGGAAAGGCAATTGGAAAAGTAGGGCTCTGCGGCGAACGCGCGGTCCTACCTAGTCCAACGCATGTTGATTACTGAAACAATCAGACCCGCTTTTTCGAATGCGACCATCTCCACCCTCGTTTCGTCTAAACAGCCAAATGCGCGATAGGTCTAAACGCAATCAAAAGAGGAGCTGCAACGACTTCAGCTAGGTTAGGTAGGAGTATACGGCCTATGCAGGAGGTAAGCAGCTAAGGAACAGCATGTGGCGGCCCTTAGTAGGACTTCTAGCAGCAAACAGACTCAAGTGAGGCTGACATAGGATCAAAGGCCTTCAAAATAGGCTGAAAATTTCGACTCGGGTTGTAAGTACATCTTGCGACTCTCCAAAAAAAGTGTGCACAAGATCACGAAGGGATATTTTTTTTGGAGATCCAACAAATTCAGGTTGACGATTTTAAATGAAGAATTGGCAAACGACATCAATCGGGAAATAGCGCCTAATCCACTTGGATTCCAACGTGGACTCTTAACGTGCGGGGTCCCTGTCAACTCCCCACAGGGATGTGATGGGATCTGGGGATTCCTCGAAAAATGTCTGCACGGGATATCTATGATAATATTTTTTTTCAAAAGTGCTATCTTCCCAGCTTCACTCTCATATCGATGGCTCTACATTTGTACTGTCTTCCCCTGGACTTGCCCAGCTTTGGAGTTACTTTGATAAGGAGTATTCCATATTTTGAGTGGAGCCGCAAAAATAGCATCCGAGTTTTGTCCGATCAGAACTTGTTTTTCTCCTCGACAACTTACGTCCACACGCCAGTTTATCCTCGTCTTCACTCTCTTGATCCAAAAGATTTTGTGTATGTACGTCTCGCGATAGCTTTCGTACCGTGACTTTATGACCCTGTAATTGCGATTGATCGGTACACCAACAATGGCAGGAATTTCGAATTGAGCCTCATAATAATAACGATTTTGACGAGTCCACCGAAAATTCGCACCTGTGACTCGTCGTGCATATTGATCGTTTATGTCTCATCAACGGAGCGGCAACTTCGAACACACTCAGATCGCTTAGCAGCAACAAATGGAAGACAATTGTGAGATAACGTCCGCAGTCATACGTCAGCATCTTCTCGCGTTGATCCGCGATGAGCACTCGCGACTCTCGTCAGGCTATATCAATATTTTCCAAAGATCATTCGCACCGGGAGGCTCGAGTAGTTTTTAGCATGAGACTTCTTGCCTTTTTTACCGTAAGCGCGCATGCCGAGTTCCATGAGACAACTGATCGCTTCTCGATGAACGAAGTTCCGTGGCGTTATAAATAGCTCTTATTTCACTTCACGCAGTGAGATATGTCCGTGTTGTCATTTTACTGGAACACTTATCTAGCGTTACAGGATGCGTGCGATAATGTGGCGAATGATAACGAGCAGGCTCGTACGATACGTCAATACTTTGTATGTTTTCATTTGGAAGACGGTGGTCATCGCTCTTCAAACGTTTATTTGGGTTTGTTTGGGTTCCTTGGCACAGTCCTTTCATCCGCTCTCCTAATAGCGACAGTTTCTTGGTTTTTCTGTGGACTGCAGCAGACTTTTCACGTCCGAACGAAAAATGAGGTAACGTTGGATGCAAGTACTGGTGCGATCGCAAAGGCTGCCGAATTCTTGCTCATTCCCGGGCGTTCTCTGAGAACTTTGGTCATGAGAACAAACCGCTTGTGACTGGAGGATCGGGCTATCCAAAGTGCATTTCGACCCGATAGAAGCTTTCAATACGAGGGAGCGTGCAACTTTGCGATGTGCATATTCGTCGCACGTTTCGTTTACTCGGAAATTGATACGTTCGTCTGTCGTATAGCACATCCGATTCTTAATAAACGCTCGCGCGCCCTTCTCTCTCTCTCTCTCTCTCTCTCTCTCTCTCTCTCTTTCTCTCTCTCTCTCTCTCATGCTCTCTCGCTTCCCGGAACGCGATGAAAAATATGTTTTTGCGCGCATCGGACACGCGCGATACGTGTACCGATTATATTATAACCCTCCATTCACGGTGCGAGCCCGCGCGCGATACGTTTGAAATTTTATGCGCGGGCAAAACGAAAAGCACGAAAAAAAAATCATTCTCATTGATTCTCCGTAAGTGCCGAGTTCTACTCATATCCCACACGATTTTACGAAAAAATCATACATGACTGATTAATTGCGATTTGAAGACTAAACGGAAGGCAGCAGGTTCAAAAGAGCCTGGAAATAATTCATACGGAATTGTTTGCGGGCTGTTTTATCAATAAATAATGAGGGATGGTAATAATAATGACAGAAAATAATAAATAATAGTGATTAATAATTGGTAATAAAGAATAGATTAAAAAGAATTAATAATAGATAATAAAGAAACAATTATTTTTTAAAATAATAAAGAATAATGAAAATAATTAAGAAAAAAGAATAAAAATAATGATAAATAATAAAGGAAACTCCTACGCAGGTTTCTCTAATTATTTATCATTTTTCTCATTACTTTTTTTTACGAATCACGTACGAGATTAAAATGCCACGAATAAATGATAAGTAATAAAAACTATTAACGAATAAAAATAAATAAACCGTAATAAATAATAAATAATTTAAAAAAATTAACAATAAAGCTAAAACAATACAAATAATAAACAAATATGTGGGTTTTCTTTAGTATTGACGAGTTTTCCTTCGTATAAATATTCATAAAACTTAATTACTCATGAGTTGTGTTTATCGAAAGTCATGCGTGATTCATGAAAACCCGAGGTCATAAAAATAATTGTAAATGAACCTGAGACAATAAAATAATAATAAGTCAATCCAAGGCAATAAAATTAATTATTGATATACCCGAGGTAATGAAAAAAATAATAAAAGAAACCCGCGTAGAGACCCCGTATTCTCTATTATTTTAATATTTTTTTTTACGACTCGCGTCTATCTTTTGATAAACGCAACTCACATTCCTATTATTTTTCAGTTGCATTTACCAAAATTGATATCCGATTCGTAAAAACCCGAGGTAACGAGGCTCGAGATACGCGTTGGGCGCGGTATCGCTTAATCGTTTCTCGTCGATTTCACGGTTAGAAAAATTCTCGTGCACGCAATTCGAAAACGTTGAAATGAACGATGAAATTAGTCGAGCCAAATACGGGTCAGGTGGCGAGAGAGATGAAAGAAAAACGTACAAAGTCAGAGAGAGAGAGAGGGAGAACTAGAAAGAGAGAGAGAGAGAGAGAGAGAGAGAGAGAGAGAGAGAGAGAGAGAGAGAGAGAGAGAGAGAGAGAGAGAGAGAGAGAGAGAGAGAGAAAGAGAGAGAGAGAGAATCAGTGAGATTGTATAGATTTGCTAAATAGATTTGCCACAAGGCGAGGTGTGTGTGTAGTGTGCAGGGCGCAGACTTTCATAAATGGCTGCCCCGCCTCATCCGCTCGAACCGTGACTGTGCCACGATGCACGAGAGGTTCGATAAAACGCCGCCGAACCGTCGGCGGGACGAAGAGGGGTTTCCAACCGGAAGCAGGCAATTTGTTCTTCGTTTTTCTTTCTTTTTGTTCCCTCTCTTTCTATCTACAAAATTGTTTTGCTCACAGATTGGCGTTCCGTTGTCCGCAGTTTCTCCGTGTCATATGAGTACACAATATCGGAATTCTCGTATACACTCGCGCGAGTATGCCCCCCCCCGCCCCCCGAGCCTGTTCTACCGTGCATTAAAAGTCATTAGGCATGGGAAGAATCGTGTCGTGGCGAGCATTGAAGGTCCCCGCGCTCTTCCATCCGGCTTTTATTATTAAACTCTCGCGCTGCCAATGGACGTACCCAGCCGAGCTATATGGAAGTATCCCGTGTCCCATTTATTTATTCCATACGCGCACCTATTCCGATGAAATACCTAATGCGACAATAGAGATCCGATCATCGGTAATTCCGTGGCAAAATGTAAAAAGACACACACACACGCTTGCGCGTGTATGTCGGCTGCGAGCATTTGCCGAGTCTCCGCAAATCGTTTTCATTCGCTGTCAATGAATTCCTACCTCTTTGTTCCTCTCTGAACATTCGAAGATCCCGTTGACTAAAATCAACTTGTTTTTGAGACTCGAGGGAAAAAAAACGTTTTTGCACACTGCGATTGACTGAAACGTCCCACCTCATTATTAATTGCTATATCTACCTAGGCGGGTGAATAATGGCATTTTCCAAAAATAATCTTATCCAATGGTATTACATTTTGGCTACATTCCCTGAACATTTCATTGAAATATTCCTAAAATTCCCGTGCAGAAATTTTGACAGGGATACCCTATGTCCGATCAAATCCCGATCAGGATTTGTCATGGATTCCCGAAAACCGGTAACCCGGTTAGAATCCAACTTGCATCCGTATCGGAATATGTATGACGACGATGACATATCTTTGAAAATTTTGGCGTCACGTGTATTTTCGGTATTACTATGAAATTTCTATCTATAGGTAGGAATTTTCATCCAGAGGTTCCTATCTATAAAATTCCTATCTATAAATAGGAATTTCCAATTTCTATAGATAGGAATATCCAACGCAAAAGACTGAGATGGACGCAAAGGACGCCAAGTAGTCCAAAAAACGATAACCCAGTCGTAGTTTTCCATTTTTTATGGTGTTCTTACCTTTCATTTTTTAAATTGATATTTTAATTCACCAAAAATGTATAAATGTTAATTATTTTTATAATAAATTTAACATGCAATAATTCCATTTTTGCCATTTTATTTCAGCCTGTATTTACTCGTGATCCTTCCAAGATTCCTCAATGATTCCATGGGGAATCTATTTAGAGTCATTAAAGGATCCGGTTCTGGATCCCTAATGGAATCCAGATTACGGATCTTACATTTAGTCTTAGAATCTGATCCGATATCGGACTAGATCCCGACTGGGAGCCCGGGATACAAGTCAGAATCCAGCTGTATCCCTGCCAAAATTTCTGCACGGGTTGCGATAATTTTCGCGATTTTTTTTTTCGATGGTTAAAAGGCGTTACTCAAATTGATTTTTTATGTAAAATCAAAGCTCTCATAAAAAAAAAACAGAAAATACATTTTAAAATGTTTATTTTTATTTTCTTACATTTTTTAAAGACTCTCAATATATGTATCTTGTGTTTAAAAAATGCATTCATTTTTTACCAACCGTTTCCCAGAAAAAAATCGGAATTTGGCCATTTTTTCGGGCCTCTAGGTAGCCCCTTAAGTCTTAAGGCCGTATTCTAGTGTGAACACCCATTTTCGAGGTGATTTTTGGGGAATTAGATTTAGATAAACGATTGAATCTACATTGTTAGTATTCCATATTTATATTTATACACGTTTGAAGTAAAACCTTACATTTTTTCAAAGCATTTTATTCGAAATCATACGTGATATTTGATGTCGCGCATGTCATGTCGCGAACATTTTTAAACGCCGAGCGATGTGATTGCGGCCGTTCTTGTAACCTGAAACAAATTATTTGTTATTTAATTCTATTTTTCACGAGTAAGATGATCGTTCGGCCCGCTAATTAAAAATTGTAGAAAAAAAATTACGAAATGGCGGCGTTTGAAAAAGGGTACTCTCATTTGTACGATACAATTTTTACTTCTCGAAGCCCGGAAAAATAGTAATTATGAAGCAACAAAAAAGATGGAGGGCCGAACGATAGCCCAACATGTATTCTACATGTGTGCAAAATTGCAAGTCGATCGGCCCAGTAGTTTCTGAGAAAAACACACGCCCGATTTGAAAGATATTGTTGTGAGAAAAACGCGTTTGATGTTTAATTTAATATCTAAAGTATAACGCGCTACTTTAAACCAAGCAAAGCATTAGGAACAGTACGACTTAAAAAATAAGTCGCTCCCGGCCGGTCTGTCTTTTGGTCATTACCAACAAGTAATGACCAAAAGACGGACCACGACCTATAGCGCAGTTTTAGGTTAGATATTCACTGTTTTTAGCAATTTACCTTGAATTCTTACATTCTTGAGACTCCCAACTGTAAGAATACGAAGAAAAAAAAATTCCCCAGACGCACAAGAATACGGCCTTAATTTTCTTGGAGACTCGTCGCGATCATCGCACAGGGATACGTGATAAAAAAAATGAAGACAAAATGAAGTTACTATCGGGCTAGATTGTGTTTTATCGTGCAGAAGAGTGCAAAAAATAAGATTAAGCTGGTGTGTATGACGCGCGAGCGAGGAACTCATTGAGGAGAATACAAAATTCGTACAGCTGGCCCTGGAAGGCCCCTTTTTCTTCTTCGCTGTGCAGTCTCTTCAGTCCTGATAGGACAAGCCACCCACGATATAAAGTACTGTGGTAAATTATATATATATATATATATATATATATATATATATATATATATGTGTGTGTGTGTATGTGTTTAAAAATAAAAAGTAAACCTTACCACGATGTGCATACGTGATCCCTAATTCATATTCCTGCACCTGACTGACCTCTTATTCTTACCTGCGAGTCTCATTTAACACCCCCGCGGGCGTCGTGCTCGCGCACGGCTCGAGCTTTACCTTCTCTTCGCCCAGTGCGCTATTTCCATCCATATCAATGTTGTAATGCGCGCCTCACCTGCGCCCTCTTGTCGAAAGAGCCCTCTTGCCTGACCAGGCCCTTCTCCTCTGGTTTTCGACTGTGCGCCGGCACGTGCTATTTTCTTTTTTTTTTTACGGCCTCGCCACTAATTTTTATTTGAATATCGTTGGACGCTGTGGTGGCTGAGAGGAAGGTGCGAGTCAAACCGTGAATAGCGTACGGGAGAGGTGATATATATGTATATACAGGTGCGAGTCTGTTAATTGAAGCGTGGCCATTGGACTGTTCGCCGAAAGATTCGCACTCCCGATACCGGAAACTGCAGGCAGGGAAAATCTTGTGCATAAATTGTCGTAGGGATCCAATTGGATTCTTATTGTTGTCTCTATTTCCTGATGAGGATCCGATGGGTCATCGCATTGGGTCTCTGGACTTAAACGTCACGCTCGTACATTGGATTCTAATCGGGATTCCCCATTGGAATCCAATGTACAAATCCAATTTGAATCCTAAAGGATTCCCACTTCATCGAACAGTAGCCGATATGATTCTTGACGGATTCCATCGCATTCTGTAAGTTGAATTTTCTAAATAAAATATATAGATATACAATATGAGTGGATGCTAAAAAAGGATGAATCTTATCTGGAAAACGTATAAATCGCGTGATGACGTTGTAGCCCTATACACAATCAATGATTTAAAAAATGTATAGGTTATGGTCTAGGCCGAACTGAGTCCTTACAATTTTTTTTATGGTTTTACCACCAAACACCAGAGATAAAAAATAGTTTAATGCATTTAATTTGATGCGAGGTTAGATGAGCAAGACCTTCGCGACACGGTTAATTTACTTTTTTTGCAATTTAGCACCAAGATAAATAATTTCTTACAACGAAGTAACGTAAACTAAACCTTTGTAAACATTTAGAAAAACAAAAAACCACCTGACCATCCGAAACCAAATATATACAATATTCAATATATACAAGACATCAAGGTTTGACAAAAAATTACGAATCTCAGCTGGCGAGTGAAGAGCATCGCTGCCAACGTCAATGTCCGCGACAATGCCGAATTCCGGCTACTCTTACACAGAAATATGAATAGGTATAATTTTAAATTATTCAAAACAGTATTCTGAGTTGTATTAATAATTCACTGACGCAGTTTGCTCATAATAATCACCAATAATGTTATACTTTTTCAAGTTGGTAGTTACACATACGTTTTTCTTTTTCACGTATTCAAAATATAAAAATGCATAATTTTGCCCATTAATTATGTATTTTATAAAAGATTAGCATCTGAAGAATAAATCTATTGGTTTATTGAACAAAAATCCATAACCCGTCATTTGACTCAACTGGACCGCTCCAAGACCCTCAAAAAGGTATACCGTAAAAGTCAATTTGGATCACATTACTGAAAATCGACTGTAATTATCGCTTGTTACTTATTTTATTGCACTTTGACATATTACCGCACGTACATTCTCACGAAGCGTGCAGGTTATGTTTCAACCCGCCCAGATTTTTCTCGTGACTTTTCACATATTTTCGATTCGAACGTGGTAAGAATTCTCAAACGGCGTTGATCGGGAAACAGTGCAGAATCGTACCCAAAAAAATCCCTATAGAGATGTGGGTGCGTTTTGGGACTCCCCAACAAATTTACGCACGGGGTCACAAAAGGATATTTTTCGGGAGATCCAACAAATTCCTGTTGACAATTTCAAATAAAAAATTGTAAATCGACGTCAATCGGGAAACAGCACGGAATCCATTTGAATTCCAATGTGGGCTCTCTGCGTGTGGCGTCCGTGTCAAATCCCTATAAGGATGTGGTAGGATCTAGGAACTGCCAACAAATTTCTGCGTGGGTCGCGAGAGATTCAGAGTGCTGGGAAATGGTCAAATGGTACTCTTCGTGGGTTGTCATATCGCAGAAGTGTCGGAAACGACAAATAGTAGGTACGCGGCGAAAACCGGAAGGGAATATGTATGAAGACACGGGGATCGGGAACGTCATACCGAATGAAGCGGGGGCAACATTGTGCGTTCACGTGCCTTGGCTACAGGCAACAAGACGAGAGAAGTAAGAAACGTTTGAGCGCGAGCTGGAATTAAAAACTCGCTGAACAGGTGCGTATTCGACGACCGAGTATGCTCGGTCTCACTCGACTTTTATTTCTTTTTTTTCCCCCTCCTACTCGTTCCGTCTGTAGACGTACGCCTCACACGTCTTCAACCACTACCCTCTTGCTCCAAGTGGATACAGTCCCTGCCAACAAAAGAAGCGCCACATTTTTCCGCATAGCAAATGTCAACTGTCAATTTTTCAAAATTGACTGCAATTTATTAGGACGGTGAATGAGTTCTCGCATGTTTTTCAACAGATGGAGTTACCAGAACTTCGCGCGTGTAGTTTAAGGGCTTACGTGGGTCTCGAAGCCAAAAAAAGCATTTCTCTCTATTTTTTGAAAAATATCATATACATATATTATTTTATTCAAATTGTTGAGCACATAAAAGAGCAAAATTTTAACAATATTTGAAAAAAAAATTCATCCTAAAATTTGAGAAATTTTAGGAAATAGTCAGGATAACTCATGATAGCTTTATGTGAAATTAAAAAACCATTTTTTTTCTGTTAGTAGATAAGTATAGCTCGTGATTGAACGAAGGATTAAAAAAAACTGAAATTTGAATTTTTGGCAGAGTCGTATGCAAAATAGTTCAATTTTGGTACAATTTACACTACGTATAGCCTTGTAAAATTAGTTGTAATCGAAAAAAAACTTCGTTCGATCACTAGTCAATGCTATTTTGAAGAAGTATGCAAAATTTCAATAAGATCGGTGCATTCGTTTTTGAGAAATCGTGTCCTCCGACTTGAAAAATAGTGTAGTGAGAAAAATGCGATATACGATTCCCAAATTTCCTACACGTTTACTCCGATTAACGTAAAACTTTGGGAGAATATTCTAGACACATTATACTATTAGATAATAAAAAAAATTTAATTGTTTTTTTTTTAATTTTCATACCCACGTAACCCCTTAAGATCATAACGCATCTATAAAGAAGTACCATAAGCAAGCTTGAAATTCAGTGAATGTCATTTCGCTGAAGTGTAAACAACTTTTTTTTTCATAGTATCCATTTCATAGTATCCATTCATTTTCATAGTATCCATTAATTTTTTTCATAGTATTTTCATATCAAATTTCCTTAATCCAAATAATTACTTTATCCAAAGAAAAATTGCAGCTGAAGCGCACAGAAATCTTGTTGTGATTTACGGCGACCATGCTCCGTCGGAAACGACATGCAGAGATTGGTTCAGAAGCTTAAAAAAAAATGATTTTGGTATGTTGAATTCGATGAATGAAGATTCCTGTCAGACGCTAGCTGAAGTTTCAGAATCATCAGGAGTTGATCATACATCAGTTTCGAAACGTTTGAAAGCATTAGGAATAATTTTTTTAAACAAAGCATTAATTTTCACGAAAAAACAGTGAAAACTTATTCAACATCTCCATACTTTACGGGGTTATAAACACTTAAAATTTTTGAAAAATCGATTTTTTATTATTTTTTTTCCGTAATGTACATATATTTAAGTACAAAAACAGAAAATTTCATGTCAATCCGGCGAATATTCTCGAAGTTAAACACACATTTGTAATTGTTTTTTTTTTTTACTATATGTAAAGTGCTTTTGAAACTTTAAATGCATTTTTCTCAAAACTGTGTTTTTGCAGTCGGCGAGCAAGATTTCTCGGAAACGGCTGAACCGATCAGTATTAAATTTCAACACAATCTTTTCAAGTTTATTTTTTAGTAATTAATGGAGGGTTTTTTCTCGCCGATAAATATTTTCCATTTTATAAACAATTTAAGGCCTACATTTTTGTCAAAAATCGATTATTTTTTGAGAAGCCGCCATTTTGTCGAAAATTATTATTTTGCTTATTCCTTCGATCAAATACAAGATAATCCATTATATCAACGAAATATTTTAGGTTTTTTTTTTTTCATTTTAGATGATCCAATCCAGAGATATCGTGCTCACTCCAAGACGCCTTTTTAGGTGCTCCTGAAGATCAGCTATGGCAGCTTTCAAAATAATTATTTTTGCAAATAAAAAATGTTAAAAGTTACCATAATATGTGCACACATTTTTACGTTAAAAGATTTGAAGGTCTTCTCAAGAAAAATTCTTGAAAAATCGATCCTATTGGGTCTCTTGACTGTATATAACCCTTACCCCCACTTGCGATTTTGAAAAAATCGTTTTTTTTTTAATTGCATTTTTTTGTAGTATAAGTATCCGGGCCCATACAGAAGTATGGGCCCGGATACTTATACTTCAAAAAAATGCAATTAAAAAAAATCGATTAGACCGGAATAGATGACTCTATGTAGGTTTACAAAAAAAAAAAATTTTCTTCGTGTAAACTGAAATTGAAACTTTAAAAGCGTTTTTCTCAAAATGGCATTTCTGAAGTCGGCGACCAAGATTACTCGAACACTAATGAACCGATCTTCTTGAAATTTTGCAGGCTTATTTAATACATAAAAATGTAGTCTTTAATCGTTCTTTTTTTCGTTAAAATCGAACCGTTTACTATGACTGTCCGCCATTTTGTGAAAAATTAATATTTTTTTAAATCTTTCGATTAAAGACTAGTTTATACTTATATTTGACTAAATCCATCCGCATTTCTTTTTCAGATGATCCACTTCGCCGCAATGTTGGTCACCGCAAACTGTGTATATAAAAACATTATTTCATTGACGGCCATTTGCCACTAAACAATGTAATATTTTTCAATAAACAATTACTGAAAGTTCTTCAAGATATGTTGTTTAAGATGGTACATTGATCGATTAAAAAAGTTTTGTAGTTTTCTTTAAAAAAATTCATAAAAAAGGCCTTTTTTGCGCTACAAGTGGGGGTAACCCGTTAAGTAAGTGCCTAATTGGAGTATTGGATGGAGAGTATCACAACATTCTGCACTGATAGAACATAATGATCTTGAAGTTTGTATCGATCGAATGCAACGAGCATTCTTTGTTTTATCTTTGTTTCTTCACTTTTGATATTTTTCGTATTTTTTTTTGGAAATTTAAATTATAGATCAATCATTTTTCAAGTCGCTTCTTTCCAATAAGCGACTTGAAAAATGATTGATGGATTTTCGTAACCAATATCAGCCACAAGAAATTCGAGCAATTGAAAAATAACACTTTTCATTGCAATCCAACCTGCAAACTTCAATCTCATTGAAACATATCCTAAAAGTGTTCTCACTTGTGCTTACCCAAAAAGAAATCCGAAGCCACCAACCGGATCGCGCACTTCCACGCTTGGCTCCCCGGATGTGCGCTCGTTTGCAAAAGTGCGCGCGATGCGCTACGCGCAATTCGCGCGATTGTCTCGTCCTGAAACTTGCGAAACGAAATTCGCGCAACCAGCCAATCTACGGGGGCCGGCTAATTAATAATCAAGGCAGTGCGAATGAGCGAAGGGATTTTGCGAAACCGACGCGATGTTTCTCAACCGAGCAGTGTTTTGCAAAGCCACTTTACGCGAATTTAACACTTTCGCGATCATCTCTGCAGTGGCGAGTAACTCACACTGTACGCTCGAGCAAAACAGCTTGTGCAAGAAGAATTCGGAAAATCTGTGGGTGTGGAGCTGTATAGTGTAGTCGAAGCTTACTGCATTTTGTGGCTTGTGATTGCACATCGTGGAATCGACTATTTTTTTCTTTTGACTTTTTCTATTTTTCGAGGATCTGTTCGATGGGAAATTCTTCGGTGATTGAGAATATCACGGAGTTTTTATCGAAAACTCTAAATTTCAGGGAGTAAATGCAAAAAAATCGAGGTTCCATATTCTTTCGAGGATTTTGAATAAATATTTGAGGTTTTGGAGAAAATGAGCGGTGAATTCGTATTCAGGAGACTAAAATACATCGATTTAAGCATCGGAGAAAAAAATTGAATTAACAATCTTTTTACACCTCGGCCTAAAATCCAATTGATCACCTGTAATATATATTTTTTAAATCGAGATGTAATGCTCCGCATTGTGGGCATTCTATTCAGCTTTGTTTTCTCTTTAAAATGCCGCTTGGTTCTTCGAGCTATGAGTATTTTTCTATTTTTGGCAGAATTTCACAGACGGACCTTCGATTTTTTCCAATTTTTCCATATAGCCTCTTACCAATTTTACCCCTTGCCTCTTTTTCAGCCATTTTTCAAGTGCACTTTCCGGGAAAACTATTTGAGATATCGGCATGAATCCAACGGCATTCTATTAGTCGACCAAAAAATCCTTTTCTAAACACCCCCATTAAATTTATGTCACTCAAATAGGACAGCCGCTACGGCTGTTTAAAATTTTGGGATTTTGAAAAAGTGGCCAAACGAGTCGGTAAAAAATTTTTTCCACTGTTCAACGATTTCACGGGTCTATCCGATTGGAAATTTTCCACCGATTAGGAATATCACGGAGTTTCGGTCGAAAACGCAAAATTACGCGGGCTCTACGCCAAAAACGTATTTACACACTCACGGTCGATTTTTTTTGTAAAAACTTTTCGGAAAAAAGTCATCGTGAATTCGCGTTCAGGGGGTAAAACTACATCTACATAAATTTTGAAAAAAACATGTAATCCAAAAAATTATCCAATCTCGACCACAAATGAGTGGCTTCGCTGATTCGTCGATCATTAATTTTTGGTTTGGGTTTAGAACTCCGCTGTATGCGCATTCTCTTCATAATCGTCTTCTCTTCAAAATGCCGCTTGAATCATGGGGCTTTGATTATTTTTCTATTTTTGGCAGAATTTCACAGACAGACCATTGATTTTTGCCAATGCTTCCATCATTCCCATTTGCATCTTTTTCGGTCCTTCTTCAAGTGCACTTTCCGGGAGAACTAACAGAGATATCAGGATGAATCCAACGCCATTCTCTAAGTCGCAAAAATCCTCCTCAAAACCCCTACTATGAGCCGATGCCACTCGAACAGAAACTACAGCCATTTGGAAATTCGCGATTTTGACGATTTTGAAAAAGTGATCAAAATAATCGATAGGAAATTTTCCGTTGACGACGGATATCGCAGAGATTTCGTCCAAAGCTCGAAATTGCGGCACGTAAACGCAAAAAAACGTGTTTCCATATATATATATATATATATATATATATATATATATATATATATATATATATATATATATGCTCCGACAATCAGTGAGTATAGTATACGAGCTGTATCAACTGACCCGAATACGTGTATACGTTCGAGCTTCGCAAGGGCTTTATCAAATATACATACGGACCGGGCGAATCTCTCGACGGAAATGGAAACTAGCAAATATCTAGTTGTTGGGAATGGGAATACGGGAATCGAGAGAGAGAGAGAGAGAGAGAGAGAGATCGATTTTCGAGATACACTTCCATGAATAAGCTATCCGGTTGTCTATTCTCGTACATTGCAATAAAAAAATCTCCACACCATGATTTTTCCCAAAAACCGAAAAATCCAACTTTAGCACGCACTTCTAATTTCTTCCATCCCTTTCGCGAGACCTCAGCTCTCGATCACCTAATAAATGCCCATCAAGAATTCTCACTGACTTTCGATACCTCCGATGTGATCAACGATCACACGAGCATGAAGATATCGAGCGGAGAAGACATTCTCGGCTGCTGTGGATTACAACGTAACCTGTGCGCAGATCACTGTTGTTCGGAGCGAGAATTTGGGCTCTCCGGGTGAAGCATCGCGGCCCAACGGACACACGCGCTTACTCGCTAAACACGTTCGGGCTATCGTTTATGCACGGTTAACCCGAACATCCATCGGTAGTTGGAAGGATGTGCCGCCGTCCATCCGCACCGGGGACGAGCATCGCCTCGG
Source organism: Ophion slaviceki (assembly GCA_944452715.1). NCBI lineage: Eukaryota > Metazoa > Arthropoda > Insecta > Hymenoptera > Ichneumonidae > Ophion > Ophion slaviceki. Next base: position 31,527,173 of record OX101791.1, read on the forward strand.
AGCTGGTGGAGAGAGCGATTGGCCACTTGGCCTGCGATTGACAGGTCGCTGAAAAAAAAACATGACAAAATACAACCACCTATGAAACGTCGACATACCTTCGAATCTTGCTGAACATTTGCAAATCGGATTTTTTTCAATCATTCTTTAATCGAACTCGATGAAGCTCTATTGAACTCGATGACCCGCACGAGCCTTCGATTTGTTTCGGTTTGTTCAATTCAACGGATTAGCCTTGATTAAAAGGCTCGTTACGTTCAAATGAAAATATATCCAGCCGGAAGTTCCACAAATTGCTACTCAATCATCCTACTCAATATTGTTTTTTTCATCAGTAAATTATCAGCCACAAACAGCAATGCGTTTTTTATGTTCTGCCGCGAAAAGGTCGGTTTTTTATTCGGTGTTCCGCGGTAGGGTGACAGTTCGGTTGAATTTATTTTGAGTAATAATCGAGTCCGGAAGAGGAGAAAAATGATGATTCTTATCAATCCTAATCATGGCTTGATAGGGAAGAAATTTGACGGGCTACATCTACCTAGGTGGATAAAAACATCGCATTTTACAAAAAAAAGTTCGATACTTTCTAGCCTTAATCCCTGAAAATTTTATTGGAATATCCCTAACATTGAATGAGCTACAGCTTCTATGAGTTGGCTGGGTGAGCGCCAGCAGCACCGTACTTCAAACTTTGAACGCGTTTTCCTCGAACCACTGTTTTCAAAATCGGTGGACGCGATATCTCGAGAACCATTTGATGGATTATTTCCAAATTTACAGGAGATATGATGACAAACATTTGAAGGTCGTTGACGATCTCACTTTGTCAAATATCGTCTTCATTTTTGGATAGTTGGGTTAAAATGACGATTATTATCATCAATTTTGTATGCTCGAGTTTCAATTCATCGCCACGTTGTTTAAAAAAATGATTTTAAAAATCGACGATCGTCAGCGACTCGTATTTATTATTAGCTTGAATAACGCGTTTGGTTTTTATATTTCGGATAAACCGTTTAAGCTGGACAGTGTCCACCGCCAAACGTCGCGGAAAAAATTGTCATCATCTGCCGCCGGCCGAGTTTTCGTTGTCTTTCTGTATTCTTTGGTGACTTTTTTCAAAGCCTCTCAATATCTATACTTTTTTTCGGACTTCTAGATAGATGTAGCCCTTTAAGAGCCTGGAACGTTTCTACGAGGCTTGTACGCGTTTGGTGCGATGATCGCAACAATTGGCAGGGTGGCTGCCAACGACTACGTTTTTGCCATGCGGATGAGAGATAGAAGACGAGAGCCGCGATCCGACGTGCGTCCACATGTGGATGCGGGAAGCCCGGTGTATTAACGGGGTCAAGAGGGGAGCGAGCAGGCGGAGGCGCTCTGCGAAGTGAGCACCGAGCTAGCCGATGACTCCTGGCTAACATGGTTTCTGCATTAGATCGACGTGTTCTTCATTACGAACAATACCCGTGGTGTACACCATAAACGCGGGACGCGCGGGTCTTGGCGCCTGAAAACGTCACTATGGGCGATACGGCAAGTGGTTGGCAAATGGTTTTTTTCTTCTTTTTTTTTGTTATAACTGACGATGCTTCCTGTCGTTGTACAGTGTATCTACAGACATACGCAGCTTCGAGTCCACGCGAGGAAGTCACGCGGAGCGTATAACTATGGAAATCCGGGTTCGCGCGTATACCGAGCAAATTTTAAGGCAGGTGCAACTCAAATGGCTATGACTACGACACTCAACATTGGAGTATTTCCTCTCTCCGCACGGACAACTCCCCCCCTCCCGGCAATTCTTCGGGTTTTTCTTTTTCACGGAAACTTTGCGCGAGAGGAAACGAACGAAGTAACTTTTCCGGTTTTCCTGATGTGCAAAAAAAAAAGTTACTCGCCGTATTTTTGTTTCGTCGCGATGGAAATTGCCGGAAATTCCGCGTCTGGAATTCCTGACGGATGTACTTTTTGTTCGGGGATCTATTGAATTGCCACGAAGACACGGTGGGTCAGCGAGAACGAGATAAAAATCCTTTTTCGGTATGGGCCATGTCGGTAGATTTTTTGCTCAAGGCGAAAGATACCGGTCGTATGAATGATGATAAGAGCCACCGATATAACTCATAGTTTGGCCCGCACAGGCTTCAAAGAAGTCGCGAAAGGGGGAGGGGGAAGCCAGGTCGAGAGCGTGAGAGAGGGACGGAGAGTATGGGGGAAAAGAATCTGCTGGAATGAATGTCCAGCAATCTTGATATAAGTAATGCATTTCTTTTATGTCTCCTCGAGATAAAGAATAATGGATCGGAGTCCCGTTCTTCGACGTCGGGGGGATTTTTACTCTTTTTTTCCTTTCGCTCGGATAGAAATCCGCGGGGACAATAATAAGCCGTGAAATCCTCGGACGTCATAAAAATATATCACTTGAATATAATATTTTATCCCCCTTCCGCGCGAATCGATATCGATGGCAGCCGAAAACTATTAGCCTCCCTCGTAATAACTGGAACGATGATCGACGACGGAAGTCAGAGAAAAATTGATTCAACGAGTAAATGTGAAATGGTGATAGTGATTTTAAGGGGGCAGATACCTTTAGTCGGGGAAAAAATTGCTGATTTTTAGGATTTTTTCTTTAAGAAAAGATTCTTTCACTTTTTTGAGACTTAGGGTATGTTTAATTACTAATTTTGGCTGTTACATGGTATTTTTTATTATTAATCTTTAAAAATGGCGGAGGTAATTGGTGAAAATCGATGAAATGGTACGCTTTGATACAAAAAGATTGAATTTTCCGGAACATGTGTCAACATTTAGCAATAAAAACACCGTTTTTGTTTCAGTTTCCAAAAAAGGGTCTCGTTTTAGACAATAAGGTTAGAAAGATTTATACCAAATTTTACCAGAATCGGTCGTTTAGTTTTTTACCTGTACGTCAGTTATGAAAATGCAGTTTAGGAGACCGTGCCATTTTTAAAGATGAATAAAAAATACCTTGTAACAGCCAAAAGTAGTAATAAAACATACCCTAAGTCTCAAAACCGGCGAAGAAATATTTTCTTTAAAAAAAATCATGAAAATTAGCAATTGTTTACCTCGCCTAAAGGCATCTCTCCCCTTAGTGGTTAAAATTAAGTAGTTTTCAATTTTCTCAATGACATTCTGGATCTAAGGAGATCTAGAGAATTTAAAGATTTTTCGAGCGCTCAAGTTTCAGTAATGCGAACAACCTTCATGGATTTTTTTCGCTTGGTCTGAACGCTGAGTATTTAGGTTACACGTTCATAATTATCAGTTCAGAGGATATTTTTTGAACTTATATTTCTATAATGTTATCTACGATTTTGAAGACATTGGGATTCGTACTATATTGAGTATGGAGGCAATTGTCCATCACGAGGACGGTCCTCGAAGTCGAATGTCTTCAAAATCATCTTTTCCCATATATATACACGTGTGTACGTGTACATAGGGATGTTGGTGCACATGCGAAGGGAACGGGCATATAGAGGGTGGTGGTTGACATATGGCAGGCTCTGGGCCAAAATCACCCCGACGGACGGGACTTGATGGAGTACTCGAAGCATTTGCCACGAGAGACTTCCCTCAAGCCCTTACCCGCTGCCCCATCGCGTCGTCTCTCGCTCCTCTCCCTCAGAACTTGCTCAACTTCCTTCACAACCTGGAAGTAACCAGTAATTGTCCACCTCCAACTAAAGTGAACTATCCATTGCCGTTTCTCGATCTCGGACTAGCTCAACGAGAGCCTTTTTTTCCTCCACCTCGTCATTCGTAAGGCCCAGGGCGATGATGCCACTTTTGCCTCAAGAAGTCTCCAACAGTTTGTTCGTCCAGTCAATGACGTTTTATTTTTTATTTTTTTTCGTTTTTCTTACCGATATTCATTTGGCCCAATGATGTGTACACGATTACTGAAGAAATTCCCTTATCCCGTCAGGGATAAGGGCAAATGTGGCCAATGGCTGGATCGCTCGCGTGCTCCGGTCACTGAAAGTTCGGAAAAGCAAGCACAAAGTGTTGGCGCAAGTCCGGAGTCTTCCATGGACTCTTCCGCTCACTGAGCCCTGACTAACGCGGCTTTCCAGTCGCCGTCCACCCGACCAGCGTCCAGCGCCTCTTATCGAGGAAATATCATTTTATTTCATTTATGGCAATATCGGCGGAAAGAGGGCCAGGGAGGCTTTTCCCTCGAGCTTGCTACATGGATGCCCACATATTATATGGAACTCACTGTTTTATGGTGATCTTCGAAGTTATTGACACTTGCAACTTATATATACATACATATATATATATATATATATATATATATATATATATATATATATATATATATATATATATATATATATATATATATATATATATATATATATATATACATATGTATGTATGTATGTATGTATGTATGTATGTGTGTGTGTGTATAGGGGAGACCGGGGCAAAATGGTATAGCGGGGCAAAACGGTACCGGGGCAAAACGGCACTGGGGCATAATGGGATCGGGGCATAATGGGATAGCAAAAAAATGAAGTTTCTTGGTGCTTGATTTGGGGCAAAATGGGATAGGGGCAAAATGGGACACACAAAAATGAAGTGTCGCAGCCCGCTGAATTTGGGGCAAAATGGGATGACAGGAAAATTCATGCTTCGGCTCTATGAAAGAGCTGTTGAAACATAATCTAATCTAAATGGTGCTTGCGGTTCGTTTCAGTCCACATATACGCAGATAATACGGACTGACCGATATATTTGTCGACACATATCCGTCGATTTCATGGGGACCGGCGGTCCTAGTTTCATAAAACAATTTACGTAAAAATTGACAAGAGTTAGATTTTCATCAATGGCTTGAAAATCAGTATCAGTAACGTGCAGTTGGCAGAAAATAAATTAAAAAAAAAAACAAAGAAAGATAAAAACAAAAAAAAACCATAAATTGCACGCGTCAGATTATAAAAATTACTTGATTATTTAAATAACTAATAACGACAAAGAAATTGTACCAATCGAATAAAAAGGCTCAAATAACAATTTACGTCAAGTTTGGTACAGTTCTGACCGCAGAATCAAAAATAATTGTTTAACAAACTTTAATAACAAATGGGCCCACTATTCATGTGCCCATGCTGACGATAACTTAATCGAGTCCGTTTGCGACAATTGAGCCGATAAAAATTAGCTTAGTTAAACAAGCAATAAAAATTAAACATTGCCACCGTTAAATTATAGTATCGTAAGTAGAGTATGACCCAAATATCGTGTAACATTCAATAAAACCTGTTTTCACTCTTTTATTACCCCTCGTTTTTTACCCCTGCATTTCTTTCGCCTCTGCATCGAATTATTCCACTGTCCCATTTTGCCCCGATCCCGTTTTGCCCCAACCGCCTCTTTCTGAGGAGCCTGATTTCCTCCGGCCCATTTTGCCCCAGTCCCGTTTTGCCCCAATGACGTATTTTCCAGCAGTGTTGATTTTCACTATTCCATTTTGCCCCAAACCCGTTTTGCCCCGGTCCCATTTTGCCCCGGTCCCATTATGCCCCGCTATACCATTTTGCCCCGGTCTCCCCTATATATATATATATATTTGTATGAAGAGAGAGAGATTTTTAGTTCCACGTGTCGCACGCTCGGACGAACATCGACTACGTGCGTGCGTTGCAAAGACTACCAGATTTTTCTCGCCCCGTGAGCGCCTTCTCCGTCTTCGTACCTTTACGGGCTCAGTGAGCGGAAAAAAGTTGCAACGTAACTTTCGCGACGTTTATCAATGAGATATAAATTTATCGGGAAGGACATATTGAAAGCGTTGTGCCGATACGATGCTGAGGATGAGCAGAGCAGGCCCTTTTGAGGGCGGCCCTTCAATTGAACGAATCGTCGATCCTTAAAGGGACCTTTGCATAAAAAAGGCTTACATCGATCTGAAGGTGATTTTGAAGCTATTGTGATTTACTTGATGGTGGATATGGAGATTATAAAATACTGGGATGTTCCTCGTAATGTGTCTTCAAAATAGAATTCCTTCATGTATGTCTATATATAGTGTTCAAAAAATGATTTTGATTGATAAAAAGTGATTTTCAATGATAAAATTGAATGATTTTAACGATAAAAAGGTGATTTTTAAGCATCGTGGGTTACTTAATGTTGGATATGGAGACAATAGACTACTCGGATGGTCCTCGAGATTGAATGTCTTTGGAATCATATATATATACGAGGGAGATCGTATTTGTTTGTGTTTATTATTAAAATATAGCTCGTATTGTGTGAAGTTGTATAGTTTTTATACGAAGGAAAAAAAGATTTTGTTTGATAAGAACAGGATTTTTTAACGATAAAATTAAATTTTTTGGATGATAAAAAGATGATTTTTAAACATTATGTCATAGAGGATTTAAAATCATTTTTGAGTCATTCAAATCATTCAATTTTATCATTAAAAACCGCCTTTTTATAAAACAAAATCATTTCTAATATTATACTATTAAATCTCTCTCTCTCTCTCTCTCTCTCTCTCTCTCTCTCTCTCTCTCTATATATATATATATATATATAGACAAGAAGGAATTTGATTTCGAAGATGTTCAATTTTGAGGACCACCCTAGTAGTCGATCATCTCCATATTGTGTATATATATATAAACATATATGTACTATTTAAAAATACCTTACTATCGTATCGAAAGGTACTATCCTAAGGTATGTTTTTAAATAGTACATATATATATATATATATATATATATATATATACAGTCCAACCTCGATATAACGAATCCTTAGGGAAATTCGTTATGAAGAAGTTTCGTTACATCGGAATCATGTTCCTTAAAAAAATATATTACTACTATAAATATAGGGATATTTTTCAAAGAAGAAAAGGTTTAAATTTGAGCGTTTTTTCACAAGCAATCAGCAATTAGAGCATAATGTAGATTATCGTATCGTTGCATCAAAGTTTCGGGTGTCTATCGGAAGCGAATGGACAAATCTACGTTACATCGAGGATTTCGTTATATCGAGATACGATTGTAAACAATATGGAGATGGTTGACTGCGAGGCAGGATGGTCCTCAAAAGTGAATATCTTCGAAATCAAATTCCTTCGTGTGTTGTGTGTGTGTATATATATAGTATTAAAAAATGATTTTGTTTGGGTTTGGGTTATCACTTACACGGTACCTACCAATACGTTTCCTCTTCCTCCTTGCTCTATCACCCTCAGCATTCTTTCCAGCGACAAATTTCACCGTTCCAAATCTCCAACCACGATTAGGTTCATCCAGTTTCAAATTGTTGACATTCGACAAAAAAAATTTGCAGAAAAAAGTACACATTGCGTGCGAAAGCAACTCATTGTCCATTAAATTATTTTTGAAGGTTCTTGCATCATTGCTGAACGAAATATTCACGGAAGAGCACACATGCGCTGAAAAATCGAATATTCAGGCGATCACTTCGAAATAATCGCGTGAAGGGGATGATAATGTATCTTTACCGGTGGGCGAGTGCTGGAGCTGTCAAATAATTAGAATATCGAGAAACGCCTGTCACGGAGGAAATAAAAGTTTCACAAAAATAGAGTGCTACCCGGAGATCTCACACAGATGTGTACTGTACAGGATAAAATTTTGTCCGCGTTTATCAAGTCGAAAATCGGCGCAGTGAGAAAGAAGAAACATACAACGAGACGACCAACTGACAAACAGCAGGTAGAGTGTGGCTCGTGGATATCGATCGGTATTCGATAGATTTCTCCGGATTCAACCTCGTTTTGACTAAATAGGAATATATCGACTTTTATAGAAATCCAGTCGTACACGCTGCGAGAGGCCGCGGGTCCCCGCCTTACTCGGGAGAAAACGTCAAAATTGATATTCCTCGCTCGCCTCGTACAAGCGAGCTGTCTCTCTCGCGTTCGCGTATAAACCCAGAATTCGATATTTCACGTATATCGCATGTATAATGGTGTACGTATATACCGAGTCTTCCTCTGAACCGCGAGGCCCAATAATCCAAAGATTCGTGTCGCCTGCGGCATTTCAAATCGTACGAAAAGTCCGCGACGATAGAATACGGAAAGAATAGAGGGGAAAAAACGGACAAACGGTTATATATGTGACGTGGACGGAGTTTTATTCGAGTCGGAGACTATTTTATTGGAGCAAAATATGTCGCGTGCGAATAAAATTCCAATCTTTTTCGCGCGATGGTTTTTTTTACCAGACTGATAACTCTGAAATGTTTGATGTTATTATTCTTGAATAATGAACGAGCGGGATTTATTTCGAGGGGAATTAAATTAATTAATTAAAATGGGGATTCCGTCGACAACGAAATATGGTTTTATTTTCGGTGGAACGGAAATTTAATAGGCAAAAATTGGCATTTTTAGCAAGATAACCTAAAAACTGGAGGAAGCTCTTTAAAGATGCGGACATTCAATTTTTTAGCGCTGGATGTTGCGGTAATATTTAGATATTGAATTGAATTGGATGAGAAAAATTTAATTATTATAGGTAAGTATTCTGTTTTGCTGTAAAGTTTTAGACTTATTTGCTTTCACTTGTTATTGTCATAAATTGAGACCTAAGCATGCTATATAAAATTTATACAAGTACTTTTTAGTTTTTTGAAAGTCACAGGAACTTTTAAATGTTTTTACTATTTTTTTTCTTAAATTTTAGGCATTTTTGCATTACATTTCTTTCTCACCGAAAATGAAAAATCATGCGCTTGAGGATTAAGGCGCGACACCACTGTGACGGGTCGAAAAAATCATTTTTTTTTGGCTTTTTCTCAAAGTATTTCTATTCAAGAATTTGTGAAGAAAAATTCAAGTTAAAATATTGAAAATATTTTACGATTTACGTATACTAAAACTTTCAATCGCGTATTCTCTCGAAACGACTTTTCTCCTCTGGTCGGAATGATAACTCTAGCTATAATTGACCGATTTTCAATTCAGAAAAATCAAAATTTCTGTAATTGCAGTAGCTATCGTAATACGTGAAGGCTGTTTTCTTTTTCAATTCAGTATTTCTTTAGTCCCTGAACTGTAAGTAAAAATTTCGTCGAAATTACATTTTTTTTCAACGACCGGCATTTTGTAAACGTCCTTTTTTCAGACCAACCATTGTCAAGCACCACATTTTTTTCAAATGATTTATTATACCTCAACAACGTTATTGATTATTAACTTTTTTAAATAAAAATGTACACGAAATGAGTGTAAATAAACTTTTAATAACGAAGGAAGGGTAATAACGAACCTTTTAAGATATGTTATCAAGCACATATTGAACTTATTTCGTGTTATTTTTTATTTTAAAAAAATAATTCAAATAGCAAATAAATAATTCAGAAGACAACAAAAATCAGAAAAACTGCCTTATTCACCCCGTCACAGTAGTGTCCCCCCTCAAAAATATAAAAAGTGAAAAACTAGAAGGAAACAAATTTGAATCGCCACCTTCGCGAGCCTCTAATTTAGATCACAATCCAATCCCCTCGGCCCTATATTTCCCAGAGCATAGAGTCTCAAAGTAACGAGTAAGAGACTTGAAAATCCATCAATTTGTTCGAAAGTAAATGAACTCCCCCGTGGATACTCCATATTTCTCTGTACGCAGATGTCGATAAATTTAGTCCTCGTGTGCAAGAACTTTGTGCGCAACGAAGTGCATTTCCTCGCGAGATCTTACCGATTACTTCCCGATTCGCCTTTTCCGAGCTTGTTTCCAAGGCCTCGTAAATTTTTCAAAGCCCATTTTTTCCCGGCGTTTTTATTAATAATACATTGTTAACGAGTCGTTGATCGATCGGGAATCGCGTACTTGGCTCGGTAAGGGACGTCAAGATGCGCGCACAGCGGTCGGTGAGCGATCTCGTAGGATCGCCGGATCCACAGGCTTAACGAAGACGATAGTACATGCAGCACGAGAACTCGGCGAGAATCCACGTACGCGCGGGCGTATACGCACACCGGCGGGTACACGAGACAAGGGGGTTGGAAGGGGGAGGTATATCACCGTCTGTCCGCAACGTCTGATCTGGACACACGCTTGGGAAAGACCGCCCAGCACGCAGATTCAACGCTGCAGAAACTGGTCGCTGAGGAGTACATAGATTCGAGTAGATGGAAGGGAGACGAGAGAGAGAAAGTATATCGCGTTCTGTATAGATGCACATATATGCTCTACTGTTGAGGGCTCAGCGTAAGCTTGACATTTGAAAAATACGATTTTTCATCGCTTTGTTCCATAGCCTAGGATCTGAACTTTAATTTTAGTTTAGTTGAAATTGTATAGCCTAAGGAAATTTAACTTTAATTTTGAAATTAAAGTTAAATTTAACTTGTTAAATTTAACTTAAAGTCAACTTTAAGTTGACTTTTAAATCATAAGTCAAAAGTTAAATTTAACTTAAAGTCAACATAACTTGACTTAAGTCAACATCCTAGGCTGTAAAACTTGAATTTAATTGATTAAATTCAAGTTTTACAGCCTAGGATGTTGACTTAAGTCAAGTTAACTTAAATTAGTTAACTTGAGTTGACTTAACTTTAACTTATCTTTAACTTATCTTTAACTTTAACTTTAAACTGACTTTAACTTAACTTTAACTTAACTTCAACTTAACTTTAACTTAACTTTAACTTAACTTTAACTTAACTTTAACTGAACTTTAACTTAACTTTAACTTCAACTTTAACTTTAACTTTAACTTCAACTTACCTTAAGTTAAATTAACTTTTAATTTAATTCAAGTTTTATAGCCTAGGGTGTACTTAACTTCAATTTTAATTTCATTTAAGTTTTATAGAGTAGGATATTAACTTTGAAACAATTATTTTATAAAAGTTCGGAGTTTTGACGATGTTTGCCAAGATCGCCCACTGCGCTACGGTAAATTCTTTTCTTTTGCGTTTTTTTCGACATTCAGGGAGGACAACACTGCGATGGGCCGAAAAATGTCGTTTTTTTTCTCGATTTTTTGTCTACTGGATTATTTATTTGGGTATTGGAAAATGAGTATTTTATTAAGTATACATTGCATTTATTTCGTGTAATTTTTAATTTAAAAAAAAGGAAAATTAATAAGGTTATTGAGGTATAATAAAGCCTCTGTATAAGAAATGTAGCTCAACAGCAGGATCGATAACTTGAAAATGGTTGATCTGGAAAATAGAGATAAAAACGTTTTATAATGTACATGCATGTAACTCTTGATGTATGTAACCCTTTTTCGAAATAAAAAATCATAAAAATAATAGTTGAAATAAAAAATAAAGTGTTGAAAAAGTGTAATTTTAGCGAAAGGTTTACTTATATTCGGGAGCTTGAAAATACTAAATTTCGTACAAAAAACGGCTACGTACAACGATAGCTACTGCAATTAATTATAGTTAATGATTTCTAACAGCTTGAGAAAAGTCGTTTTGAGAATAACGCGATTGAAAGTTTTAGCTTACGTAAATCGCTGGGCTACCTGCTCTCACTAAATCGTCCGTAATTCGGTCAATTTACAATACTTAAACCTAAAAATTCTTTCACATATTCTTGAATATGTATACTTTAAGAAAAAGCAAAAAAATGGATTTATTTCATCCGTCACGCTGTTCTCCAGCCTCGTGCTATGAAACGGTGCAATTCGTATCTCAAAATCTATCCATCCGATTCACTTCAAATTCGGACAGAGCATAGTAGATAAGATTTTGTATCGTATGACAGAACGATTTTTCGCCATGTTTATCCGTTTCTTAATAACAAATGATCAAAGTCATTTTTTAAGTCGAAAATCGAACTTTTTTCTGCAACTTTCCGTTTGCATAATTTTCAAATTTCACAAAAGCATCCGCTCATACGAAAGTTTTATTACTACAATAAAAAAAAAACATTTTTTATTACAGATTCAAATTTTGAAAAACTTAAATTTGACAAGATTATCTACTAATTGTCTGTAAAATCCGTAACTCGATCAAAATATTTACAAAATGTCTTTTTTCAGGTTTTTTGGGGTTGATACAAGATGATTATAAACACAAAAATAACTTTACGTTCATAAACTCACCCTTATCAATATCGGAAAGTTTGAAAACGAATTTCTGGTCGAATTCAAATACCAGAACGTAATCGAGAGGATTGGCACGGTGCAGCAATACAGAAGGTTCGCTACGGGCATATACCTCGGGGAATAAAGTATCGAGGAGGTTTTTAAAGGAGCAGGCACGTCCAGAGACGCACAAACGACATGACAGGAAAATATGGAGCGAGCTGGAATTCCACGAGCGTTCAACTCTCGAAGCTCACTATCTCTCTCTTTTTCTCTCGATTAGGTCAGCGCGTTTATAATGCGGTGCGGTTGCATGGGTTATATCCCCTCAAGCCCTTCACTTCTCACTCAAGCTGTACGAAACTGTACTCCGATATACTTTGCTTCACTTCATATATATATATATATATATATATATATATATATATATATATATATATATATATATATATATATATATATATATATATATACACAAATACATTATATGTATATATATATGTATATATATATATATATATATACACATACATTATATGTATATATATGTATACAAATTTAAAAATACGTGCATGTGCACGACTTATTTTATATTCCGGGAAGAGGGCGCGCTCTTTCGATATTTCCACGGTCGGAAAGTCTGAGAGATTTCTGGCAATCCTCGCTTTTTGGCCACGGTTTGAGAATCGACGAAGAAAAAAAAAGCTCGCAATAGCAAAGCGCGAGTATCATTTGTATGTGACTGGATTTTTCCCTTCCTCTCTCTCTCTCTCTCTCTCTCTCTCTCTCTCTCTCTCTCTCTCTCTCTCTCACTCTCTCATTGTTCTGATCGCTCTTATCTATTCCTGTCTTTCTTTTTCTCCTCTATTTTGCATCCCTTACAAAAGTGACTAAAAGCCCGCCCGAATATAGTGGAAACGCCCCATGCTGCACATCACCCTTCTTGGCAAACTCGCAACTGCACGTTCGCCCTTATTTCAATCGCGTGCGCTGCTACACGTACAGTTGGCGGTGGCGTCAAGACCGCCAGCCCATCCGCTTATCGATGTCTTTTGGGGCAAAGTTTGATAGGTTTGTTGCCTGTGCTTCGACGTTCTTTGCGAAGCTATAAAGTGACAAGCTCGTTCTTTTCTCTCGCCGCCGAAAGAAATTCTCGCTCGTACGATGGTTGATGGAACGAACGAATGCCCTCGATATTTCTGTATTTCGGTTTTAGCTATGCGTTATTTTGCTCTTCGTGGAAGGCGCGCGCAGGTAAAAACAAAATGGACGAAGGTGGAAGAAAACTCTCCGGAGGTGGGTATTTTATAGTATATATACGCGTATGGTAAATTCATATTGACGTAATGATATGTAGGTACAGTAAAGTAGAATGGATGTGCAAACGTCAAACGCGCATAGAGCCGAGGGGGATAGGTAGAATAAGAACATGGGGTGAAAACCCCACAGGGATATAAGCCATGCGGAATTCGAGTTGTCTACGAAATACATTTGACAAATACTCGAATTCCGTTGTCGCAGAAGCATCTTCTGTCATTCTGACGAGGAAGAATTTTTTTCATCACGGAACTAAAATTTTCAGAGATGGGATTAACGTTCGATCAAAAAGTCGCTGGTTGTCCATTTTTCGCATGCAGTATTCTAGATAATTCGTTATTTTTATTTTTATTAACTATAGTTATATTGGGTTAATAAATGATAATTTATTGTAAATTATAAATTGTGAATTATAACTATAGATAATACATTTTTATCACCTATAGTTATTATTATCGATAATAAAAATTAATATATTTTTTATTATCCATAGTTATTACTATAGATAATGTTATTAAGGCGTTACCCCCACTTGTGGCGCAAAAAAAGGCCTTTTTCATGAATTTTTTTAAAGAAAACTACAAAACTTTTTTAATCGATCAATATACCATCTTAAAGAACACATCTTGAAGAACTTTCAGTAATTTTTTTATTGAAAAATATTACATTGTTTGGTGGCAAATGGCCGTCAATGAAATAATGTTTTTATATACACGGTTTGCGGTGACCAACATTGCGGCGAAGTGGATCATCTGAAAAAAAATGCGGATGGATTTAGTCAAATATAAGTATAAACTAGTCTTTAATCGAAAGATTTTAAAAAATATTCATTTTTCACAAAATGGCGGACAGTCAAATTTAATGGTTCAATTTTAACGAAAAAAAACGGCCGTTTTTGCCTATAAAACGGTCATTTTTTTTCGAAAAAAAATCGAACGATTAAAGACTACATTTTTATGTATTAAATAAGCCTGCAAAATTTCAAGAAGATCGGTTCATTAGTGTTCGAGTAATCTTGGTCACCGACTTCAGAAATGCCATTTTGAGAAAAACGCGTTTAAAGTTTCAATTTCAGTTTACACGAAGAAAATATTTTTTTTTGTAAACTTACATAGAGTCATCTATTCCGGGCCCATACTTCTGTATGGGCCCGGATACTTATACTTCAAAAAAATGCAATAAAAAAAAATCGATTTTTTCAAAATCGCAAGTGGGGGTAACCCCTTAATATGGATGATTATAACTATAGATAGACATTTTTATAAACTTTTTAGTAAAACTCTAACTATAGATAATGAGTATTTTATTATCTATAGTAAAAAATAAGTACCTACATAGCCATTCAAAATGTAAACCAAAATTTCCATAAAAAACTAGGCCCTCTATTTTTCGCACGCAGAGTTCCAAATTACTATTCATTCTTCACGTTCTACTATTACTACTATTATTAAATATCCATTATTCTCACCATCATCATGACTTTTTCTATGCGTCACATATGGCCGATATCATGCACCTCCCTGCCGATAATATCGCCACGTGTGTTTCGTATCCGTCCAGAGGAATGGTGAATCAAGCAGCACAGAGGATGCGAAAAAAATACGAGCAGCGAGATGACAAAAAAAAACGAAAATGCAAAAAACCAAAAAGGCGGCGAATACAAAGGATAGAGGAGATCGGATACAGTGCACTCGGTGCACTCGGTACAGACAATGCAATGCGACAGAGACCAAGAAACAGGCGCGCTGGAGGGGAGCGTAACGAAACGCGGGGGCGGGGTAGACGATGGAGATACAGCCGCGGAAAGATTGAGAGATCTCGGGAAACCGTGGACACTGAAACTTGCACATCTGTAGATATAAATATATATACGAGGAAAAGTTGCTACGAAGCCACGATTTCAAGGACCGTCCTCGAAACAGCCAGAGGTCCCCATACTCAACATTAGTTAGATATGATGGGTTCAAAATAGCCTTTTTCCTTATACACGCTGTACTCACGTATATCTGCAAACGTGTACAAGCATATGCCTCCCTTGGTGCTGCAATGCATTGTGAACATCGTGAAAGAAAAGAGAGTAAAAAAAACAACATGGCATCGGTATCGAGAAGCAAATGGAATGAGAAACGTTTTCATGATTTTCCATCGATGTACTTTTCGTAGCTTGTGTAGCGTTGCTTCGTGTAGTACTTGGATATGGTGGATTATTATGTGCGTTATAGGTGTATAAGGTACACGTGTGCGGAGGAGTACGATATCGGTTAGGGCAAGCCGCGGCGTGGATTGCATAGCAAGCGACCAGGATGTTATTGTTTCGAGCGCGATGCATTTCGCTATGCACTTGCTCCCGGTATGCACAGCCTTTCGAAACTACCTTTTCATAGCCCTTCGCTGCAGGACAATGTTCCTCGCATCATCTCCATCCATTCTTCCCTTGTTGCCGGTTCACACTTGGGGGAATTAAATTTGCAGGCTCGTAGGTTGAGTCGTGAGGCGCTCTTTTGGAATTATTCTTGGGGGGGGGGGGGGTGCTAATTAAGGGATTACAGTACTCAAGGATTTTGAAAAATCGTTTTTTTTTGCTTAAAAAATACTTTGGGGTCATAAAAACAATATATGCAATTGGTCCTGTAGCGATTTTTTTTGTTTAATGTTTAATCATCGATTTTGCCGCAGCGCCTCAGACTTCTTCAGGCGCCTCGTGCAACTGTAAATGCGTTTTTCTCGAAATTACTTTTTTCAAACTGGGAGGACGGATTACTCGAAAACCTTTGCATGGATCGATTTGACATTTTGATCGTAGCTTCACAATTACATTCTCTAGGGGAGTACGTAGCCGTTTTTTGATTAAATGTAAACTTTTTTTCTAAACAATTTACTGCTCATTTATTGGGCAAGAAATCGATTTGTTTCTTTCAAAGTGCGTCTTTTTTCAAAATTTGATGAAAGAAAATCCCTACGTAGTCCCATAGCTAATAATATATAGATTATAATTTTTTTGGTTTTTGTTGCAGGTTTTATACATTACGAGAAAACCGTCCTCCCGTGAAGCTATTTGTAAAAAACACGTTTTTCAAGATCGGCTCTGTCGCCGCAATTTTGTATGAAAATTGTAATAAACATTTTTTTTTATACTTAAAGATGTGTTAAATAAACCCTCTCAAAATAAATCCTATTCCTTGTTTCATAATCCCAAAATAAATTGTCAAAGTTAAGCCTTATTTTCTGCCGCTAGAGTGGTGTTATTCCTTAAGGCGTTATCCCCACTTGTAGCGCAAAAAAGGCCTTTTTCATGATTTTTTTTAAAGAAAACTACAAAACTTTTTTAATCGATCAATATACCATCTTAAAGAACACATCTTGAAGAACTTTCAGTGATTTTTTGATTGAAAAATATTACATTGGTTAGTGGCAAATGGCCGTCAATGAAATAATGTTTTTATATACATGGTTTGCGGTGACCAACATTGCGGCGAAGTGGATCATCTGAAAAAGAAATGCGGATGGATTTAGTCAAATATAAGTATAAACTAGTCTTTAATCGAAGGATTTTAAAAAATATTCATTTTTCACAAAATGGCGGACAGTCAAAGTTAATGGTTCGATTTTAACGAAAAAAAAAACGGCCGTTTTTTGGCTATAAAACGGCCATTTTTTTCGAAAAAACAATCGAACGATTAAAGACTATATTTTTATGTATTAAATAAGCCTGCAAAATTTCAAGAAGATCGGTTCATTAGTGTTCGAGTAATCTTGGTCACCGACTTCAGAAATGCCATTTTGAGAAAAACGCGTTTAAAGTTTCAATTTCAGTTTACACGAAGAAAATTTTTTTTTTGTAAACTCACATAGAGTCATCTATTCCGAGCCCATACTTCTGTATGGGCCCGGATACTTATACTTCAAAAAAATGCAATAAAAAAAACGATTTTTTCAAAATCGCAAGTGGGGGTAACCCCTTAAGCGCCTTGTAGAGACTCGACGTTACAAAAGTAAAATTTATTTGCGGCAATTTTGCGTCGGGCACAATTAAAAAAATGGACCATTTTGCAACGATTTTTGTGAAGGGTTAAATCGCCTAATACAATACGATGCACCGTATGCTGCGTGCCCCTTCTTTTGCGTTTTATTCGAAACTGTTTTATGGGACGGGGTACGTCGTGTCTGAAAATCTATTCGTCAAATTCAAATTCAGATGAGGGAATAGGTCATAACATTTTCCATGGTATAACCGGATAATTTTTTGATGTGTTTATCCATTTGTTAAAGGAAAATTTGTAAAGTTCTTTTTTAGCCGAAAATCGAATTTTCCTTTATTATTATAAAATTTATAATATAATTTATAATAATAATCATTATTATTATACTAGGAGTGCGGTTGTTATTTATAATTTCAGATGCTCTAGTTGCCAGAACCACCTACACCCATTGGATTAATGACGGAACTTTGTTTAAATAATATTAACTTCGTTACCTATCGATGTTTTTCAATTAAAAAAAACTTCAAGTTGGTGAAACTATGTATCAATTGTGTGTAAAATCCTGATCTCCTCATGTAAATACTCTCGTCAGAAAAAAATCGGGCCCTAAGCTTGTGCAGGCCTAAGTGAGAACACCGCTGTGACATAAGGTTGTTTTTACCATTTTTTTGTCTACTGGATTATTTATTTGACATTTGGATAAAAGGTATATTATTAAGCATACATCAAATTTATGCAATGTAATATTTTATTAGAAAAAAAAATAAAAATAAACAACGTTATTGAGGTATAATAGAGCCTCCGTTAAAAAAATGTGGTCCATCGGCAGGATCGATATCTTGACGATGGTTGGTATGAAAAATAAAAATTAACAAGTTTTGTAATCTATATGAATGTAGTTCTCTTTGTACGTAACCGTTTTTCGACAAAACAAATTTCACAAAATGGTGGTTGTTAAAAAAAGTTTAAGTTTGCTGAAATTTCTACTTGTATTCGGGGGCTTAAAAAATACTAAATTTTAAAAAGTCAACTACGTACATACAGGTATGTTATAAAAAATAGCTACTGCAGTTACGGAAATTTTGGTTTCTCAAAAATTGAAAATCGGCCAATTATGGCTAGAGTTATGATTCCGGCCAGGTCGAGAAAAGTCATTTCGAGAATAACGCTTTTGCAAGTTATATTAAACGTAAATCCTTGCGCTACCAGCTATCAATAAATCGTCTTCAATTTCGTCAATTTTCAATATTGGAATTTGAATTTTTTTCACATATTCTCAAACTTTGTCAAAATGAAAAAAAATCGATTTCCCGCCTTAAATGTTAAAGACGTCATCAGTTAAAATGAAGGCTCAAACACGCGTTTTTTTTCTCGTGAGACTTAATTCAGCTTGCCACCTTGAAAAGGAATTTAAGTTCACATTGGAGAGCGTGATGAATTAATGAAAAGAAAGCAATCGAATGGTTAGGTGTTTTTCCGCGAGTGCATTTTCCAGCCAGCATAAATCAACTTATCCAGAGTAATTATTACGATTGATGGATATTAATTGGAGTTCGCAGTGAAATACTCGTTCTTTGCCCTTGCGGCATTCTTGCAGCCCTTTTCCCTTGCCCCCCTCCTCCACCGTCTCTCAATTCGCCCAGCTCTTTTTCTCCCACGCGACTTCTGCGCCTCTTTTCTTGTATTCGTTTTTTTTCTTCTTCTTCTTAGATCGTGCGAGCATTCCAGCTCTTCTAAGCCGCACGTCCACCGCATACTTACATATCTTATGTCTCCACGAGCGTGAGCGCAACCGAGATTTTTTTCCATCGTCTCGGGAGGCATGGCGGGGTGTGGGTATGCACTGTGAGCAATATATGTATTTGTGTACAATGTACATAGGTATGTACCTTCGGCAATAGTATCGGTTCGTGTTAGCGCGCCGCGGTTAGTCGATTTGGTATTGGCTACAGAGCACACGCGTGTACGGTAATTGTAGCCGCGAAAGGTAAAGGGGTGAGAGCCTCCCGACAGGGGTGAAATTCCCTCAACAGTTTATAACCCCGGGCGAAAAATTACTCGCCAACTATACGCGTTTTCTTTCGCCCGACCATTGGTTCTGAATTGAAAAATGCAAATTAATTTTCATTTCATTTTGAAAAATGAAATGTTTATTTTCATTCCATTGTGAAGAATGAAATTTTCATTTTCATTTCAGTTTGAAAAATGAAATTTTCATTCTTATTTCATTTTGAAAAATGAAATCTTCATTTTCATTTCATTTTGAAAAATGAAATCTTCATTTTCATTTCATTTTATTTTCATTTCATTTTCAGTTCATTTTTTATTTCATTTAAAAAATGGGATTTGACATTTGCGTTATTACATTGAGATTAAAGCCCAAGGTATGCACAAAAAGCGCCAATTGTTGTGGCAGTTTTTGTATCGTTACCATTGTTGTATCGATAAATTATAATTAACGTTGTTGCACTATCTTCTAGCCGGACTGTTCGGTGTGAATATCAAGGGCTTTTCTTTTTATGACTGCTTATTATTTTACGATCCCGGAGTTGTATCGTTGCGGCAATATACTGTTTATTAGCTATTGCAGTTTTTAATCGAATTAATTGCGTGCAGGAATTACTGACAGATCTTGACATTTCCGCAAGCTGAAACGCGAGGCTTATAAATTGTCCGGGTGACGTTTTAATAGTCAACTTACGAAGGGATATGCACGCCCAAGAGAGCTTCGATTTGTGGGGCTGATATAAAATTCTGCGGGCTTATGACCACTTATAAGCTAATTATAAATACTATAGGTATAAATAATTTTAAAAATGAAGTAAAATATAAAAATAATTATGAAATGTAAAATATGAATAATTATATTCAATATTATATTGTCTAGATATATATATATATACTGAGACTTTACGAATTTGTTTAAAAACGTTTATCACGAAACACCATACATAAAAAATAGTTTAATATATGCAATTTTACGAGCGGTTAGATAGGCAAGACGTTCATACTACGGGTCATGTAATTTTCTGGTTATTCAGCACCAACATAAACTATTTCTAACAACGAATTAACGCAAACTAAACCTTTGTAAACATTTAGAAAAAAAGCCCATCTTTCCCATCGTCAATCATATACATTCAATACTGAACCATCAAGGTTTGATAAAAGATTACAAATCTTGACTGGCGAATGAAAACCATTGCTGCCAACGTCAATGTCCGCGACGTTGCCGTATGTCGGCAACATTTAACACTTAATTAATATTAATTAATGCCAACAATAAATAATCTCATTATATAGATAGGAATTATTATAAATGACTCAAAATTTCATTCTGAGTTGCATAAAACATTCGCTGACGTAGTTTCTTCATAATAATCATCGATAATGTTATACTTTTTCAAGTTGGTAGTTAACCAAAAGTTTTCCTTATTTACGTAATAAAAATGTAAAAATGCATAATTTTGGCCTTCAATTATATATTTTATAAAAAATTACCATCCACAGAATAAATCTACACCGCGCCTCGCATGCATTTCTTTGAGGTTCATTGAAAAGAAAATTCATGAGCCGTCATTTGACTCAACTGGACTGCTCCAACCTCCTTAAGGGGGTATCCCTCTCTGGAAACTTCGAAAAATCGTTTTTTGTTGGCATTTGTTACAGTGTGAACTTTCAAGACTATTTTAAGACCACCGGACCCTGAAATTCTAAATATTGACGAATCTATACCTGTTTTGGTGGAACAGTGTGCGTCGGGTATACCGCGATCTGTCAAGTTTGAACGCGATTGTCTCGAAACTACATATCTTGACATGGCGATGACATTTTGAGTAACTTTCACACTATTGACTTGAATTTGCACAGTTAGCGTTCAAACAGTAGTCATTTCCGGTTCACGATCGCATTTTTTAATTGGATGAACCATTTGTTAATAACAATGACTTCAGCATGCTGTTTTCAAGAGAAAAATGAGGTTATCTTTGGAGAAGCTGTCATTTTTCGTATTTTTCGAAATTTTAAAAAGTGGATCGTGAGCCCCTCGCCAGTTGGATATATTTGAAGGAAAAAATGTTTGTTTTCGTTTCAGATTACATTTAAGTCTGGTAGCGATCTCGTGTTATTTTATATCTCGTGTTAGTATTCCTATACGGTGCACTTTCCCCCGGAAGGTCCGGCTCGAAAGTATAAACCAAGAGCACGCGTATCCACGTAGGTACCTACGAGTGGAAGGTAGAAGATAATTGTCCTGGGATGGAAATTAAGGGGCCAGTCCACTTTGGAGCCACGAAAAAGAGGCTAATTTCGCCATTTTTTTGAGGATTTTATAAAAGATATGTATATAAACGTTATTGAGCTTAATAAATGAAGTTATGAAATACATTTAAAAAAAAATTTAATTCATTTTTATTCACTTTTAAGTACAAAAACTACAGTTTAACGTAACGCCTCAAAAATAGGTGGGCTAGGTAGCTCCATCACAACTCGGCAACGGCTTGTCTGAAACAAAAAAATCAAAGTCCATTAGATTCAGTACGACACCAGCTACAAAATGACGCTTGGATATAAAGTTTTATCAAAAAATAAAAAAATGGCAGATGAAAAACGATAAAAGTAAAAAAACGCGTTTTTTCCGCAATTTTTCGCAAAAAAAGAGTAAAAATCAAAATTGTAAAACCATCGAGGGTCGTCTTGTTGCGAATCATGTTTACAATGTGTGGTTCAAATTTCAAGAGAATCGGTTTATTAGTTTTAGAGATAAGATGGAGCTAGATTTTGAAAACGTTGTTTCGAGAAAAACGCGTTTGAAGTTTATACTATGAAAAACTCTCACCTAAATTCAATCGGCAATTCCTGCACCGTACAAAATCCCTTCTGATTGCTCATCATCGTCAATTTCTTCGAGTCTTCCTTGCTTCCGATTTTTTGAAATTTCAAAGTGGACTGGCCCCTTAAGCTGTGCCGCGTCCACGTGAGTAAAACGCTCTTGTGCGGCTGAGGAACCGAGAAAGATTCCGGGTTCCCTGCATTCGCGTAGTGACCGATCAATCGACCCTTTCTCACCCTTTTTTTCCACATTGCGCGCCCGTTCCTCAATTTATCGGCCTTCGTTATTTTCTATCGGTTTTCATTCGTAAACGCGGGAAGCGAATCGGGGGCGCGCGCTACGCCGTGTGTTTATCTCTAAATACACGACGCATCCCCTACTGGAATCTCGTACTCCAATCCCCGAGGACTTATGTCTTTTAATTTTCTGCGGAATTATTCGAGCACGTATCGTTCATCAGCGGTAAATCTAGAGAGGGAGAGAGAAGGAGAGAGAGAAAGAAAGAGAGAGAGAGAGAGAGAGAGAGAGAGAGAGAGAGAGAGAGAGAGAGAGAGAGAGAGAGAGAGGTACAGCGAGAGAGGGAGAGAGAGAGTGCTACTCGCAAAAGGCAAAACCGTACGTATTACTTGTGGAAAAACGTTTTATCGCGGGGTTTACTCGAACTGTTTACCTCAGTCCTATCCGCGAAAAAGAGTACTCGCGTTAACACCTACAGGGTGTCCCAATTCGATTCCATCCACTCGGCATTTCCCTCCCAAATGAACGCCCAAAAGATTCTCCGCCTCACTGTTCCTCGACCCATTTTTTTAAACAAAATTCCATGCTGCACTGCTTGAAGGCGTCTAACCCAAACGGACTAGGTAGGGGATGTAGGGGCAAGATGAGAACGCTAAGGTCATGTTGAAATAAAACAATACATATGAACGAGTGATACTGGTGGGGCCATCATTTGTCAAACGGCGGCAACGTATTTGTACTCCTAATAATATTTGAAAAGAACAGCTAAAAAAATTTTTTTTTTAATTTTTGAACCAAATAAGATCGTAGTAGGCCGTGAGACGAGGAAAAAACCTATTTGATTTAAGGCGTTACCCCCACTTGTAGCGCAAAAAAGGCCTTTTGAATGAATTAAAAAAAAAATACAAAATTTTATAATCGATCAATATACCATCTTAAAGAACACATCTTGAAGAACTTTCAGTAATTTTTTTATTGAAAAATATTACATTGTTTAGTGGCAAATGGCCGTCAATGAAATAATGTTTTTATATACACGGTTTGCGGTGACCAACATTGCGGCGAAGTGGATCATCTGAAAAAAAAAATGCGGATGGATTTAGTCAAATATAAGTATAAACTAGTCTTTAATCGAAGGATTTTAAAAAATATTCATTTTTCACAAAATGGCGGACAGTCAAAGTTAATGGTTCGATTTTAACGAAAAAAAACTGCCGTTTTTTGGCTATAAAACGGCCATTTTTTCGAAAAAAAATCGAACGATTAAAGTCTACATTTTTATGTATTAAATAAGCCTGCAAAATTTCAAGAAGATCGGTTCATTAGTGTTCGAGTAATCTTGGTCACCGACTTCAGAAATGCCATTTCGAGAAAAACGCGTTTAAAGTTTCAATTTCAGTTTACACGAAGAAAATATTTTTTTTTTGTAAACTTACATAGAGTCATCTATTTCGGGCCCATACTTCTGTATGGGCCCGGATACTTATACTTCAAAAAAATGCAATAAAAAAAATCGATTTTTTCAAAATCGCAAGTGGGGGTACCCCTTAAATAGATCTTATTTAAATCAATTTTTTCGCATCGTAGCGTCCGACATCAGTCTTCATGAAGTAACGCGTCCAATTCAACACATCAAAATCATTATGAAGCGTCCAAACCAATATCTGCATGTTTTTCCGACAGACCACGGTCGCCGTACGTCTCAACAAGAATTCTGTCCTCTTCGGCTGCAGATTTTTTAAAAATAACGTTGTACAGCAAAATTCCCCATGAATACTTTTTTTGGCACGGAATTTGACATGTTTATCACAGTGAGAAAAAAAAAGTTGTTTACACTTCGGTGAAATGACATACACTGAATTTCAAGCTTGCTTATAACTTCTTTGTAAATATGTCACGATCATAAAATACACGCACGCAGTTCTGGCAACGCCATCAGTCGGAAAACAGTGATAACTTATTCAACGTCCTAATAGCTAGACTTATGATTAACCTTCCCCCTAGGTTCCCCAACACTTGAACAGTTCCTTCATCCATTTTTGCCAACAATCTTCCACGTTGCACAGTTGAACGGCCCACTAACCCAAACGCACCAAATGCTCATTTCCCCCCGCTAATTCGACAACACTGAGAAAAAAAAATCATTGATCCAATATCATTGGTGTTATTGAATGGAATTTCGTTGATTCAATTGTAAAATTGTTGTTTTCAAATAATCGGATTTATTGGTCCAAACAAAACCCTATTGACTTTAATAATATGATAAAATTAAAAGTTTTTTTTTCATTCAAAAGATATATTGTTAGCCGAGAACAATATATTATTGAAACTATCTAAAAAAATATCGCGAACAAATTATATAGTTTTGAATGCATTTTCTGCAACAAAGACAAAAAGCGTTTCAATTCATAACATGAACATTGTCGATTCGAGTACACAAAAAAAATTGAATTTCGCTCGTTTGATTCAGATAAAATTTCTATTGAGTAAATATGTTATTTTTTTCACCATATCCGATATTGATGATCCAAGTACATTATTCGTTAAAATATCAATATTTTATTTTGATTGAAAAATATTAAGCAAATGTCTGAATTGGTTAGAAAATTATGCGAAAATAAAATTTGTTTTTTGCGCATTTAGTTGAAAAAATTCAACCAAAATCATGGCCCAGCGCCACCGAAATTATAGGTCGTGAGGAAACCCGTAGTTCTCGGAGTAACCGCTAGAAGCCGCACGCGCGCTTGTTTCTCGTAAGCGTAGCGCGAACCGCAAATCTACTTAACGCGGTCCTCTAGTTTCTCGGCTGTTTTTTTACGGCTTTTTCAATAATTTTTTACGGGCAAAGCATCGAAATAATCAATCTCATTGTTTTTGCACAATCTTCATTAACATTTAAATAAGCTTTACAAATTTTTTGAAGTCAAAATATATAATAGAATAAAAGTTATAGTGGCCGACAGGAAGACATCAAGTAAAAGAGGTGTTTGACGGTGACCAAGATTGCGGCTGTTCTGTTTATCTGAAATCAAAAAACCAAACGGCATTTTAATCTTCATATTTAAGACTAGCGATTGAACTAGAGTGAATTCTAAATTACAAAAATTGACTTTTTTATACACTTTTGAAAATTACATTCTATTTTTTACTCATTTTTTCTTAAGTTTTTCGCTCGTACAAAAAAAACTATCGAAGCAATCATGATAATCCTAGTTCAATCGCTGGCTTATAACATATTAAAGATGCTGTATAAATTTGAACAAGATCGGTGCAGTAGTTTCTGAAATATCGTGGTCACCGTTTCGAAAAATGGTGTTTCGAGAAAAACGCGTTTGAAAGTATACCTGGTCCGTTCCAGGGCCGTAACTTGTGAACCACTTCGAATATCGAAAAATCCTTTGGCACACATTTTCTACACATGTTGTAGATGTGATTTATGAAAAAAAAAATCGATTTTTTCGACCCGAGAAACTAGAGGACCGCCTTAAACGCCCGAGAAACTCTAGAGTATCGCTTCTTGCCCTGTGGGTAAGATCAAAGTGTACTATCTGTTCTTATCAGTTGAATATCTGAGGCACGCCGCAGCGCATTTATTCGGATCAACCAATAGGTTTTTTTTCTCAGTGAAGCCACCCAGCATCGCGAGCACCCGTGAGAAAAAGCCCCAAAACGTCATCAACCCAGCGTCTAGTCAGCAGGCGTTTCCCTCTTCTCGAATGGAGACACCCGTTGTACAAACAAGCTTCGTTACAACGCCATTGGAGAAACTGCCGGAGAGAGAGAGAGCCTCACGCCGGGCCTAATTTGTGTCTTCCTTAACAACTTATAATTCAAGCTCGCAGACTGGAACCAAACCTGAACGGTCGTCGGCAGGGTGCGAGAGGTAAACTACGCCAACTTGAACAACGATAATTATACACTCCATCCTGGGGGTGCGCGCGAGCGCACACGCGGTGTGGCCCTCGGGGCTTCTACTCGGAGTATCTACGCCCTGAACTCGTTGTATCTGCCGGGTGTAACATTTGTACACGTATACACGCAGACGATTTAGGTACAGTGCAAAACGCATTTTAGCTACCTGCCCGATTCTTACTCGCGAGCATTCTCCTGCTTACTTACTTTATCCACCCCCCCCCCCCCTCCCTCGTACCCGGCCAACGACGCCAATGTTCGCTCTCGGCTATACGCTTGTGCCCTTAAATTTGATCTTATTTATGCTCCCCGTTAATGTATTCAACGCCTGCTACTTTATCCGCGCGCCTAGGATTAATCTCGACGCGGGAGAACTCTCCGAAGCGGGCTGTAGGTGTCCGTATACATGTATCGTGATACAGCATGCTTATTTATGTAGCGAGAGAACGAGAAATAACGAAAAGAAAAGCGAGTCTGCGGCGTAACGGTGGAAAACTTATCTGCAGCCCCCTGGACTCTGCCACTTTTATCTCGTATATTTTTCTTCGCTTCACGCTAAGAGTGGAGCGAAGAGAAGATTAACGGGTTATGCCTAGTTGTTACAGTCGAAAACAGCTTGTTTTGGGGATTTTTTTGTTTTTGAGAAAATCGTGATCATGAATTTAAACAAAAATTAGGTTCATGTACCTCATATTTTTGTACAAAAGATAAAACACCAATTTAATTTTCTTCAAAATTATTTTACTCAATAAATGTAAACAAAAACTATTCTCCTTAAGAGTTTGAAACAAAATTATTTAAAACAAAATCAAACCCCCTATTTAGTTTTTTTAAAACTGTTTTATTAAATGAATTTGAACAAAAATTATTCTCCTTAAAATTCGGGAACAAATTTATTTTTAAAAGATTAAACTCCCCAATATAATGTTCTTCAAAATTATGTTATTAAATAAATTTATACAAAAATTAGGTTCAAATACCTAATTTTTTATACATTTATCATAGCGATTATCTTTGGCAAAAAAATCCCCAAAGTGTCATTCGAAGAAATCCCAAAAGTGTCATCTGAAGAACACTGTGTATTTTTTGTGATAAAATATTGAATTATAATGATTGGCTATCAGAATAGATATGGACAGTTCGTTCGCGAAGAAATGTCTCCAATGTAAAGTGAAGACTAACGGGGCATGCCTAGTTGTAGCAACTAAAAACAGCTTATTTTTGTGATTTTTTTAGCATATTTTTTTCATCGTGATAAATTTCTACGAATATTGGGCACAGCGAAACCTCGTTTATTCGTTTTTATCATTTATACGTCAAATTTCTCTAGCCCCTGCCGATTCCGTTCATAAAGAGGGTAATAAAGTTCCATTACTACGTTTTTCACTTATACGTTGATAATTTTATTCCCCAGCGTTGGTTTTGAGGTTCG
This sequence comes from Ophion slaviceki, assembly GCA_944452715.1. Lineage (NCBI taxonomy): Eukaryota > Metazoa > Arthropoda > Insecta > Hymenoptera > Ichneumonidae > Ophion > Ophion slaviceki. Next base: position 31,554,961 of record OX101791.1, read on the forward strand.
TTTTTTCTCAATTATACGTTAATCACACGTGATATTCTCTCGCCGGAGAAAATTTCACCTGACTGCGTTTTGATGTTTTGCTGTTTCTAACCTCGACTATGTATGCATGTACTGTGATTATATATCTCTTGTCAATACGAAGCTGTCTGTTATTTGCTGGTCTAAAACGTCAAAGCTTACAAACTTGCCGAAAATAAAAGTTCAAAACGAAAATTCGAAAACTTGAGTTGGCTTATTACACAATTAATGCCAATCAAATTTTCAATTAAAAAACCGAACATCAACATAAAAGAGGTGCCGCTATTGAAAAACATCGTGGATTATGCACCAATCGCCATTTTCAAATGTTAAAGAGTTTCAGATGCATACTGTATTTCACTTCTACGTTATTCTCACGTATACGTCATATTTGATGTACCCCTCGAAAAACGTATAACTGAAGTTTCACTGTATTTGAAAGAGTATTATCTGAAGAACACACTGTAATTGTTTTGCGGTAAAATTTTTAATCAAAATCGATTTACAGATGATGTCCAGGACGCACCTCTTAAAAACATCTTTTGCGGTGAGCAATGCCCTTCTGTACCAAGTTATCCAATATAAAAAAATCAAACAGATTCCGTTAGTATATTAGTTTATCCTCTGATTACTCGAAAGGAATTTCCGAAATACCACATTTCAAAATAAATGGCGCGTGTTCAAAGTGAGTCTTGATTTTTGCGAAAAAAATTGATCTTTTTTCGTTCATCAAAACGAAAGTATAAATTAGAAAAAAAATCCTTTGATCAAATACTATATTGTTACATCTAGAAAAAGCCCTAACAATTACAGACACATCGATGCATTAGGTTTTGCGATATTTCGCTCACCAACTTTGGAAACGTAGTTACGAGAAAAAAGCGTTTAAAGTTTCGAACGACGCTCCGAGTGTTCCGACGGGCGTCAACATAACAGCCAATAAATCTGTTAATTTTGATCCGATCACCTTGAAATTTTCGCGCAATATTTATAAGATGATACCCGAGTCGAAATTTTCAGCCTATTTTAAAGGCCTTTGATCCTATGTCAGCCTCACTTGAGTCTGTTTACTGCTAGAAGTCCTACTATGGGCCGCCACATGCTCGTTCTTTGCTGCTTACCTCCTGCATAGGCTCTTATACTCCTACCTAACCTAGCCGAAGTCGTTGCAGCTCCTCTTTTGATTGCGTTTGGACCTATCGCGTATTTGGCTGTTTCGACGAAACGAGGGTGGGGATGGTCGCATTCGAAACAGCGGGTCTGATAGTTTTCAGTAACCGTCATGCGTTGGACTAGGAAGGACCGCGCGTTCGCCGTAGAGGGCTACTTTTCCAATGGCCTTTCCATTATCTCCACCCAGCGAACCTTTCGCATTCGCTTCAAATTTGCCCTTGCAGCTCCAGCAACTCTCCAAAGTGGAAGAAATGGATCTTGGGCAAATAGTTACAATATTTTTGATAGGAATTGCCCTCACGTATGCATGTATACGCGGATCCCTATAGCAGACACGCATGCATACGTATAGGTACTAGTATGCATGCGTGTACCTATACGCACACGTATATACCCGCACACATACATGCTTAGGCATGTATGTGTGCGGGTATATACGTGTGTCTGCGCATGCGCGTATTCAGGCATATGTATCTCTATATGCATAATAGAGTGTATGCGTGTGCGTGTATACGTGTGCCAATCGACGTTCTCCTTAGCGCCTGCAAGTGGAGAAAAGGGAAATTTGTTCCCGTTCTAGGCGTTAAGTAGGAGCTCATTTTATATTGAATACGAAGCTATTTTACGGCCTTTATCTCCTACCACTATGAGGATCTGGAGGGTCAAAATAGGCTGAAAATTTCGACTCGGGTATACTGTCATATATAAAAGTTTCTAAAAAAGCGATTTTTCGACTTCTACAACTAGGCATAATCCCTTAAGCTCCGGCGATTTTTTCTACGCGAGATCCTCGTCATTCTGATTTTTCATTTTCAATGTTTATATTTTTATTTTTTCACTTGCGGGGGTGATTTTTTTTACGTACACTTACGTGTTTGGGGGTTTGATTTTCCCAATATCAACCCCCCTATTCCTGGGGGGGGGGGAGATTCCACGAGTGGGAGGACGAAATGGACGGACGGATTTTCGACGGTGGCTGCAATCTCCGGAGTCTTACTACCCTTGTGGCGAGAGCTCCCGATGGAACGAAATGAAATCTACAGTGCGGTAAATTAAAGTGCTCCGTTTTAATACACCCCCGTTTTATTGGAAATACGACGATCTGTCGGCAAGTCTGACTATTTCTCACTTTCTCTCTCTCTCTCTCTCTCTCTCTCTCTCTCTCTCTCTCTTTGGGCTTACATATACACGCCTTATCTCGGCCAGGCTATCTTATTCTGGTCTTATTCAAGCAGACAGCAGCATTCTCTCCTTCCCACCCTGCCCCCCTCACCCGCGCTCTCTCTTTCTTTCTTCTATCCCATATTCCGTATGGGCGAATACCTTCATCTGTGTTGTAGCACCTGGCAACCCACACTGGAGACCTACACTCCTAAGCATTGTTGTCCACATCGGCGGCGAGACCCGCGACCTCGCCAAAGATTTATTAGCCGGAGTCTATCATTGACAACTTTATTGCACCCTTAAGAGTGAAAATATTTAGCACGGAATTGCATATATTAATTGCATTGAAATTCAATGGAAAACAATTAAGTTTTTTGTTGTCATTTTTCGAATTCTTTCGCTCATGGGCTCGCCGTACTTCATAGTTTTTTCTTCCAACCAATTTATATATGAGTAATTGATTCAATAATAATTACCAATAGTAAATTACCCATCGGTTGACTGACAAATACTTCACAGTGAATTACCGATTAATAACGATAGGTGCAAGAAAATGCCGATTATATACACATAATGGCAGCATTTTTTTCAGAATTATTTTTGTACTAATTGTTTTAATAATTGACAATTCACAATACTTCATTGGGAATAAAAATAGTTTCGAAAAAATCCAGATTGTTTGTATATGCATATGATTCGGTTTTTTTGCAATTATTTCCTCAGTCGTTGTTTCAATAATTAATCGTTCATAATAAATAACTGATTAATGAAAACAGTTGCTAAAAAATCCTGATCATTTTTATTCACATACGCATTTGATTGGGATTCTTTCCGCTATTATTTCCTTGACAATCGCTTCAATAATTAATAATTCAAGATACATTACTAATTGATTTTTAAAAAGTTGCCAAAAAAACCTGATCGTTTCCATATACATATGCATATAATTGGGATTTTTTTCGAAATTATTTTCTCAGTAGTTGTCTGAATAATTAATAATTCATAATGAATTACTGATGAATAAAAATAGTTGGCTAAAATATTCTGATTCTTTGCATACACATATGCATTTAGTTAAGATTTTTCTTGCAATTATTTGCTCAATCGTTGTGTCAATAATTAATAATTCATAATTAATTACTGATGAATATAAATGTTGCAAAAAAGTTCCAATTGTTTGCATATATATATGCATATGATCAGGGTATTTCTCGAAATTATTTTCTCAATAGTTGTTTCAATAATTAATAATTAGTAATGAAGGACTGATTAATAAAAAAACGATACACACAAATTCTTATCGTTTGCGTATACATACATACATACATACATATATATATATATATATATATATATATATATATATATACATATACAAATCTCTCCACCCAAATGATTTCCCGTCGTTCGAATATCATTACCGAGAAATCCGCCCGGTGCCGATATTCAAATTTTCCTCGGGAGAAAGACACCGGAGGCTTTTTTGCGCGCGAAACGTTAAACGGCTATCTGGCTGGCGTGTCGCGATAAACTCACGCTCGTCCTCCTCGTGTACTCGAGTACCCTCTCGCGCGCATGCATATAAACGACAAAAGCCCGACACATTGCGCGCCCGTTGGGTATCGAGTGCAATGGTACTCGTGTGTACATGCGAACGAGGGAAAATTGTTATGCGGCACGCGGAGAGACGGAGTAACGGTACGAGAGAGTAAGAAGAGAGCTCTCTCTCCTCCTCCTCCTCATCGTCATCCTCTGAGTTTCTCGCAAAACAATTCGCATCGTGTGTCATTCTGCCGTCACACACAATGCAAGGTTATTCATTTGATATTCAGTCAACGACGTCATTACTATCGTTAGATTGAAATCTCTCTCCCTCCCTCCCTCCCTCCCTCGCCCTCGCTCTTTCTCTGTCTCTCTTGGTGAGTTAAAAAGCGCAGCTTCATTGGCAAAGCGATCGCGAGCCTAGCAAACGCACACACTCACCCATACACAGCCACCCACAAACACACACACACACACACACACACACACACACACACACACACACACACACACACACACACACACACACACACACACACACACACACACACACACACACACACACCTACACACCCACCCACACACACACACGCTGCACACACACCTCTCCAATATCGCCGATGCTGATTCTCTCTCGTTCACACCCTCGTGGAGAGTCGCGAATCGCGGGGATCCACACGCGTGGCGTGATGTTTCATCAAAACTTTTATAACGTGTCAATTACTTATGCAAACTTGCCCGACACGCCACGAAACAAAAAGGAAAAGATATGGAGATGAGAAAACAAACTGGCACGCCTACGCGAGACAGCCCCTCGACATATTTACGACACACTCGATTAACGGTGATATTTTCATTAACTCCGGCAAAACGTCGTCGTGCTCCTCCTCCTTGTCCTCGTAGTCGCGCGGCTCGATATCCATCGTGAAATATGCTCGCTTGTCTATCGAGAAAAGATGGAATAATTTGTAATGAATAGCGAGCGTGGGTGACGCCTGGAGAGGCGTTCTAACGAGAGAGGATAATGGACGATCATCGGCGTTAATCATTTTTTTTATTATTTTTATCACTGGAGGTGATCCTGGGGACTTTTGTGGACTTTGAGCCATGTCCCCAATCCTTGACGTACTCATTCATTGATCGCTCTGTCCACGATTGATGTTGAATATTTTTGATGACCATTTTTCCATTTTCTCCTGTTTGTTTCCTGGGTTTATCGATAACAAGAAACGTTAAGGGTGAGAGAGGCTTTTTTTGTTTCTGCAAGACGGAAAAAAGGTTGTGCGAGCTGCTAATGGTGCGTGGTACTTAGCGCTAGGTGGTAATAAACAACCGATTTTTTTTCGGGTGTGATTAAGACACCGGTAGGTAATTTGCGGCGGGGATGGTACAACGAAGCAGGGCTGCTTGGTTCAGGGATAGGCGAACGAAGAATAGCCGGCTGAGGCGCCCTGAGAGAGAGAGAGAGAGGGAGCTATGGAAACCGAGGGGGGTCCCTCTAATATACCTCACTCATAATCATTAATCACACCGGACCAAGGAGTCTGACCGAGGCGAGTTACTATGGCGAGATCGTTACCCTGCCCTTCTACAACCCATCCCTACACGTACACATAAATATGCTATATACGCCTATGTGCACCACCGGACGTCTCTCGTGAATTTCCGGAAACACGTGGAATACCGTAGCGCAAATTAATCATTCTCACCCCCGCGTGCTCTTGTACACCCTTGCGGTACACTGTTTACGATATTCCGTGAGTGACGACGAAAGCGATCCCTTTTTTCAGTAAGCCTGTCCGGAGCTTGACGACTGACGTAATTGACAAGCGTTCATTGGGCATTCTCCAATGTCCAAGTCCAGTAGATTTCAATGAGAAACGCAAAATCGACTGACGTTGGTGACATTGCTTGGGCCGTTTTGATTTTTCCGCTGGAATTCATTGGACAATGACTTGTCCGATGCAGAAGCGCTTGGAGGTTTGAAAGTATCTCACTGGGAACTGAGTTGACGACCGGAAAAAATCGAAGCCAGGTATCTCCTCGGTTTGCTTGAGTCTCCAAGCGATGGAAATGGAACATTTTCCGGTAATGATGCAAAAGTAGGGCTCCAACCCAATTTTGGCGGGAAATATTTTTTGCTATAAATTGCTTCAATTAGTCACAACTAATGGTATTCAGCCTGCGGAGCCTGACATTTTTAATTATTTCCAAGTTATGGGGTTGTAAAGTTCAAAGAAAAATAAGTTTTCTTAAAGACAGCACAAGTTATGGGGTTTTGAAGTTCGAAGAAAAATACGTTTTCATACAGACGTTATGGATTTCATACAGAAAACCCAAACAAATTCACACACTTGACATTTCCACCAATTTCCAGTCTTGTCTTTTGAATCGTGTATTTTTACGAACTTTTAACGGCGGCATGGGGAGGGGTAGAAGACTGTTGCAATTTTACATCAGTATTATATTCCGAAAGGCTTATTTTATAAATCACCCCTACTCTTCACCTCCAGTTTAGGCGTCGAAAAGCACGAAAATGTCCTATTTTGTCTTCGCCGAACTTCAAAACCCCATAACTTATGGAAATAATTAAAAATTTCAGTGTCCGCAGGCTGCATATCACTAGTGGTGATATAAAACGGGCGTTCATGCCAACAAAAATGTTTGGCATTGAAATTGGGGTGAAGCCCAACTTCTGCATAACTACCCATTTTCCTGATCCTGAAGGGGGGATTGTCTTTTTTTTCGCAAAATTTACCGCTTTTTGGGAATTTTTTTGTGAAGAAAGTATACAACGAAAAGCTTGTGAAACTTGGCATATAGTTTTATTGATCTGTTTACTACATACAAAAAAATTTTTAAACAATTTCATCAAAAAATCCGCCTCCCACCCCCCTCGACGCGCGATGGTCCTTTTTTGATGGTGTGCACGATTACAGCCTTCACGTTCATCCTGCAACAAAAACCCAAAAAGCATTTTACTTTAGACACATATAGCTATCGTTCGATGAAGGGGAAAAAAATTGACGATTTGGTGACGTTTTGAACTTGAAGTATCGATTTTTCGAAAAAAATTGATCGATTTTTTGTTATAAATAAAAAACTATTAAACGTATTGCTTTTTTGCTTCATCAAACGATAAAAGGATGTCAGCTGAGCATTCTGTCCAAATTTGAAGGCAATCGGTTGAATAGTTTTTGAGAAATCGTGCACACCATCAAAAAAGGACCATCGCGCGTCGAGGGGGGTGGGAGGCGGATTTTTTTATGAAATTGTTTAAAAAATTTTTTGTATGTAGTAAACAGATCAATAAAACTATATGCCAAGTTTCACAAGTTTTCCATTGTATACTTTCTTCACAAAAAAATTCCCAAAAAGCGGTAAATTTTGCGAAAAGAAAGACAATCCCCCCTGAAACGATTTTCCACCGAGTAGGAGCTTGTCCAGCCAATTTTCCAGAATCAAATTGATTCAACGGGTTTCGTGTTGCTTCGTTTCATAATTTTTCACGAGACGTAATGTGCTTCACGACGCAAATGTACTTGTAAATGTACTTGTCCCTACTTTTCCCCAGCATGCATCCTGTTTTTGGGTTTGATTGGCCTCGCACGTATGAAGAGGAGAGGCGAAGGATGTCGATTACCTTTGCTAGAGCGATAGCCAGCAATAGTAAGGGCACGGGGGTGGATATTCGTCCACCCTGAACTCGCTCGTTTCCCAGCAAGGGTCGGTCACACGTATATAGGTCCGTGCATCCATAGGTCGAGGGTACAACACGAAGGGGCACAAGCCGGACTATTCAATCGAAAGAGTTATGTCGTTTTGCGCCCTTTTGATTATCAGCAGGCGATACACAGTTAACCAGTTATAGTGTTGCGGTCCTGGCATGTCATTTATAAATGTCCACGCGAAACTACCCGTTCGTCCATCTCATCCCCTAAGCGCGGCCATTAAAGTCAACTACCGGTGAACATCGTCGTGTATAAACCGTGTGCTCCGGACACTTCAGACCAACCCCTCGGACCTACCCCTCCGCCAAGTCCAACCCTCCCATGTACCCACTTCGTTTCTTCCTCTTCTTCCAGCCTTGCGCCGTTGAAGACACTCAGTTAATGAATCCTTGACGAATTAGATGCCCCAATGAGACTGCCTCAAATATCCTCAGGTGAAGGAGCCCCAGTTGAAAAGCCGCTCTACTGTCTCTGCATTTTCGTACAAACATGAATCAGATAAAGGAAATAATGTGGGATGTATGAGAAAAGACTTCTTTCAGATGACAGCACGATTACTGTCACATGAGGGTTGAAACAGAGAATGTCATGAATGTCCACCCTTCCAGCGTTTGGACATCCCGAGCTTTGTCTCCTTCAGTCTCCGTCACTCGATCCTGAGGTGGGTCTCGATAAAATGATGATAACTGAAACTACGTCTTGATGCACGAGGTTTTATCGTCGAGCTGACAAGGAACATCCCTCAGGTGTCGTCCTTCGATTTTGTTGAAACTTATATATATTATCAAGCATTGAAAACATTGAAAACTAAACGATACGTATTTTTGTATCAGCGGAAAAACGGTTTTAAGGGGTGAAACCAGCCCTCGAAGAAAGTCAAGGGGTAATATTGCAGTTTCACCCACAAGCAGTCGTCCGATCGCAATTAAGGCAGGATTCTATTTTGAAACCATGAAAAAAACGCTATTTTCGTGATTTTTTTCTGAAAATACTATTAAAGATATCGATATGGGCTTTAAACTGTTCAATAAATACACTCTTTAAGTACATAAAAAAAATTTTAAATGTATTTTATTCATTTTTTGTACACGTAAAATATGTTTAAAGCCAACGCCTCGAAAAGCAGGTACCGTTGCCGTGGTCGTGAAATCTTCCCGACGGATGGTCTGAAACAAAAAAATCAAATAGTTTCATGTTCAGTATGTCTTCAGGAACCGACCTAACTAGAATATTTTATATACGTGCAAAATTAACAAAATGGCGGCTAAAATACGAAAAAAATGCGTTTTTTTGGGTCTTTTTTTGCAATAAAAAAATAGTTCTAATCAAAATTTTAAGTTGATTGTAGGTAGGTCGGTTGGTACACACATATAGAATATGTGTTCCAAATTTCATAAGGATCGGTTCAGTACTTTTTGAGTTATCACGACCACGGTACTTGAAAATGTCGTTTCGAGAAAAACGCGTTTAAAGTTTTGGTGAGTGATAGGTAGGTGCTCAGGTAGGTGCGTTCGAAAGGCGAAAAAGGATAGTTAGACTGCTTGGAACTTTATAAAATTTTGACCGAACATTCTTGAACATATTTACTTTCGAAAAATGTAAAAAAATTTTTTTTCAAAGTTTCAAAGTAGAATCCTGCCTTAAACAAAAATGGAAATTCTTCTAATCCGAAGCAATGAAAAATCCACTAGAGAGTTATTGCAAAAAAAATAATTAAGGGTTGAATCACCCCTATTCGAGGGCTGGTTTCACCCCTTAGAACTGTTTTTCCACCGAAAAAAATACGTGTCGCTCAGTTTTCAATGCTTCATAACATATATAACAACAAAATCGAAGGACGACGCCTGAGGGATGTTCCTTGTGAGTGGCGTGCCTGGGCGAGCACGGTTTTTAATATGATGTCCGTCTTGACAGCCTTGAGTGCTGGGAACAATTGCGAAGATGTCTGTTTGTGAGTGAATGTATATGAAATATTCGCAGATTGGCTTTTTGTTAAAGTCACCCACCAAAGTTTGCATAGCTACTTACAGAACCAAACAAATTCATGCGAGGCTGATAGATTCGTGGAGGCACTTCCGTTGTCTTTCCCTGTCGATCACGAAGCTGATCACAATCCATTCGCTCCACATGGGGAGGCGAATGATCGATTCCTTGTTTTACCGGCAAAAAAGCCAAGAACAGTCCTGGTAAAAAGCTCAAAGAAACGGGAAACTGTGAGTAGAAAAACTTGTACTTGTCACGAGATGGATTTAGCGACACCTGTTACGATGGTATTTGATCGATCGCGCGGGACTCTCCTCGACTTTGAAGGGCCTGAAAGTAGGCCTCGATCGTCTATGCATGATTTTCCCACACGTAGGGTTTTTTTGGTCCTTTCGGCGGCCGGTTGTGCGGAGGGGGTAAACAAATGTGAGGTGCGCGGTTATGCATGACACACAAAAGGGCTACCCGTCGAGGTATAAATGCAAGTGTATGGAGAACAGCGGAACGGGAAATGGACGGATGGGCTTGTGATGTACGACGTGTGCATGTACACATGTGGTGACACACATACACACACACACTTGCTGGTCGTTGGAGAACCACAAAATACGACACGACTTTCCTCTTAGAAAAAAAAGTTCCTTCGGGAACACGACCGTATGAAGGGCTGTTTGTAAGACTCTGTCGGGGAACCTTCCCGATGTGTTTTGCAAGCCACGGTTTCATCTATTTTTCATATCTCACATTGTAGCCGGTAAAAAGTACGAGGCGTTTATTTTTCTCTTCAAGACGACGATTTTTTGGCATTTTGAAGATTTTTTTTCGGGCCTCAGGAAGGAAGAAAATTTGGTTCTAGGTGACCTATTCTCCGTTAAAAATTTCTTAGACATAGCCCGAAAAAAATGTTCCCTGGAAATAAAATCTGGGTGAAAAACGTTTCGGAATAGAATTGCGCCAATGAAAAATTCCCGAGATTGAAAAAAACGTTTTCTGGAAAAAAAATTTGAGAGAAATAACTTTCCGGAATAAAATTGGTGCCAAGCAAAAATTGCGTAGATAAAATTCGGTTATAGGTGACCTATGCCCGTTTAAAAGTTACCCAGAAATTTTAGAGAAAAAATGTTCCCTCGAAAAAAATCTGTGTAAAAAAACTTTTCAGAATAAAATTGGTGCCAAGCACAAATTCCCTAGATAAATTTCGGTTGTAGGTGACCTATGCCCGGTTGAAGGTTACCCAAAAATTACACCGAAAAATGTTTCCTGGAAAAAATATTCGAGAGAAATAACTTTCCAGAATAAAATTGGCACCAAGCAAAAATTCCCTAGATTGGAAACAAAAATTCCCTGGAAAAAAATCTGAGTGAGATAACTTTTCGGGATGAAATTTTCACCAAGCAAAAATTCCCGCGTTCGGAAAAAAATTCCCTGGATAAAAATCTGAGTGAAATAACTTTTCGAAATAAAATTTCCGCCAAGCAAAAATTCCCTAGATAAAATTCGGTTAAAGGCTACCTAGTCTCGGTTAAAAGTTTCTCAGAAATTTCGCGGAAAAAATGTTCCCTTGAAACAAAATCTGAGTGAAATAACTTTTCAGAATAAAATTGGCGCCAAGCAAAAATTCCCTAGATTGGAAAAAAACAATAAACTTGGCCTAACATTCAGATCTATTCAGCAGATTCCAATCAACCGATGATGAATTAATGATACAATGTCGAAATAGATTTTTACTTTAGATTAAACTAGATTTCAAATGGCTACCAGCCATAAATATACTTTTTCTGAATTCATTACAATAATAATGTTTGTCAGGAAATACCCCGAAAAATAATACAACGTAACAATACTCGCAATATTTTTCATATAATCCTTACTCATAATCAAATCAAAATCATCGCTAGTTTTATTTTCTAATCCGGCGACAAATTTAATATCCCTTCTCTCTGCAAGAAGGGGATGCATCGTTACCTACCTGCGTCATGTTAAAAATAGTTTTGGTCTAGCCTTACTCAATTAAAATGAAATAAATGAAATCAAAACAGAAATGACACTCTGCGAGAAATTTTATTCCGAGAAAATGAGCTTTTGGGAAAAATTTTCCCCATAAAGTTATTCTCAGGGGAATTTATTTTTGGGAAAATCTCCACGGACTTATTTTCGTGAATTTTTATAGTAGGGAAAATAGAGGCCACGAAGTGCAAAGTGCCAAAGAGATCGTGCAATCCGAGGCATATGGCAAATCCCTAGTTTCGCGTCACCCCTTTCATACGCGGCGCTTTACTTCAGTCACCCTCGGCGCTGCACCCTTTCGCCGCAAATCCTACAAGTCTACCGATCCCACGCTTTCTATATTCGAACATAAAAATCAGCTTTATTTCGACATGTTATACCGAAGCTCCGTAGCGATAGAGAGTGATAGATAGGTGAGTAGATGGAGAGAGTCAGAGAGAGAAAGAGAGAGAGATAGAGCTAGACGGGGTGTTATCGTGAATGGAAAGGATTTCTGTAAATCCCAAAATGCCTTCACTGCTCTACCAGTTCTGTGAGAGTCTCGGAGATGCACTATCTTTTTCGATCGTGTCGGATGACGAAAAACAAACACGCAGATCTCCTTCAACATCGATACCGCGTAATCCGCGATCCATTCCCGCACACCGTCAAAAATCGATCTACCCAATGTCTGCAAATTCTATTTTCTCCTGACAGCGTTTATTCGCATCCGTGCTAATATTGAAAGGCATCGATGCCTCCATTCGGATCGCTATTCCGGTCCAAATGTATTCTCATTCACGGCAATCGCTCAGTGATAGTTGAACGGCCGGAAAACGTGGAAAACGCGACCATAAGATTGGAGGATCAACGTCAACGATCTCACGGAACGCGGTTTCCGGCCAGGTACCAAAATGAACTCGGTCCTTAACGGATCACGGAAAAAGCGTCGAGGCGGGAGCCTGAATTAGAAGGTCCGAAAAATCGTTTTTTTTTTAAATTGTTTAAATCGATAGATAAACTAACCAATAATATATTTACAAAGTTACAGAGGCCAATTGTAAATATTTTCGAAGATACTACGCCAAAAGCATATTCTTCGATATAAAAATATCTTCAAAGTGAATTAAGGGGGGATTGTCTTTTTTTTCGCAAAATTTACCGCTTTTTGGGAATTTTTTTGTGAAGAAAGTATACAACGGAAAACTTGTGAAACTTAGCATATAGTTTTATTGATCTGTTTACTACATACAAAAAAAATTTTAAACAATTTCATCAAAAAATCCGCCTCCCACCCCCCTCGACGCGCGATGGTCCTTTTTTGATGGTGTGCACGATTTCTCAAAAACTATTCAACCGATTGCCTTCAAATTTGGACAGAATGCTCAGCTGACATCCTTTTATCGTTTGATGAAGCAAAAAAGCAATACGTTTAATAGTTTTTTATTTATAACAAAAAATCGATCAATTTTTTTCGAAAAATCGATACTTCAAGTTCAAAACGTCACCAAATCGTCAATTTTTTTTTCCCGTCATCGAACGATAGCTATATGTGTCTAAAGTAAAATGCTTTTTGGGTTTTTGTTGCAGGATGAACGTGAAGGCTGTAATCGTGCACACCATCAAAAAAGGACCATCGCGCGTCGAGGGGGGTGGGAGGCGGATTTTTTGATGAAATTGTTTAAAAAATTTTTTGTATGTAGTAAACAGATCAATAAAACTATATGCCAAGTTTCACAAGTTTTCCGTTGTATACTTTCTTCACAAAAAAATTCCCAAAAAGCGGTAAATTTTGCGAAAAAAAAGACAATCCCCCCTTAAGGCGAACCTCTAGTTTCTCGGGTCGAAAAAATCGATTTTTTTTTCATAAATCACATCTACAACATGTGTAGAAAATGTGTGCCAAAGGATTTTTCGATATTCGAAGTGGTTCACAAGTTACGGCCCTGGAACGGAGCAGGTATACGGAGCAGGTGTACTTTCAAACGCGTTTTTCTCGAAACACCATTTTTCGAAACGGTGACCACGATATTTCAGAAACTACTGCACCGATCTTGTTCAAATTTATACAGCATCTTAAATATGTTATAAGCCAGCGATTGAACTAGGATTATCATGATTGCTTCGATAGTTTTTTTTGTACGAGCGAAAAAATGAGTAAAAAATAGAATGTAATTTTCAAAAGTGTATAAAAAAGTCAATTTTTGTAATTTAGAATTCACTCTAGTTCAATCGCTAGTCTTAAATATGAAGATTAAAATGCCGTTTGGTTTTTTTATTTCAGATAAGCAGAACAGCCGCAATCTTGGTCACCGTCAAGCACCTCTTTTACTTGATGTCTTCCTGTCGGCCACTATAACGTTTATTCTATTATATATTTTGACTTCAAAAAATTTGTAAAGCTTATTTAAATGTTAATAAAGATTATGCAAAAACAATGAGATTGATTATTTCGATGCTTTGCCCGTAAAAAATTATTGAAAAAGCCGTAAAAAACAGCCGAGAAACTAGAGGACCGCGTTAAAAGAGTCGTTGAAAAAGTCTTTTTAAATAATTTGTATAGCACGTTCAAGTGTTTTTTAAACACGTTTTCTTTCAAACCTGAGAAAAGTTATAATTTTACGGTGTTTTCACCTTTTTTAATTCACCCAGAGGAAAAATATATGACAATTGAAAATGTTATTGGTTTATTTGGTTCAGTCAAGAATTACGAGCTGCATCTCTCCTGCCGATTGGGGACTGCAGTGGCAAGACGCGCATGGAACAGGCTGATAAATCTAGTCATTTATTATTTCATGTTAAAATTTTTTTTATACACTTCAAATATACATGAAAAGATACCTCAATAGGCTCACTTTACTGTTGTCTTCCCTTCTAAAAAAAATCTCGAAAAAATGCGTTTTTCGGACCTTCTAATTCAGGCTCCGGCCTTGATTAACACATCGCGCGGTCAACTTTCATCAGCGAAACGTACATTTTCAATGACGAAAAATCCATTCCGCTGTTTGCACATACGAGCGATTGCGCAAACGTTTCATCGATCGACGTTCAACTGCAAATACACCTTTCGCCGTAATTGCCGATTGAAAAATTCATGTACGTGAAATTGATTCTGCAGGGATGAAGCCGACGTTTTTTTTTCTCCTTTCGTGCAATTTTCCACGGATGGACTCTCGATACGCCATAACGCTTGCCAACTTTCAAAACGACCTATAAATATAACGACTCCGTGAATAATGCACCGATCTATCAATTCACGAAAGTTATGTATCAGGGTAATGGTGGCTGCTTCTCTTCTTTTTTTCCTACCCCCTAAATATACGTGTATACACCGGCGATATGGGGATTTTGCTATGCTCTGCCAATTCCACTCGGGGTTGCAGCATCGATGGACGGTCCATATTTCGGCTCGAATGTTTCATCAAATATTTAAGAAGCGTCGTGATGCTGTAAGGCTCTCCCTTCATATCGTTCGTGCGGACTTGAAAATTCATGTTGATCGCTCTTCAGGGGCCTCGGTGTTTCGATTGAAAAAGAACCTTCTTTTTTCGCCTTTTTTTCGAGAAACATAACTTTATGAAGCGTTCAGACGTAACGTCCGGGTTGACGGGGGCTCGTGACCACGTGAATTATTCCCAGTAGGCAGAAAGCGCTGGAGCCTCTCTCTCTTGCTCTCGATGTCGATTTCGATGCTAAATTATTTTTCAGGAAAACCGTCTATACGTATACTTCAGCTCTTCCCCAAAGGAATTATTTATTTCTGTCGAAAATCAAATATTCACGATATTTTTCTAGCACTTTATAAAGCCGTGACGTGGGGAGAGAAACGAAAGAGCCGAAGAGACGAGCTTTTTCCGTAAATGTTTCGGTGTACATGCAAACCGCGCGGCAGAACGAGATCGTGAGAGGAGGAGAAAAAAGAGGGTTTGTCGAGCATGCTTTTTTTTCCATCCCGTATGAAATTTTAAAGGGTTTTTTTTTCTCTCGTGGACGAGAGAGCGAGTCGTTCCCCGAGGACCTTTTTCCTCTTTACCGCAGAGGCAGCTCGCCCTTTTTCTCCTTCTCGTTTCCCATGCTCATATCATATCACCGAAAATCCACCGAAATGTCATGTTTCGATTTACATTTCAAGAGATCTCGCCAAATACAGCGCAATGTGCGTCAATGCTGATTCGAAATTGAAAAAAATTAGATTTCAATTGCGAAATTCACATGGTATGGATCGTCTTCTAAAATGACCGATAAAAATCTTTCCGGAATTTGACATTCTTACGAGCCCTTCTGTTGAGAAAAAAGATTTTTCTGCGAGTTGAAAAGTTTGATGATTGGAAATTCATCGATAATTATTGAATAAAATGAAAGTTCGACAATTTTTGACACATCTCCGCTATTTTCCAGCTCCTCGGCAAAGTTGTGGCTAAAAAAATTTCGATAAATGTGTAAAGCCAAGGAACGTTGTCTTGTCGAGAGGTTAGGTCGACTCGTACGATCGTACAGAGACCTGCTTAAATTAGCTGTCGTCCTCGGGCATCCTCGATCATTTGCGACCCGAAGCACGTGCCCGCGAATCGTTCGCAAATTTTTATACCAAAGACGCGATATTGAATTACAAATTTTTGCGGTATTGCCGAAGAATCAACGAGAAGACGCGATAGCCGCAACCCCTCTCTCTCTCTCTCTCTCTCTCTCTCTCTCTCTCTCTCTCTCTCTCTCTCTCCCTCTCTTTCTCTCTCTCTCTCTCTGTCTCCCTCGTTGCTCCATTTGTAATACAGCCGGCGAACTCTCTCTCGCGGATGTATTCGAGCCTGCGGCACGTACCGTCCTCGCGATCAGACACCGAGCGCGTCTGTTGCGGGTGCGAGCATAATTCTTTCACTGAAATATGTCTTTTTTATAGAAACGTGAAGGTATACGCTCGGGGGGACGCGGCTGCGTCGCATGTGTAATTCCTCCTTCGTTCGTGAAACGTGTAAATACGTCAAGCCTTCAAATTACCGAAACATGCGCCAGGCATTAACGTCTGTACGCATTTCGAAGACCGTCTCGTTCACAAGTGTGGAGAAGGGCATCGAACATAAGGAGGAATCGCCTGGAGTCAATTTTCCAATCGAACAATCGCCAATCTTCAAATTGGACAAAAGTTTGCGCAAGAATTACCAAACGACAAAATTCTGTTGGCGATCGAACGAGAATTGTACGATCTGGACAAATACCAGTGGATTTGAGCGAAGTGGATGAAGGTATCTTCATGGAACTAGAAGGAAATGGTGATCGAAATTACTTAATAGTAGGTACCACCATCCCGGTGCAGTGGTCAAAAACCCCATGCTCTTACCTATCAATGTAGCCAACGGAACGTCATTGATGCCCACGGCAGGTTGTACCATGCACTGCATGGAATTAAAAGAAAGTGGTGATGGATGTTACTTGACAGCAGTGACGACTCTTTGTACTAAAGTGGCCGAAAATTTGATTCTCTTGCCTACCAATGTAGCCAAAGGAACGTCATTAATGCCCAGGTAGGTTGTACCCTCCAGACAAATTTCTCTGTACTTGAGCACAGGGGTGGTAGGCATCTTCATGAAACTAGGAGGAAGTGGTGACAGATAATAGAAGGACGGTGGTTCCTACTTAATAGTAGAAACCACCGTCCCAGTACAGTGGCCAAAAACTTCATTCTCTCAACTACCAATGTAGCCAAAGGAACGTTATTGATGCCCAGGCAGATTGTTTCATCTGGATAATTGCCAGTGTATTTGAGCGCAGTGAATAAAGTCATCTTCATAGAACGAAAAGAAAATGGTGATAGATGTTACTTAATAGCACAAATCACGGTCCCAGTGCAATTGCCAAAAACCCCATGCTCTTAACGGGTTACCCCCACTTGTAGCGCAAAAAAGGCCTTTTTCATGAATTTTTTTAAAGAAAACTACAAAACTTTTTTAATCGATCAATATATCATCTTAAAGAACACATCTTGAAGAACTTTCAGTAATTTTTTTATTGAACAATATTACATTGTTTAGTGGCAAATGGCCGTCAATGAAATAATGTTTTTATATACACGGTTTGCGGTGACCAACATTGCGGCGAAGTGGATCATCTGAAAAAAAATGCGGATGGATTTAGTCAAATATAAGTATAAACTAGTCTTTAATCGAAGGATTTTAAAAAATATTCATTTTTCACAAAATGGCGGACAGTCAAAGTTAATGGTTCAATTTTAACGAAAAAAAAACGCCCGAAAAAAAAATCGAACGATTAGAGACTACATTTTTATGTATTAAATAAGCCTGCAAAATTTCAAGAAGATCCGTTCATTAGTGTTCGAGTAATCCTGGTCACCGACTTCAGAAATGCCATTTTGAGAAAAACGCGTTTAAAGTTTCAATTTCAGTTTACACGAAGAAAATATTTTTTTTTGTAAACTTACATAGAGTCATTTATTCCGGGCCCATACAGAGGTATGGGCCCGGATACTTATACTTCAAAAAAATGCAAAAAAATCGATTTTTTCAAAATCGCAAGTGGGGGTAACCCCTTAAGTACCAATGTAGCCGAAGCAACGCTATTGATGTCTATACAATGTCATTGATATATGGACAATGTAGCCAAAGCAATGCCCAGACAACGCCTAGACAATGCCTAGACAACGTCACTGGGGCCTAGACAGTGTAGCCAAAACAACGTCATTGATGCCTAGAAAAACGACATTGATGCCTAGACTTTTTCTCAATTCCACGTACATTCCACGTACATTCGTACCAAATGGCTCAAAATTGGATTCCCTTGGCTACCAACATACCCAAAGAAACATCATTGATGCCCAGGCAGGTTGTATCATCCGGACAAACTTCAGTGCATTTGAGCGCAGCGACGGTAGGCATCTCCACAAAACTAGAAGAAAATGGTGATAGATATTACTCAAAAGTAGGAACCACCGCCCCAGTCCGTGGCCAAAAACTCCATTCTCTTAACTACCATTGTAGCCAAAGGAACGTCATTGATGCCTAGACAGGTTGACGTGCATGTCACGGTAGTTCAGGTGCTTCCTGAACGCTTCTGAAATAAGTACCGTGTCCAGTCGCCGGAAGTGTCGCGCGTTCGCCTTGGGTGTACAATTTCCACATTGTTGGAAGCATAGTGAGGAAAGGGCCGAGAGGTTCCAGCGTTGTTTCCACTCGGTCATCGCATGATTACGTATACGACGTAGAGCTCGTTGTTTCACGGTACTTTGGTGCGCATATTGGGTACTTGAGTAGGCAAAGAGGGACTTTTAAACGAGAGGGGTGGTCAGCCGTGTCCAAGAGGGTGAAAGGGCTTCCCCGAATGTCTGTCGTCCGTCGAGCCGCGGCTAAAAGGTTTCATTCCTAACTAGCAACGGTTGCCCCTGAGCAACGTATAACTTCCGGAACATTAAATACATATATGCCGACCCGTACTTTTCACTCGGAGTTCCACAATTATACGTGAATACACGAAATCTCCAACGGATCCTTCGTTTCGGCGTGTAACATTGGGCAGGGAGCAGCAAGTCCGCGGAGATTATCAAGCCGACGATAATCGAACCAACAGACCCCCTCGGGCTTGTCGTACATTACGTCTTGGCAGTTTCGACCCTCTGAAAGTGAACGGAGAACGCAATGAGGTGAATTTGCCGGCAAGAAAGGCCAACAGACTCGAGTGGGGAGGGCAGTTCGCCGAGTCTTCTCTGTACCGGCGTAATCTGCAAGTGGATTTCTCGTCGTCCGCTAAGGATCGTCATTCTAAGCCTCTGGCCTCCACCCTAGATCGTCAGCTCAACTGATACAACCGACTATCGCCGATACACCCACACACGTGTTCGGATGTACATATAAATACACAGAAGTACGAAACGCATGCTGTATACACTGATAAATCCACCAAAGATATAGCTGCATGACCACGAAAGGAATTCGAAACTATGGTGTGTACACTTTGGAACATTAGAACTTCCTCTGACGATGCTCCGAGGTAACAAGAGGCGGGCCGGAGCCTCAACGGTCGCATGATCATCCAGCCGATAGTTGCCAGAGTCAGAGTCGTCCTCGATATACATAGACATCTGGATAGGCGATACGGGGATCGTAGAGTGGTATTTCTTCGGCTCCGAATGCCTCTCGAATGTAGGAACGAACCAAATTCAACGACGTTACGTTATAGATTCGGCTCCTCAATGGCTAAACTGGAGTTTCTCAAAGTAGGAAGACTTCTCTGGCTCTTGGCTGGGTCTACCGGAGAGAGGCTCTCTCGACGATGCTGTGAGTCCGAGAGACACGGAGAAGTGAACCCACATCAGCTAGCCACCACCTTGGGCACGGGAGTTGCCTCTTACTTGCCAATAGGGGCTACCAACCCTCCTTTCTCTTTCTCTCTATCCTTATCACTCTCTCGGTCTCTCTCTCTCTCTCTCTCTCTCTCTCTCTCTCTCTCTCCTGCATTAAAGCACCATCCTTATCGCTTTCCCTTACTCCGAAACTCGTCCATTCCCTTCCACCGGTCGATCCGCGCGCATTCGAGTGTCCGGTAACTCGGTGATCTCCAACTATCCCAGAGGATTACCAACTATTCCCGAAGAAGGGACCATTCGGGATTAGAACGAAGAACTGGATTCGTCCCCACTGCTCGGAGTTTTCCACTGCACACGAGAGGAACTTACCTCCGAGAGGTCCGATCTACCTCCTTCATCCACCCCGTTGCAACATCTATACGCCGTAGCGAGGAAGATAAAGATGGAGAGAGGTCCTTGCAACGACAGCTTCCTGACCAGTGGCAACTCCTTTCTGCCCATTCGAGCCCACCTTGGCCAAGACTTGAGAGTCTCTCTCTCTCTCTCTCTCTCTCTACCTCTATTCTTCAACGTCCTTCCTCAACCCGTCCATCTTCAGAGCTCTCGCGCCTTTCCTCGTCGACGCCACCGTCAGCGCGGCCACCCAAGCCTCATCCCGACTCCTTCAACACCAAGAGCCAATATCAATTATAAGAGAAGACAAGAGCTCGCAATCACGCGCGAACAGACCCTCGGATCAAAGCTCTTTTGATTTCCGTAGGGTGCCTGTCTGGGATCAACCGTTTTTAGATAAGAAATACTCCAATTAACCGAACCTTCGAATACCGCAAGAGCAGCTCGAGCCTCGATGATCTCACGGAATACCGCTACCGGAGGAAAGCGAGATATGGGAAGACAACGCCATATTGCTTCTGGATTAGAGCGGAATATAAACCTCTGCCCGGCAACGTCAAGGCTCAGATTTATCGACCCGCAACGGAATTAGTGCGGATAATGACGTATGGCGGGGGATCAACTTCGACCCTCGAGAATTCTACTGACTTACTTCCGGTATGGACTTGTTTGGGTTTTGTGGGCTTTAAGAGGCTGCGAAAAGCTCGGAACGCAGGAACATTCGTTTTTTGTTTGGCTCTATAGACTAATAAGTTTGGGGGCATGACTTTAGCTGCCTGCCAATGAAAAATTACTGATCCGATTAGATATCTGTCGAATCCCGTGCATGAATTTGTTGGGGTGCTCCTAGGTCCTACCACATTCCTATGGGGATTTGATAGACCGCGCGGGAGTCCACATTGGAATCCAAGTGGATTCAACGCTGATTTTCGATCGACGTCGTTGAATTCTTAACCGGAATTTAATGAATCTCCAAAAAAGTATGCTTTCGTGATCCCGTGTACAAATTTGTTGCGGAGTCCCAATATGCAGCCACATCTGTATAGAGATTTTTCAGGAATACCGCACATATAATAGGGAGTCCTCATTGGGATCCAATTAGATTTTTATTTATGTTATTCAAGTCGATTTTTAAGGCGTACTTTTTTTGAGGCTGAATTCTAGTCGAAAAAAATCAAATTTTTCAGATTTTCCTAAAATAGACCCTTATAATCATGTGCATAAAATGAAATTTCGCAATTCCCAACATTAACGCCAACAAACGAGACCAAAATAGGATCGACCGGTCGGAGATACGAACTTCGGAAGCTTCTGAGGAAGCTAGAACGAGCTTCAAAAAATCATCATTTCGAAGTCGACGTAGGTACACTTTACGAGGCAGGAATGGAAGATTAATATAACGTAAGTATGATATGCCACTGTATCACTTAGATAGTTGCAGTTGTCGGGAATTGTACTCAAAACTAAATGTGTTTTTCTTGAAACTACTTTTTTCAACCTGGTTGGCATGAAATCTCGAGTTCTATTCAACTGATTGACTTCAAATTTGGCATGGACCTTCAGTATATATCCCTTTATCGTCCCTACCTTGGAAATTGCGAAGAAATTATTATTACTATTTTTAACGGAAAACAATAGCGCTAGAAGTAAACTTTTTTCAGACAGACGTCATTAAGGGGCCAGTCCACTTTGGAGCCACAAAAAAGTCTGTTTTCGCGATTTTTTAGGATTTTATAAAAGATATGAATATAAAAGTTGTTGGGCTTGATAAATAAAGTCTTGAAATGCATTTTTTACAAATTTTCATCCATTTTTATTCATTTTTAAATACAAAAACTATAGTTTAACGTAACGCCTCAAAAATAGGTGGGCTAGGTAGCTATTACAACTCGGAATCGGCTTGTCTGGAACAACAAATCAAAGTCCATTAGATTCAGTATGACACCAGCTATAAAATGACCCTCGGATATAAACTTTTATCAAAAAATAAAAAAATGGCAGATGAAAAACAAAAAAGTATTTTAAAAAACCCGTTTTTTCGCAGTTTTTCGCCAAAAAGAAGAGTAAAAATCAAAATTTTAAAACCATACAATATGTTTATCAAATTTCAAGACAATCGGTTTATTAGTTTTCGAGATACGATGGAGCTAGATTTTGAAAACGTTGTTTCGAGAAAAACGCGTTTGAAGTTTATACTGTGAAAAACTCTTACCTAAACTCAATCGGCAATTCCTGCACCGTACAAAATCCCTTCTGATTGCTCATCATCGTCGATTTCTTCAGATCTTGCTTGCGTTCGATTTGTTGAAATTTTCAAAGTGGACTGGCCCCTTAAATTTTTTTTCTCTTTGGTACCTGTTACAATAGCATTTATATTGATCAAGAAAATTGGTTTTATTTCTGTTTCAGATGAAGGGGAGCTTTGGAATAATGTCAACCGCCTCAACCCTTTTTTTCACGGCCATATTAAAGGCCCATAAGTGTATCAATTTTTTTTGCACAACATTTTTTCGTTTGTTCTTAAAACATTCATAAAAACACTGTAAAAATGGATCAAAACAATGTTTTTTTCTTTTTTTATGAAGCCCAAAGAAACGCCCGAAATTTATGAATGGAAGCTTTGGAATAATGTCAACTTCACGGCCATATTTAGAGGCCCATAACTTCATCAATTTTTTTTTTGCACAACATTTCTTTCGTAAGTTCTTGAAACATTAAAAAAACGCTAAAAAATTGATCAATACATTTTTTTTTCTTTTACCTATCAAGCCCGAAGAAACGCTCAAAATTTAGGCTTCTAGACTAGAATACTGCCTAAGCGATTTATACTTTTTTAACATCTACTCATTTTGTATGTCTATATATTCTGTTTAGAAAATTGAAAATCCAGAATGGGATGAGATCCATCAAGAATCGTATGACATCCTATTTGATAATAGACCTTTTAGGATTCAAATTGGATTCGTACATTGAATTCCAATGGAAAATCCCAATAAGAATCCAATGTCCGAGCATAACGTTTTGCCATAGGACTCCAACGCAATGACCCATTGGATCCCTATCAGGACGCAGAAACAAGTATGGCAATCCAATTGAACCTACCGCAATATCTGCACTGGATCAATGTCTTTTCGCCCAAAATACCAGCTGCCTTCACAAATATTCCAAAAAATTCGTTTTCACTAAATACAGTACTTTCGACACAATCCCACCGCTTCGCCCTAACATTCACACGCTCATGATATTTCTTCGAAATATAATAGAACGAACCGGATGATTTTGAACAACGTGTCGACGGACGTAGGACGAAAAAAAAAATTCCGCGTCATCCGGTCTCGGATATAAAGCTAAAATGTTTGGGTCTGTGTCGTTCGAATCGTAAAACTCAATATCCATGGGTGTGTCGCACTGTACGAGCTCGGAGATTCCAGGCTGTGGGTCGAGTGGTCTTCTTGGAAGACTCCAACGTTTAGCATATGAGCGTTGCCGAAAAATTCTATAAATCGCCGGTAATTTCGCGTTATAGTTTAGTCTGTGAGCTTCGTCCGGAAATAAATCATCGCGTAATAACTACACCGTGAACCGGTCGCCTCGTAGTGTGCTGTCATGGGAAACTTTACCAACCGAACGACGGGGCAAAATTTAACGGTGCGAGCGCCTACGAAGAAGAAAAAATGCTTTTTTCTCGTAATGTCGAAAGTATCGTCGATGACTCGCAAATAACAGCGATAAAAAATCGTTAAGACGAGAAGAGACGAGGAAGTTTTCTCAGCTTTTACCAGCGAGAGGCTTCTCGATTTCCTTTCTTGACTGTAATGTACGATTGGTTCATATATATATATATATATATATATATATATATATATATATATATATATACCCACCCACGCATACACTCATATATACATTTCTTCTCACCGCGGCCCTATAACCCCATGGATTCTCATATGCACTTAGTTTTCATTGCCGGACCCCGTCGTACGTAATATAATATATTTCGTAGTATGTTGCTCCCCACGGTATAGTGTTTCGCAGCCGAATTCCTTCTCGGCTGTCCGAGTGGTGGTGCGCACCCCCTCGCGTCCTCACTCCCTTCCCTTCTCAACCCCCCAGCAGGAATACAGTCTTACCTTTTTCCTCCGATACGACTCAAGCTCACGAAATCACCGGGGTGTCTAAAAAAAATTGTTCGCCGTTTTCGAACGAAAAATAATTTTCCACTCAAGCGAGAATCGAGTGCGGATTAATCGGGGTGTATTTTTTATTTGTCACATTCGGAATTTTCGGTCTGGATAAAGGTTCGTGAAAAAGAAACGCATTTTTTTCAACGCAAAGGTACATATATTGTGGGCTTTAAAAAAATAACCCTTGAGAAACAATCTTAAAGAAATTTTCTCGCGGCGTTTGGCGGTGGACGCTCTCCAGCTCAAACGGTCCGTCCGAAATCTAAAAACCAAACGGGTTATTCAAGTTAAGAATAAATACGCGTCGTTGACGATCGTCGATTTTTGAAATGATTCTTTTTTTAACGTGGCGATGAATTAAAACTCAAACATACAAAATCTATGAAAAAAGTCGTTATTTTTACGTGACTATTAAAAAACGAAGATCGATTTTGAAAAAGTGAGATCGTCAATGACCTTTAAATGTTTCCCGTCGTATCTCCTGTAAATTTGGGAACAATCCATAGAGTGGTTCTTGAGATATCATGTCCACCGGCTTTGAAAACAGTGTTTCGATAAAAACACGTAAAGTTTGAAGTAATTTTCGGAATATGTCAATGACATTTTCAGGGAATATAGCTAAAAGGTGATACTATCACTATAACTAGGTGAGACTACTATCGAATCAAAATATTTTTGGAAAATACACTTTTTTGACCCACCTAGATAGATGTAGCCCGTTAGCTGAAATGTAATATTCTTGCCAAAGTCGTACTGTTACTAATTCGAAAATCCGCATGGCACTCCAGCGTCTTCCTAGGTACAATTTCCATAATTTTTTTTCTCGCCTACGAATGTTCGGATGATCCATCAGCATTGATCAGCCGGAATTTTCCGTAGATCCTTGACCGGTAGAATTGTACATCCTTGGGGAAAAAGGGCTTGTGAAATATTAATTCCCTTTCATGATTCTTTATCAAGAATATGGAGCAGAAGAGAGTGCAACTGAGTGTCCAGTTCGCTAACAGACTCCAGGACCCAGGGTGTCCTCGTGAATAAAATGGAAGCGAGGGGAAATCACTCGAGAGCACTCGTCCACGCTTCGCGAAACTCGCAATAAGTCCGTAAGCCTATTTTCTTTCCGATTTATGGTAATCCGTATCTGACGCGCATTGGTCGTTCGTCTATATTTACATATGTACCTATATATATATATATATATATATATATATATATATATATATATATATATATATATATATATATATATATATGTCAAAGGGATGTTATCAGGACTTTTCGTAAGGCCTATTTTAGCCGTTGAAAATAAGACTAACAATGCTGCTGAAGCATAATCTTCGCCCCAATTATGTGTAAGTGCATTTTTGCAAATTATATAGAGAAAATAGTTTATAACGGTACATATCAGGACATTCAAAAAAGAGTTGCAGAATGGTTGTTGTCAGGTCTCTTTTTCAACGACTGCTCGGCTTTTGTCAGGACAGCCTTCGAATTTCTTCGAATGGTATTTCTCAGGACTTTTTTTGGCGAGTAATCGGGGTTTATCAGGACAGCCGTAGGAATTATTCCAATGGTATTTCTCAGGACTTTTTTTTACGAGCAATCGGGGTTTATCAGGACAGCCGTAGGAATTATTCCAATGGTATTTCTCAGGACTTTTTTTGGCGAGTAATCGGGGTTTATCAGGACAGCCGTAGGAATTATTCCAATGGTATTTCTCAGGACTTTTTTTTACGAGCAATTGGGTTTTATCAAGACAACCGTAGGAATTATTTCAATGGTATTTCTCAGGACTTTTTTTGCTAGTGATTGGGTTTTATCAGGACAGCGGTAGAAATGTTTCCAATGGTATTTCTCAGAAAAAATCAATCAGAAATATTTTCACAAAAAATTTAACGGTTTTAGATTCAGTGTGTTAATGGCTATAGCGCATATCATACGATTTTTCATATATGCAAAAATAATAAAATTGGCAGACATGTGTCGAAAAAAAATTTAAAAAAAAAAACGTTTTTTAAATGTTTTTGGAAAAAAAATATTAAAATTTAAAAAAAATCATTGATATGCGCTATTTTACAAGGATCGGTTCAGAGTTTCGAAGATTTTATCAACAAGCCGTCGAAAAACGTTGTTTCGAGAAAAACTTGTTAAAATTTTTTAACTAGCAGATTAATGTACTTAGCTAGTAAAGTAAAGGTCACACAAAAATACAGTTAGACTCATCCGATCTTCATAAAATATAGTACGATACATTAGTATGATACTTTTGAATATATATACTTCCGAAAAATGTAATTTAAATAACGATTTTTTGAAAATTGTAAAGTAAGAAGACGCATTAATAAAAGTCGATATAATAATACTTTTATTCGAAAGATGTATTTTTCAAAGTACCTGAAAACTCAACACTTCCTGTTTCCTTCGCTTAAACGGTTGTCGATTTCGTTTTTCAATTTAATTTGAAAGTCAGGTTTTAATCGTACAGGACTTTCGGTCTTGTAAAGCGGGAAGACGACTCCATTCATCCTGAATGACTCAGTGACGGATATGTTCCGCGAAAACATATAATTAGTTTTTTGTGAGAAGCAAATGATTGAAAAAAGGTTACCAAGTAGAAGGAGATTGTTAAGAAACATTACAGCTGCTTAATGCGACACTGGTAGGTGTGCGGTCGGGGTTCGGCGACGGCGGGACTTCTTGTTAAGCAGCAGTCCAGTACTCATGGATAATACTTGGAGCGCTGACCGTGTAGCCATGCATCGGCTGAGGTATCAAAATAGTGAGCGGAAGGACATTTGACACCGGGGTCGAATGCTTTAATCAAAGTCTGTGCACCAGAGAATTAGAAGAATATGGAGTCGTCGGTTCCACAGTTTTCCCGTACCCTCGGCAAATGTGGTATAGCGTAGTTTAAGGCGGCTGTGGACGCAACGAAACATTAGGTTAGATTAGCGAAGCGCGGGAAGGAAGTGATAGGACAGGGTTCAATTGGGTAGAGTAACTGATTTTAACTGATTGCAATCCCTTGATGACCCAGAGACGCCCAGTAAAAAGGGAGGGAAGGCAAAACGAAAATCCCACGTTTTATTATCGTATATTAAAATGCGACAAAGGTGCTAATATTTAGTGATTGGTAAATTACTAGCCAGAAAAAATCAATCTCATTATTCAACCGCTTTAATAAGTTTTTACGGCGTCCAGATCTCCCGCTCCCGAAATTCACTGGTCACGCCATATAGTCAAAATCTTGAGGCCATGACAATATTAAAAAGTATATGAGGCATTCCACGCCGGTTCACCTAGCCCGGGATCCAAATCATTTTCGATTTTCCTGATCTTTTTATATTTTATAAAATGGATCGGAAGATAACAATATTCCAGTATTTACGCGCAAAAGACATGGATCGGCTGTTGTCGGGACCTATTGCAATGCATATAATTGCGGTGCTTATGGGGTCTCATCAACGAAAAGACTTTTACATTTCAAAAAGTCCCAACAACGGCCAAATCGTTTCTTTAGGCAGACGTTTTGGTTTGCTTAGACGGAAGCCCATTCATCAACAGATGAGAACATCAGATGAATATTTGAATATTATATTATAACATAATTATTGTGTTTTATTTATAAAGAGTCCACATAGTGATTAATACGTTTTCTGAATTTGCATTTCAGGTGAGCTTTCCCCATTAATAATAGTTTATCTTATACTATTATAAGAGTAAGAGTATTTGGATCTTTGTAAATTTCAATTTAAAAATGTATCCAAGCATTTTGAAAACCGTCTTTTGTAACGTCACTTAAAAAAGTTCTTTGTTTGATCGGTCGCCGTAACTACCATTACGTGTATTTGAATAAATCCCGACTAACGTCGATTCATTTTTTTGCGGGCGAATATTATAGTTATCGTATACTATTTTTGTCAAAGTTTACATAATGATAATGATTGCGTTACTTTTTCTTAATTTGTTTCTTTGATCAATCTTCTTAATGGATACCAGTTTATTTTATACTATTAAACAAGTAGAGGTCGTATACTCTTATATTTTTCATTTTCATCGTCAAAATTACTTACGATATGATGATATTTACCGGAAAAATTAATCTGAGGAAAGAATTAATAAATGTTTTCCGCAATTACTTAAAATTTTTAGACTAGAACATTATCTATTTAATCACAGAAACATTGTTGAAACGGCCAAACCGTTCCTCTAGTCAGACATTCTGGTTTGCTGAGAGATGCAAAAACATTTATCGACAGATGAATACTCGAATATCATATCATAATATAATTATTGTTTTTTTTTAAGTCGACAGTCATTAATACGTTTTCTGAATTTGCATTCCCGATCATAGTATAAAATAAATTAATAATAGTTTATTTTATACTATTACAAGAATAGTATAAGATAAACAATTATTAATTGAGAAAGCTGATCGGAAATGCAAATTCAGAAAACGTATTAATCACTATGTCGACTTTTTTTAAATAAAACACAATAATTATTTTATGATATTCGAGTATTCATCTGGTTTTCTCATCTGTCGATGAATGTTCTTGCGTCTCAGCAAACCAGAATTTCTGACTAAAAGGAACGGTTTGGCCGTTGCCACAGTGTTGCTGTCACTGAATAGATATTGTTCTACTGTGAAAGCATTAAGTAATTGCGAAAAACATTTATTAATTCGTTCCTCAGATAAATTTTTCCGATAAATATTATAAAATCGTAAGTCATTTTTACGATTAAAATTAAAAAATAAAAGAGTATACGACCCCTACTTGCTTAATAGTATAAAATAAACTGGTATTCATTAAGAAGATTGATCAGAAAAACAAATTAAGAAAAAGTAATGTAATCATTATCATTTCAACTTTGACAAAAATAGTATATGATAATTATAGTATTCGACTGCAAAAAATGAATCGTCGTTTGTCGGGATTCATTCGAATACACGTAATGGTAGTTACGGGGACCGATCAAACAAAGAACTTTTATAAGTGACGTTACAAAAGACGGTTTTCGAAGTGCTTGGATACATTTTCAAATTGAAATTTACAAAAATATAAATACTGTTGCTCTTGTAATAGTATAAGATAAACTATTATTAATTGAGAAAGCTGATCGGAAATGCAAATTCAGAAAACGTACTAATCGGTATGTCGTCTTTTTAAAAATAAAACACAATAATTATATTATGATATGATGTTCGGTATTCATCTGGTTTTCTCATCTGTCGGCGAATGTTCTTGCGTCTCTCAGCAAACCAGAACGTCTGACTAAAGGAACGGTTGTGCCGTTGCAACAATGTTTCTGTGACTAAATAGACATTATTCTAATCTGAAAATTTTAAGTAATCGCGGAAAACTTTTATTAATTCGTTCCTCAGATTATTTTTTCCGCTAAATACTATCATATCGTATGTAATTTTGACTATGAAAATGAAAAAATATAAGAGTCTACGACCCCTACTTGCTTAATAGTATAAAATAAACTGGTATTCATTAAGAAGATTGATCAGAAAAACAATTAAGAAAAAGTAATGTGAGCATTAGCATTATGTAAACTTTGACAAAAATAGTATACAATAATTATAGTATTCGCCCGCAAAAAAATAAATCGACGTTTTTCGGGATTTTTTCAAATACGCGTAATGGTAGTTACGGGGACCGATCAAACAAAGAGCATTATAAAGTGACTTTACGAAAGACGGTTTTCACAAAGCTTGGATACATTTTCAAATTAAAATTTGCAAAAATACAAATTCTCTTACTCTGGTAAGAGTAATTTTAAATTTGAAAATATATCCAAGGATTGTGAAAGCCGCCTTTTGTAAAGTCACTTTGAAAAGTTCTTTATCTGATCGGTCCCCGTAACTACCATTACGTATATTTGAATAAATCTTGCAAAACGTCGGTTAGTTTTTTTGCGGACGAATACTATGATTATTGTATACTATTTTTGTCAAAATTTACATGATTCTAATGATTACATTACTTTTTCTTAATTTGTTCCTTTCATCAATATTGTTAATGAATATCACTTTATCTTATACTATTAAAGAAGTAGGGGTAGTATACTCTTATGTTTTTAATCTTTATGTTCAAAATTACTTACGATATGATGATATTTATGGGAAAAATGAATCTAAGGAACGAATTAATAAATGTTTTTCGCTATTAAGTAACATTTTCAGACCAGAACATTATCTATTCAATCACAGAAACATTGTTAAAACGGCCAAACCGTTCCTCTAGTCAGACGTTCTGGTTTGCTGAGAGATGCAAATACATTTATCGACAAATGCGAAAACCAGATGAATACTCGAATATCATATTATAATATAATTATTATGTTTTATTTTAAAAAAGTCGACATAGTCATTAATACGTTTTTGAATTTGCATTTCCGATCAGCTGTCTCAATTAATAATAGTTTATCTTATACTATTACAAGAATAGTATAAGATAAACAATAATTAATTGAGAATGTTGATCGGAAATGGAAATTCTGAAAACGTACTAGTCACTATGTCGACTTTTGAAAAATAAAACACATTACTTATATTGCAATATGATATTCGGGTATTCATCTGGTTTTCTCATCTGTCGATAAATGTTCTTGCGTCTCTCAGCAAAGCAGAACGTCTGACTAGAGGAACGGTTGTGCCGTTGCAACAATGTTTCTGTGACTAAATAGACATTATTCTAAGCTGAAAATGTTAAGTAATTGCGGAAAACTTTTATTAATTCGTTCCTCAGATTATTTTTTCCGATAAATACTATCATATCGTATATAATTTTGACTATGAAAATGAAAAAATATAAGAGTCTACGACCCCTACTTGCTTAATAGTATAAAATAAACTGGTATTCATTAAGAAGATTGATCAGAAAAACAAATTAAGAAAAAGTAATGTAATCATTATCATTTCAACTTTGACAAAAATAGTATATGATAATTATAGTATTCGACTGCAAAAAATGAATCGTCGTTTGTCGGGATTCATTCGAATACACGTAATGGTAGTTACGGGGACCGATCAAACAAAGAACTTTTATAAGTGACGTTACAAAAGACGGTTTTCGAAGTGCTTGGATACATTTTCAAATTGAAATTTACAAAAATACAAAAACTGTTACTCTTGGAAAAGTATAAGATAAACTATTATTAATTGAGAATGCTGATCGGAAATGCCAATTCAGAAAACGTACTAATCAGTATGTCGACTGTTTAAAAATAAAACACAATAATTATATTATGATATAATGTTCGAGCATTCATCTGGTTTTCTCATCTGTCGGCAAAAGTTTTTGCGTCTCTCAGCAAACCAGAACGTCTGACTGAAGAAACGGTTGTGCCGTTGCAACAATGTTTCTGTGACTAAATAGACATTATTCTAATCTGAAAATGTTAACTAATTGCGGAAAACTTTTATTAATTCGTTCCTCAGATTATTTTTTCCGATAAATACTATCATATCGTATGTAATTTTGACTACGAAAATGAAAAAATATAAGAGTCTACGACCCCTACTTGCTTAATAGTATAAAATAAACTGGTATTCATTAAGAAAATTGATCAGAGAAACAATTAAGAAAAAGTAATGTAAGCATTATCATTATGTAAACTTTGACAAAAATAGTATACAATAATTATAGTATTCGCCAGCAAAAAAAAAATCGACGTTTTTCGAGATTTTTTCAAATACACGTAATGGTAGTTACGGGGACCGATCAAAGAAAGAACTTTATAAAGTGACTTTACGAAAGACGGTTTTCACAAAGCTTGGATACATTTTCAAATTAAAATTTGCAAAAATACAAATTCTCTTACTCTGGTAAGAGCAATTTCAAATTTGAAAATGTATCCAAGGATTGTGAAAGCCGCCTTGTGTAAAGTCACTTTGAAAAGTTCTTTATCTGATCGGTCCCCGTAACTACCATTACGTATATTTGAATAAATCTTGCAAAACGTCGGTTAGTTTTTTTGCGGACGAATACTATGATTATTGTATACTATTTTTGTCAAAATTTACATGGTACTAATGATTACATTACTTTTTCTTAATTTGTTCCTTTCATCAATATTGTTAATGAATATCACTTTATCTTATACTATTAAAGAAGTAGGGGTAGTATACTCTTATGTTTTTAATCTTTATGTTCAAAATTACTTACGATATGATGATATTTATGGGAAAAATGAATCTAAGGAACGAATTAATAAATGTTTTTCGCTATTAATTAACATTTTCAGACCAGAACATTATCTATTCAATCACAGAAACATTGTTAAAACGGCCAAACCGTTCCTCTAGTCAGACGTTCTGGTTTGCTGAGAGATGCAAAAACATTTATCGACAAATGCGAAAACCAGATGAATACTCGAATATCATATTATAATATAATTATTATGTTTTATTTTAAAAAAGTCGACATAGTCATTAATACGTTTTTGAATTTGCATTTCCGATCAGCTGTCTCAATTAATAATAGTTTATCTTATACTATTACAAGAATAGTATAAGATAAACAATAATTAATTGAGAATGTTGATCGGAAATGGAAATTCTGAAAACGTACTAGTCACTATGTCGACTTTTGAAAAATAAAACACATTACTTATATTGCAATATGATATTCGGGTATTCATCTGGTTTTCTCATCTGTCGATAAATGTTCTTGCGTCTCTCAGCAAAGCAGAACGTCTGACTAGAGGAACGGTTGTGCCGTTGCAACAATGTTTCTGTGACTAAATAGACATTATTCTAAGCTGAAAATGTTAAGTAATTGCGGAAAACTTTTATTAATTCGTTCCTCAGATTATTTTTTCCGATAAATACTATCATATCGTATGTAATTTTGACTATGAAAATGAAAAAATATAAGAGTCTACGACCCCTACTTGCTTAATAGTATAAAATAAACTGGTATTCATTAAGAAGATTGATCAGAAAAACAATTAAGAAAAAGTAATGTGAGCATTAGCATTATGTAAACTTTGACAAAAATAGTATACAATAATTATATTATTCGCCCGCAAAAAAATAAATCGACGTTTTTCGGGATTTTTTCAAATACGCGTAATGGTAGTTACGGGGACCGATCAAACAAAGAGCATTATAAAGTGACTTTACGAAAGACGGTTTTCACAAAGCTTGGATACATTTTCAAATTAAAATTTGCAAAAATACAAATTCTCTTACTCTGGTAAGAGTAATTTTAAATTTGAAAATATATCCAAGGATTGTGAAAGCCGCCTTTTGTAAAGTCACTTTGAAAAGTTCTTTATCTGATCGGTCCCCGTAACTACCATTACGTATATTTGAATAAATCTTGCAAAACGTCGGTTAGTTTTTTTGCGGACGAATACTATGATTATTGTATACTATTTTTGTCAAAATTTACATGATACTAATGATTACATTACTTTTTCTTAATTTGTTCCTTTCATCAATATTGTTAATGAATATCACTTTATCTTATACTATTAAAGAAGTAGGGGTAGTATACTCTTATGTTTTTAATCTTTATGTTCAAAATTACTTACGATATGATGATATTTATGGGAAAAATGAATCTAAGGAACGAATTAATAAATGTTTTTCGCTATTAATTAACATTTTCAGACCAGAACATTATCTATTCAATCACAGAAACATTGTTAAAACGGCCAAACCGTTCCTCTAGTCAGACGTTCTGGTTTGCTGAGAGATGCAAAAACATTTATCGACAAATGCGAAAACCAGATGAATACTCGAATATCATATTATAATATAATTATTATGTTTTATTTTAAAAAAGTCGACATAGTCATTAATACGTTTTTGAATTTGCATTTCCGATCAGCTGTCTCAATTAATAATAGTTTATCTTATACTATTACAAGAATAGTATAAGATAAACAATAATTAATTGAGAATGTTGATCGGAAATGGAAATTCTGAAAACGTACTAGTCACTATGTCGACTTTTGAAAAATAAAACACATTACTTATATTGCAATATGATATTCGGGTATTCATCTGGTTTTCTCATCTGTCGATAAATGTTCTTGCGTCTCTCAGCAAAGCAGAACGTCTGACTAGAGGAACGGTTGTGCCGTTGCAACAATGTTTCTGTGACTAAATAGACATTATTCTAAGCTGAAAATGTTAAGTAATTGCGGAAAACTTTTATTAATTCGTTCCTCAGATTATTTTTTCCGATAAATACTATCATATCGTATATAATTTTGACTATGAAAATGAAAAAATATAAGAGTCTACGACCCCTACTTGCTTAATAGTATAAAATAAACTGGTATTCATTAAGAAAATTGATCAGAAAAACAAATTAAGAAAAAGTAATGTAATCATTATCATTTCAACTTTGACAAAAATAGTATATGATAATTATAGTATTCGACTGCAAAAAATGAATCGTCGTTTGTCGGGATTCATTCGAATACACGTAATGGTAGTTACGGGGACCGATCAAAGAAAGAACTTTATAAAGTGACTTTACGAAAGACGGTT
Organism: Ophion slaviceki; assembly: GCA_944452715.1. NCBI lineage: Eukaryota > Metazoa > Arthropoda > Insecta > Hymenoptera > Ichneumonidae > Ophion > Ophion slaviceki. The sequence goes on from OX101791.1 coordinate 31,589,962, forward strand.
TTCACAAAGCTTGGATACATTTTCAAATTAAAATTTGCAAAAATACAAATTCTCTTACTCTGGTAAGAGCAATTTCAAATTTGAAAATGTATCCAAGGATTGTGAAAGCCGCCTTGTGTAAAGTCACTTTGAAAAGTTCTTTGTCTGATCGGTCCCCGTAACTACCATTACGTATATTTGAATAAATCTTGCAAAACGTCGGTAAGTTTTTTTGCGGACGAATACTATGATTATTGTATACTATTTTTGTCACAATTTACATGATACTAATGATTAGATTACTTTTTCTTAATTTGTTCCTTTCATCAATATTGTTAATGAATATCAGTTTATCTTATACTATTAAAGAAGTAGGGGTCGTATACTCTTATGTTTTTAATCTTTATGTTCAAAATTACTTACGATATGATGATATTTATGGGAAAAATTAATCTAAGGAACGAATTAATAAATGTTTTTCGCTATTAATTAACATTTTCAGACCAGAACATTATCTATTCAATCACAGAAACATTGTTAAAACAGCCAAACCGTTCGTCTAGTCAGACGTTCTGGTTTGCTGAGAGATGCAAAAACATTCATCGACAAATGAGAAAACCAGATGAATACTTGAATATCATATTATAATATAATTATTATGTTTTATTTTCAAAAAGTCGACATAGTCATTAATACGTTTTTGAATTTGCATTTACGATCAGCTGTCTCAATCAATTAATATAAGAGTCTACGACCCCTACTTGCTTAATAGTATAAAATAAACTGGTATTCATTAAGAAGATTGATCAGAAAAACAATTAAGAAAAAGTAATGTAAGCATTATCATTATGTAAAATTTGACAAAAATAGTATACAATAATTATAGTATTCGCCCGCAAAAAAATAAATCGACGTTTTTCGGGATTTTTTCAAATACGCGTAATGGTAGTTACGGGGACCGATCAAACAAAGAGCATTATAAAGTGACTTTACGAAAGACGGTTTTCACAAAGCTTGGATACATTTTCAAATTAAAATTTGCAAAAATACAAATTCTCTTACTCTGGTAAGAGCAATTTCAAATTTGAAAATGTATCCAAGGATTGTGAAAGCCGCCTTTTGTAAAGTCACTTTGAAAAGTTCTTTGTCTGATCGGTCCCCGTAACTACCATTACGTATATTTGAATAAATCTTGCAAAACGTCGGTTAGTTTTTTTGCGGACGAATACTATGATTATTTTCATACTATTTTTGTCAAAGTTTACATGATACTAATGAGTACATTACTTTTTCTTCATTTGTTCCTTTCATTAATTTTGTTAATGAATGTCAGATTATCTTATACTATTAAGGAAGTCGGGGTCGTATACTCTTATGTTTTTAATCTTTATCGGCAAAATTACTTACGATACGATAGTATTTATCAGAAAAATTAATCTGAGGAATGAATTCTGAGGAATGAATCTGAGGAATAAGTTATGTTTTCAAACGGAAACATAACTTTTTTGTATTGCCAAAAAATTTGTCAGCTGAAAACTAAAAACTTTTGTTGAAAATTTTTTTTGATAAAGTTCATAGTTTTCAAGTGAGAACATCATTTTCAATTATTTCAGATGTATCCAGGATTTGTGCGTGCGTGCGTGTGTGTGTGTGTGTGTGTGTGTGTGTGTGTGTGTGTGTGTTTTTCTACCCATTGTGATCAAAGTTCGTCAAGGATTTAAAGAAACACGTTTTTGGGCCTGAAAATGGCACAAACGCTATTAAAATGAAAAAAAAAAAACTATTTTTCATCGATTTTCCTCCAAAATTTTCTCATGAAATATCGTCCAAATTTGAAAACAAAAAAAAACAAAAAAAAACCAAAATTTTCAACAAAAAAATTTGATTCTTTTTTTGTTCAAGTGGTCATACATTCGAAAATACAACATTGAGCGGCTTGCCGTGAGACATTTAGTCTAATTGTCCCTACCACCGGCATTTGCGTTAGCCAAAGCGATTAGCGTTAGCCAATTTTCGAATGTATGACCACTTGAACAATAAAAGAATCAAATTTTTTTGTTGAAAATTTTGGTTTTTTTTTGTTTTCAAATTTGGACCATATTTCATGAGAAAATTTTGGAGGAAAATCGATGAAAAATAGTTTTTTTCCATTTTAATAGCGTTTGTGCCATTTTCAGGCCCAAAAACGTGTTTCTTTAAATCCTTGACGAACTTTGATCACGATGGGTAGAAAAACACACACACACACACACACACACACACACACACACACACACACAAATCCTGGATACATCTGAAATAATTGAAAATGATGTTGTCACTTGAGAACTATGAAATTTATCAAAACATTTTTTCAACAAAAGTTTTTAGTTTTCAGCTGACAAATTTTTTGGCAATAAAAAAAAGTTATGTTTCCGTTTGAAAAAAACATGTCAGCCTTTGTAACGCCGCCATTTTGAATTTTGGCTCCTCAAATACATTTTTTTCAAACGTCCCCCTTCAATCCCTAGAAGTTTTGTTCCACACAATAGTTCGTCCGAGCAATATTTTTCGAGAAAATTCAGGTGTAAGATTAAAATGGGACACCCTGTATATTAAACTCCGCAAGTCTGCCCAAGTGTCTTCTTCAATACTGGACCTTCTCTGGGACAGCATGCGCAAAGTCCCGAATGCGTGAGATTTGGGAGTATCGACGGTACACTGATCACCTTGCATGAAGAAACGTAATCGTTGGGCAATGACATAAAATCTATGTATTTTATAAACGAGAAAAAGCGACACGCTATAAAAATTTATTTTTACCAGACAATACTATATTATATTTGCATTGTAGTTTTCTTATAACATTGTCTGGTGGAAGACCAAGAAAAATGTCCTGAGATCCACCATAGGATCAAATGCTACGCACAATATATAGGGTTAAATCTTGACGGCACTTAATATACATCGTCTGTTAACTTCTATCACTTGTAACATCATTTTCTTCTCCTCTATAATATTATCCTCTATAATATCTCTTCTTCAATTGATACACCTCATATACCAGCTGTTGTACAGTTGACAATATTGCCCAGTTGAACGTTGAGTAATCAAAGTTCTTGTAGAGTTGATACATTGTACAATTGAAGCATATTGCAAATGCCTCATTGTGTAGTTGATACAAATCCGAATAAATACGTTGTAGGGATGATCATAAGGCTAGATCGTTGAAGAGGTTCAATATTGCAAACTTGAGACTCTTGTACAGTTGGTGGATTGCCGAGTTTGCACAGATGAGAGATAAGTCATTGTACAGTTGAACAACGGACTTGCAGCGTTGTATTACATAAACTCCCTTGTAGATTAATAAGAATATAAATAGAAGGATAAATGTTGAAATATGTGAGTTATATTCACATATTTCAACATTTATTCTTCTATTTATATTCCTGTTAATCTACAAGGGAGTTTATGTAAATATTATTACTGGATATTTTTACGTCGCCTATTCGCAATTTCAAGCAAGAGATAATAAAAAATAAGACGCATTTATCATTGACCATTATAATTACATATATGTGAATTAGCATAGATTTTATGATTTTTATCCCGGGATTATTTATTTATTTTTTTATAAATAATCACCTATTGTTATATATAAATAATATATGATCATATATGAGAAAATATATAATTATGTATAATTATAATGAATTTTGTACATAAATAACTATATATGGATTTTGTCCATATATAAACATATATAGATATATTATATTAATTATATATAATATGTGATTATATACAACAAAAATTTATCGGGATATTTAAATGACGGAGGTATGCGAATTAAAAAAAAAATTAAAAAAAAAATTCGAAGTGAGATTCGAACCAGCGACCGCGCGATTACTAGACTCGAGCGCTACCGGGTACGCCACGAGCCCGGTTCGAATATCGTTGCATCTTTGTGGGATAAGAGTGCGCTCGAAAACTTCAAAGTCTCGAAAATTTCTGAATATGGCGTCGAACTGCTTTGGGATATTAATATTCGAGCTCTGAACTTCACGTACCATGAGTACGAAAAATTACAAAAATCCGACTGTCGTACTGTCCCCTTGTGAATCAAATATAGCCCTGTTAATAGTTAGCAAATAACTGTTCAAAGATCGACGACTCGTCTCAAATAATGATTTGTTGATAGTTAACGCATCTGTACTTGAGATAAGTATCGTACATTTGGCAAGATCGTTTACTTTGTACGCAACCATGGTCCTTTGTCGCACCAGCTCGTTCGTGCGCCGATGGGGCATATGTACGATCGAGGTACACTGGGGACTGTGCGTGACCGCATATCTATTGAGGCTGGGGCCACAAGAGTGTTTTTTTAACGTCCGTTGCACCGTCCGTCGTAACGGACGTTGAAATAACGCTCGTGTGTCCTCAGCCTTACGTAGAGGATATCAGTTTGTGACCGTAAAAACATGAATTTATTCTGTGCGCCGATGGCATAAATGAACGATTTGCTTGTTTTGCGGGACTTGCCAAATCTTGAGGAAACTTTCGAAAATATATATATAGAGAATATTAAATTATACATTAGAGTAGGGGTGGCTAATACCGCGGGACCGATCGACCGCCTATTTTTTATGAGAGCTGTTCCTTGCTCTACGACGTATTGATGCTACCATCTTTGTTGTCCTCTACAAGTAGCAAGGAATAACTCTCATTTTCTATGAGAGTTGTTCGTTGTGCACTTGCCCACTAGCACTATAGTACTCCATTGATTCAACTGCACATTTATCTACTGACAATCAATGAATGACTTTGTCCAAATATTTATTTGGTAACTATACACGAATCTTGATTCATGTGCATACAAAATATCGTTCACTCAATTATCCTTTACATCTGGAACAACTTTTCCACTGATCTCATTGAATAAACGCCTCAGATAGGAAACAAGTATTTATAATATATTAATACAAAGCATAGGGCTAGACCAACTGTATATCTATTGTCTATTAAGAACGAATATGTTCTATTAATGTACCCATTTCTCAACTATTCCCAAATCTTTATTTGTGACAATTCAGAAGCTCAAATAAATGATTCATTAACTGTGAGAAGATATTTATTTCGCCATATCCAACTTTACCATTTGTTAATAGTTAACAAATCCTTGTACATAGAAATATATTGCTTTCTCAGTGTAAGCAAACCGTCAGTATAGTGTTATGAATATCGTGCTAAATAATAAAGTGGTTTCTCTTCTTCGTTTATTAATAATATTCGAAAAAAATAAGAACTTTGAGCTCGAACGGTTTGTTTGAGCCACTCCAGTCAAGCATTAGCTGATGGGAATTTCAAAATCGGCGAGTGTCTGAAACGTAAAACCAAATGTTCTTTCGTCATGAAAACTATGCCAAATGGATATTCTAATTATATTAATGTTACAGATGGTATAAATAAATACATCTCTTTATAAAGCTCGAATGTTGTTAAACTACACAACCGCTCAAAAGTTTGGATACACCAGTCGATATTTCTTGTCGCACTAAAAGTTAGATAGCTTCGTCAAAAAAGAAGATAACAAAATTTAACGAACGGCGTTTCGAAGGGAACAAATTTCGATTTGTTTTCTTTTTTAAATATTTTTTATGAGTTTTTGTCCACCCGGTACGCAGTTTTGTAAGTGACCGTTTTTCGGCTATTTTTCTACCATCGAGAATTGGGCGCATCACTTTTGGAATTTTTTTTTATCATTTTTATCTATGATAACCTTGAAAGGGGTAGCAGAAGCTCCATTTTCGTTTTTTTGAAAAGTTTCGTACAATTTTTTTCGCAAAATTATTAATTTTTTTTCGCTAAAACAGACAAATTTTGGAAAATGCATCGTAACTGAAGAACTATAGGCTTTAAGAGGAAATGTCAAAGATGTAAAACTTGCGTAAGTTTATACTTGACCGCCTTGAATTTTGTAAGATTTTTCCTGTGAGATTTTTTTTGACTATTTTTGCTCGAAACCCTGATGAGTAGGATGGCTTAACTCGAAAAGTATGATATATAGGACGAAATATTAGGAGGAGAAACGCTTTCAATTTTCGATTTTAAATTTGCTTGAATTGTGTTAGAATTTTGTTTACATTTTTTTTCGTATTTTTTTGGCCGAACTCGTAGAATCGTCCAAAAAATTGATTGGCGTATCTCGAAAAAGATTGAGTCAGACACAAAATATCAAGAGGGGAAAATGTTGTAGCGTTTCGTTTCGAATACGTTGAATTTTTTTTTCAGATTTAAAATAGTTGTTTGTTGGGATTGTCTAAATAGATTGATTTTAACGCACCAGTATCCGCCACCAAAAATATAAAGCCTTGTCGAAATGCACTTACTACTTCGCTAGCTTTTGTAGCGCTGGCACCGCTAAATATGCCATTTTTAATTATTTCAACCATTTCTTCAGTCTTTATTATATGAAAGTTTTTTTCGAGACCGAGATTATGATTTTTCAGATACGTCCAATGACAGTTGAGGGGCTAAATGAACAGAGGAATAAATGGCCCAATAACAATCTTTTGTCTGTGAATGATGCCCCGATAGCAACCTTTCTGAAAGACGTCCTAATAACAACCATTTCCTATGTGAAATATGTCCTGATAACAACCGTTAAGTATGAAAAAAATCGGTAACCAGCTTGAACTTTACTGAATGATATGCTTTTGCTCGATTTTTTGCTCAACAACATTTCTTCAGTCGTTGTGGTGTGGAAAGCTTTTTCCCATACCGATATCGTGATCTATTGAGTACCATGATACGAGTACCAGCCATCGTATCGTGGTGGGTCAAATGGGTATTGTGACTGCTCGTGATAAATTCTTTTTTCTTCGACGTAAGGAGAAAGTTGCTCTCCTTCCATTGTTTACTTTTTAGCATCCATCTATCCCCACACAAGCTGTTTGATTCGACGCTTGTTAATAGATCGTTAACAAACGATATGGCGACATAGCATCAACGACATTCAATTTTCAATATATTTCGGGAAGTAAGATACCACGTAAAGTAATATCCACTCGACATTATTGCTCATAATTGCTTAAAATATAATTAAGCATGCGCTAAACATTTTTTAAACATCAAACCACCTACCATTTTTGCTGTTGCGAAATTAACAATGCAAAATAAAATTTGCGGAAAATTTATTCATGGGATTATCTAAGTAGATTGATTTTTACGAACTAGTCTCCGCCACCAAAAATATAAAGCCTTGTCTAAGTGCACTTACATCTAGCTTTTATAGATATGACACTCTCAAAAATGCAATTTTCCATTATTTCAACCATTCCTTGGGTCTTTATGATATGGAAGTTTTTTTCGAGACCGATTTTATGATTTTTCGGATACGGCCAATGACAGTTGAGGGGCTAAATGAACAAACGAATAAATGTCCCAATAACAATATTTTCTCCGTGAATGATGCCCTGATAAAAACCTTTCTGAAAAATGTCTCAATAACAACCATTTCCTATGTGAAACATGTCCTGATAACCGCCGTTACATTTGAAAAAAATCAATACCCAGCTTTAATTTTACTAAATAATATGCTTTTGCTTAATTTTTTGCTGAACAACATTCCTTCAGTGGTCGTGATAGGGGAAGATTTCAATACCAGTATTGTGATTTTTTGAGTACCATGATATGAGTACCAGCCATCGTGTCGTGTTGGGGCAAATGGATATTGTGACGGTTCGTGATAGATTCTTCTCTATTTTTCGTAAGGAGGTTTCTCTTCTTGCATTGTCTACTTTTTAGCATCCAGCTATCCCCACACATAATGTTTCATTCGACGATTGTTGATAGATCGTTAACGAACGATATGGCGAGAAAGCATTAACGATATTCAATTTTCAATTTATTTCGGGAAGTGAGAAACCACGTAAAGTGATCTCTACTCGACATTACTGATTATCATCGTGCAAATTCTTGCGAGTTTATGGAAATAAATACGATTCATATACTCCTGAAGACCATGAAAAGTCCCGATATGAAAAGTAGTATAGGTATTCTAACAGTTAGGTTATTGTCGAGACATGTCCTGACATCAACCCTAGTACGGCTATTCTGAGTAGTATTGGTTGTTGTCGAGACACGTCCTGACATTACACGTTCATTAAAAAATAATCTTAGAAATGTCTACTACAGTAGTCCTGTCCTGAGTAACACCCTTCTCTGGGAAAAAGAACACCAAAGTAGTGAATGTTGGTTATCGAGACATGCCCTGACAATATACGTACCTAAGGAAAACTTGTCAGGTCAGTCCTAGTATGCACCAACTGTCCTGACAACAACCAATAGAGCACTGAAAAAGTCCTGACATCGACCTTTCGACAAATATATATATATATATATATATATATATATGGCCGAGAATAAAAGCTCGAATGTGGAAACGCATATGTTCCTGGGCCGATAAATATTTCACGCCTCGACGTCCGAGACGTCGATTGCGTGGTATTGTCATCCTGGAAGCACTTCCCTATCCTTTTTTCCCCGTCTTTTTTCGTCCTCCCAAAGTGCTCTCGCGCTAGGACCAAGCGACACGTATGGAGGCACGCATCAGCGGTGAAAGGGTCCATTGGTAGCAGAACGGCAGAAGGGACGCGCGGTGTTCCGACACGCTCGTATAGATCGCCAAGGGTGGAAATAGGGTTGCGAGTATTTCTTTTTTTCCCCCATTATATCGTGATTGTTTATTGACGAAATGGAGAGGAAGATTAGGTGCGAGGGATACACGCTCACTGCTGAAGGAAAGGGAGTATCGTGTCTGCGTCTTCATCGAATCCAATGATGAGCACCTATAGACGGATCGGAGCTTCCGATGCTCCGGAAAGTAACGAATGTCACATACATCAACCATCCTAAGAAAGCTGAAGATAAAAGCTAGCGGATGTGAAGAGTCTTTCTCCCCGGAGTCGCTGGTGGCCCTCCTCACTGAGGGTGGCCAATGAGTGGCGACCTGGAAACTGAGTTTGGTCCTGAAAACTGCAGGAAAAGAAGGATGTAGACGGGACGAAAAGTGGTAAAAGTGAGAAAGACAGATGATAATATACTGCGAGCTATAAGTTACTTGTAGGTATGTGTATGTGTAGGTGTGTGTGGACATTCATGGGGTGGAGACGAGTGCGGGTCAGTTTTGTCCCAAGTGTACAATGCTCGCGCCATAGATCACGCAATATCAGTTGTCAGGCGAGCCAACGTATCGTCGACCTATGTCTCCATGCTCGAATGTGTAGGTGTGTGTGAGGCGAGACGAGAAGGGGCTGCTGGTCAGAGCTTACAGGGGTCCGGAGACATGGGGTGAGAACAGTCCACTTTCTACCCCTCGGACTCTCACTATTTCAATCTTTGTGATCACACGTGGGTGTGCGTGCGTGCGTGCGTGTGTGTGTGTGTGTGTGTGTGTGTGTGTGTGTGTGTGTGTGTGTGTGTGTGTGTGTGTGTGTGTGTGTGTGTGTGTGTGTGTGTGTGTGTGTGTGTGTGTGTGTGTGTGTGTGTGTGTGTGTGTGTGTGTGTGTGTGTGTGTGTGTGTGTGTGTGTGTGTGTGTGTGTGTGTGTGCGAGGGTGTGTGTCAGACCGAAAACTGGACACTGACTGTCCCCGAAGTGCGAGTGATGAGCCCCACGGGACTTTACCAGGAGAACAACGATGCGCAGAGAAGTCCATGCAAAAACCTCGAAAAACTCGCCTCCCTTTCCACCACTTCACTTTCTTTATGTACTTTCCGCTCTTTTTTTTCCTCGCTCGTCGTTTTTCTATCATACGTGTCCTCTCTGTCTCGCTTCGATCTTGTCCCTAGACCGATACGCTCACCGTTATGGGCGCGGAACCCATAAAACGGAATATGTAACGAGAGGCGCACGATAATTCAGGTTCGTCGAAAAACTCCCCTTCTCCTCGCCTCGCTGACTTCGATCTTTTTTTTGCCACCGTATACAGCGGAGTTTTCCCGGTGAATTTCTGTTTTTTTTCTGCCGCCTTTTTTTATCGTCTTGGACAGCTTCGGACTGCGCCCATTGCGTGGATGACGGGCGAGGGGGCGATGGGCAAAGGGGTTGGAGGAAACCGCGCGAGGGTTTGAATATTGTTTGATGCTGACACGGGACCATGCGGACGTCCTGAGCATGGAAAAATATACATACGGAGGTGGAGGATAGTTTCGGCCTCTTGGTATCACCACCCCAATGGGGAAAAAAAGCGGAAAAAATAGACACTTTTCCCTGCAGACCGTGAATTCGAAATTGCAACCCCTCACCCAACGCTCACTCCCTACGACTCACCCGCGATTCCTTCCTGACTTATTTATGTGATTGCCTTCGGTCGATGTAAAACAATGTTCGAACAGGCCACACGGCCCTCTCTCTCTCTTTCGGGCGCGAATTGTTACGGCTGAGGGAATCGACACGGATTTGTCGGGAGCTCTTCCCGCATGGTCCATTGGGAAAACTGATTTTACACATTGCGTGTGTCCGTCCACTGAATTGTGTTTGGTTTATATTTCTTTTGATCAACGACAGTAGTGGACGGGTGGTCGTTGCGCGGCTGCGGTGATCTCCCATTGCAAGCAGCCTCGACCTGGACCGATACTCGGATGGGTGACCGCGTAGCCGCGCGTCGAATTGGTGCGAAGTTTGCTGGTGAACACAGCTGTAATTCAGCGAAAATGTAGCTGCTTGTATAGTGACAGGTTTGGCCAGTTTCCCTGTGCCCTCCTGCATACGCGATAGCGGCAAGAGTGGGGGGGAGGCCAACGGGACGAGATTAATTCTCACTTTATTATCATGCCTACGAAGATAAAATGTCAATTTTAGGAAATTACTAAAAGTTCGTCTTTTTTGGTGTTTTTCTTTTTGGATTCTTTTTGGACGAGGGCTCGTCGATGATACTTTATTCGACGATTCGGCGGGCGACAGTGTCAATTGGGATTTTAATTGACGGAGTAAAAATTCTCACGGGATCTCGAGTGCGTTATACAAGCTTTTCAATAATCGTCGGGGATAACGCGCCAATTATTTGAGATTCTTACGGGCCCGAGAATACGCGCAGTACCGAGGGCCTCGAATTTACGGGATGCGAGCTAGTGCAGAGGTACTTGATCGGGGGGACGAGAGTGTGTCCGCCTCTCGGACACTGCTCGTCGAATCGTTCCGAAACGCGCGCTCAACGTCCGCACGCTCGTGCGACTGGTTTGGCAGGCTTTTGCGTAAATTGGCCTATCCGTGCCCATATTTATGCTTATTAGTGCAAACTCGTGGCTTTTTGTCCAAACCTCGATATTATTTGTTCGGCATACCGTTTATGCAAAACTTGACGATCTTTTTCAAATTTACAGCACACTCGATGAAAGAGCCGGTCAAAAGCCTACGAGCCTAAGAGAGTTTAAACAGGGTGTCGAAATGTCACATTGCGATCTTTACTGAACCAGCTCCCATGGCAAGCAGCCCCGTATTTGGCAGGCAAGTACTTGGATGGGTGACCGCCGCACATTTTCCTGCCCGCTGAGCAGCAGTCACTTCACGGAGACTCCCATTATAACGCACCTGAAATTCAGTCAACAGCCGCCTGTATCGACACAGGTTTTCGGCAGTTTCCCTGTGCCCTCCTGTAAATGCGATACACCAGTAAATCGCTAGGAACGCTTCGGCTAACGCTCTGGGGACCTGGAAAAAGTGAAAATCAAACCCAAACAAAAAGCACATTGGAAAAAATACCATCAAGAATATTTTTTTCCATTTTCTTTCCACGGATTGGAAAATATTTTGAAAAAAAACCATCACGAATTTTTTTTTGCACGGATTAAAAAAAATCGCACGTATTTTTTTACCCCTCGACGGATCCCTGTCACCGAAAGCGACAATTTATTTACTTCGGAGCAGATTTTTCCTTTTTTTTCGACGCTGATGGAAAATCGGAATACCGCGGGACCGATGATTCAAAGCGTTCGTACGAGAGACGGGATAACATTATAGGATGGGATAAGATTCGTCGTTGTGGCACAGTCGGTAGACAAAGCGAGACACAGAGAAGGCTAAAATTAGCGTTGAACAATGCACGTGGCCGGATTGAGCCAAGTTGGAGTATCTCTTTCTCTTTCTTTCTCTTTAGCTTTCTCTGTCTTTCTCTCTCCGTCTAATGCATACACTTCGCTGTACCCGGCGCGAAACCCTTTCTCCGACAATGTGTGCTCGATTCCTCGACTTTGCGATCGTCTCTTTCCCTCTACCTATACCTATCTTCGTCTGCATCTTCTCACTTGTTCTTCAGATTTACCACTTTCTCTCTCTCTCTCTCTCTCTCTCTCTCTCTCTCTCTCTCTCTCTCTCTCTCTCTCTCTCTCTCTCTCTCCCTCTCTCTCTCTCTCCCTCCCTCTCCCTCTCCCTCTCTGCCTGGCTCACTGCCTCTTTCCCTCCCTCCTTTTTTATCATTTCCTCTCTATCGTTCGTTCTGCATCTCGATACTTGCAAGCACACTGTTGCGATCTTCCACGTCTCTGGACGCGTTTCTGCCGCGTCCCTCTTAACACATTTTTTTCTATTTTTTTTTGTTAACGTTTTTTAACCGCGACACAAACACTCTTCCCTCGCTCACCTCGCGTGCGAATACTTTTGCATTCTCGTACAATGTGTTTTTCCTTTTCCATTCCATTATGATAGAGAGTGCATCGGAATTTCGAGCCGAGCGTTCTTTCTCCTTATTCACGTTGCTTTTTTTGTTATGTTTTTTTTACAAATTTTTTTTATCATTTGCCGTGTAGTGTCGCCAACATTTCGGTCACGCTCCGAGCACTTCCTTCGTCTTTTTCGTTCTATTAGTGAGAAGAGGGCACCGGCATTTTTGGCGAGATCGCGTGAAGGGCGAGAAAACAGTTTTGGAATCGGAGACACGCATTTTTCGTAGTTCTTCGATGGGAGGGGCGGGGGGTGAAAATTGTTTCCTCGCTTGCACGTTAAAGCTCTCTCTGTTTCTCTCTCTTCTCTCTCTCTCTCTCTCTCTCTCTCTCTCTCTCTCTCTCTCACGCACACGCACACACACACACACACACACACACACACACACACACACACACACACACACACACACACACACACACACACACACACACACACACTCGTCGTTTGCGAGAAGAGATACGCTTCTCGTGATGCTGACCAAAACGATCGCGCCTCGCGTATAAGAGGCGAGAGCTATCTATAGAGCACCGAGCACGCGATGCACTCGACGGAAAAGCACCCCCTTAACCTTTCACCCCGCCCCATACAACGATCCCACTGCAGCTCACACTCGCAGATCGTACGATAGTGCGAGAAAATACCGGGAGAGTATTTTCTTTGCAAATCTCATCCGGAAATAATTTAGTTTTTATTTGTTTACACTTCGTTGTTAATTTATTCGCACATTTAACAAGAGGCCTTAGTTTGCGCAGCTTTAATTTCGCACGGAATAAATTGACTTGAGACAGCTCGTAAAATTAAGGGGGTATGCCTCTCTGGAAACATCAGAAATAGTTTTTTTTTTGCATTTTATTATAGTGTGAACTATGAAGAAGATTTAAAGACCAACCGGACCCTGAAATTCAAAAAATTGACGAAGCTACACCTATTTTAGTGGAACAGTGTGCGTCGGGTTTACCGCGATCTGCCGAGTTTGAACGCGATTATCTCAAAACTACATATCTTGACACGGAGGGACTGATATCTTGAGTTACTTTCACACTATTGACTTGAATTTGCAGTTAGCGTTCAAACAGTAGTCATTTTCGGTTCACAATGGCTTTTTTAAATTGGATGAACCATTTGTTAATAACAATGACTTCAGTGGGCTGTTTTTCAAGAGAAAATGAGGTTTTCTTTGGAGAAGCTGTCATTTTTCGTATTTTTCGAAATTTCGAAAAGTGGATCGTGAACCCATAGCCAGTTGGATATATTTGAAGAAAAAAAAATTGTTTTCGTTTCAGATTACATTTGAGCATGTAGAGATCCCGCCGTTTCGGGCCTCGCAGCTGGAGGACTGCAACGCCAACTGGAACACCGCGAACACTTTGAAAGATTTTCTTGCGAAAAAATTACATTGTAACCACAAACATGTGTACAACATGCTGGAGAAAAATGAACTTATTCCAACCAATGTCTTACTGTAAAAAAAATCATCATTCTGCCCCTTCAAATTGGGCTTCCAGAGAGGGATACCCCGATAAGTATTGAATAATATTGTGCCAGTGGATGATGCGGAAGGTTTTTTTACATGTAGATTTGTTTTTATAGAAGGTATTGATGGATGGTGAAAAAAACAAAATATATTTATTAATATAATGAGACAACATAGTTAATTATACATTTCGGTAAAATCAATCATTATCGTATAGTTGGTGATTAAGGGAGGTGCGACGAGGCGAAAAAAGATTGTTTTGTTCCGAATTTTTTTTGGATACTAGATTATTTATTTGAGATTTGGAAAAAAGGTGTGACATTGAGCACATATTGAACTTATTTTGTGTAAATTATTATTTTAAAAAATTAAAAATTAACAACGTTATTGAGGGATGTTAGAACCTCTGTATAAAAAATGTCGTTCAACGGCCGGATCGATAACTTCACAATGGTTGGTCTGAAACATAAAAATAATAAGTTTGTATCATCTATATCATATATAATCGAGTGTAGTTCTCGTTGTACGTAGTCGTTTTTCGAGAAAAAAAAACACAAAATAGCGGGTTTCCTCAACAAATAATGCATAATTTTTGTGACACTTTTACCTGTGTTCAGGGGCTTGAAAAATGATAAATTTCGAAAAAAAAACGGCCAAGGAGAACGATAGCTACGGCAGTGACCGAAATTTTGTTTTTTTTTTTAAATGAAAAATCGGACAATTTTAGCTATAGTTATGATTCGGGCAGGTCGAGAAAGTCGTCTCGAGAAAAAAGCGATTGAAAGGTTGAGTAGGTAAACGTAAATCGTTGCGCTACCTGCTCTCACTAAACCGTCTATAACGTGGTCAATTTTCCAATATTTGAACTTGACATGTTTTTCACATATTCTTGAATTTGTATACTTTGAGAAAATGCAAAAAAAAACATACTTTTTCCCGTCACAGTGGTGGCTCGACTTAAAATAAATACTTGATACATAAAATTTGACTAACGAACAATAAAAATAATGAATTTTTTTTCGTAATTGAACTCGTGAAAAGTACATTCAAAACCCACAACAGCAAAGACACCAAAGCACTAACACATCTTTTTTATAAATTATTGATTAATTATTTCTGATATTACAGATTTTCAATTTATTTTTCGTTACTTCAATTCTAAAACATTGTTTCATAATTTTAGATAATCGTTAACTAAACTAATTGTACCAGCAAAAAAAATTGCTTAAAATCAAGAGCTAATTCACAGTTCTGATTAAATTATTCATAAAAATCATGTCCGTATTTATAAGAATAATTTACAAACAGCGATGAAAAAATAAACGCGCAATAAATCTTCGAGTCGGTAGTTTTTATTTTTGTTTCGGGAGAGACGCGAGGAGTTTTATTTTTACGGGTATGATCGAGTAGAGTGACGAGAATGGATGGGAGACGAGGCTGCCGAGAACTTTTCATTCCGTTCGAGCGAATGGGTCGTTTACGGCTCGCTCGAGCCTATAAAGCTCCACGAAAATTACGCGAGGGTTTCCGCTTCTCAATACAGCTGCTGTTTTGCACGGATACGCGACTCGCGGAAAGTTTAGAGTTCAATTTGCCGTTAAATTATTGACGAAACCCTACGAGCTTTTACCCGCGAGACTCGCGCTCGAATCATAACGCTTGATGGACTTTCGTCGCGTCACACGAAAGACGAGAGTGGTGATCGTGTCGTACGAGTCCGGAGGGGCCAAAAAATCCTCGTTTTCGCTGCGGTTTGCCCTGAAAATCGCCTCCCCGCGCGAATCAACTAGTGGAAATATAATTGCCCTAAAGCTTAGTTGCTTCCGAAAAAAAACTTCCATTTCTTCGCAACATGCACTTGCCATTAAGGGGCTACATCTACTTAGAGACCCGAAAAAAGTAGCCAAATTCCAATTTTTTTCTGGGAAACGGTTGGGGAAAAAACAACGCATTTTTTTTTTAAACAAAGGTACATTTATTGGGTGCCTTAAAAAAAAACATCACCAAAAAATACAGAAAATCGACAAAAACATGGCCGCCGGCAGATGATGACATTTTTTTTGCAACATTTGGCGGTGGACACTCGCCAGCTTAAACGGTCCATCCGAAATCTAAAAACCAAACGAGTTATTCACATTAAGGGGTTACCCCCACTTGCGATTTTGAAAAAATCGATTTTTTTAATTCTATTTTTTTGAAGTGCAATTTGAAGTCCAGTTTTTTTTTATGTCCGGAATAGATGACTATGTAAGTTTACAAAAAAAAATATTTTCTTAGTGTAAACTGAAATTGAAACTTTAAACGCGTTTTTCTCAAAATGGCATTTCTGAAGTCGGTGACCAAGATTACTCGAACACTAATGAACCGATCTTCTTAAAATTTTGCAGGCTTATTTAATACATAAAAATGTAGTCTTTAATCGTTCGATTTTTTTGTTCGAAAAAAATGGCCGTTTTATAGCCAAAAAACGGCCGTTTTTTTTCGTTAAAATCGAACCATTAACTTTGACTGTCCGCCATTTTGTGAAAAATGAATATTTTTTAATATCCTTCGATTAAAGACTAGTTTATACTTATATTTGACTAAATCCATCCGCATTTTTTTTCAGATGATCCACTTCGCCGCAATGTTGGTCACCGCAAACCGTGTATATAAAAACATTATTTCATTGACGGCCATTTGCCACTAAACAATGTAATATTTTTCAATAAAAAAATTACTGAAAGTTCTTCAAGATGTGTTCTTTAAGATGGTATATTGATCGATTAAAAAAGTTTTGTAGTTTTCTTTAAAAAAATTCATGAAAAAGGCCTTTTTTGCGCTACAAGTGGGGGTAACGCCTTAAGAATAAATACGATTCGTTGACGATCGTCGATTTTTTCAATCATTGTTTTTAACAACGTGGTGACGAATTGAAGCTCGAGCATACAAAGTCTATGAAAGAGGTCGTAATTTTTACGTAACTATTAAAAAATGAAAATCGATTTTAAAAAAGTAAGATCGTCAACGACCTTTAAATGTTTCTGGTCGTATCTTCTGTAAATTTGGAAACAATCCATCAAGTGGTTCTCGAGATATCACGGCCACCGACTTTGAAAACAGTGTTATGAGAAAAATGCGTTTGAAGTTTGACATATAGTGCTGCCACCGCTCGCCCGATCGACTGTTAAGAACTGTAGCTCATTCAATTTTAAGAATATTTCAATGACATTTTCAGGGAAAATAGCTAAAAGGTGAAACTATCGAAAAAAAAAACATTTTTGCAAGATACAAGTTCTTACCCACCTAGGTAGATGTAGCCTGTTAACGGGAAACATAATTTATACTTTACTTTATCGCCCTTCTGCACATTGGGACCAGACGTCCATTTTTAACGTTAAGCAGTCCTGTCCTGCGCGAACACTTGGATGGGTGACCGCTTGGTCGCCTTGCGCGACAAAAATGTCGAAAACAATTTTTTATTTATTCATGACTTCGTGCTCGCATGTTCAACAGCGGGATTTAAATACAAATTTGTTTCGCAATTGGTTTTAAAAAAAAAGCAGTCATCGATCCGACAGAATATGTCGGCAGCATTGGAATCGGCCTTGAGTTAGTCGCGGTTAATATGCTAATGATCGTTAGGGACACCGAGGGCAGACACGACACCACCGATGAATACTTTACTCGAGTCTCGCTCGCTCCGATCGGCGCACATTCGACATTCATACCGCGCGTGGGTTGATCAGACTGGCATTTGCTTGGATCATAGCGTCAGGAATTTTCAGCGGTTTCACGAGATGTGAAACTTTCACGAAGCTTTATAAATCATCGTGGGAATCTCGAGACAACGACCTCGAACTCGTCCATCTCCTTTCGCAATTGCAAGAATCGAGGCGCCGAGTCATTGTAGTATCGAGGATGAGCAGCCTTCGATGAGATGAGAAAAGTCTAACAGGATTCTCGAGTTATTTGTATCAAACGACTGTTACAAAATATCGCGACAACCGATTGCAATTAATTAGACAATTGAGGGGTGCCTAATTGCAAAAGCCGAAAAATCACCTTTTTCAAAACTAATATGGTTTGACAGCATATCATGTTATAAACATTCCCTGAAATTTTCAAGATCATCCGATCAATGCTGACAGATTTATAGGCGGTTATGTTGACGCCCGTCGGGACGCTCGAAGTCTCGTTCGAAACTTTTAACGCTTTTTTCTCGAAATCACGTTTTCAAAGTATGTGCGCAAAATATGTCAAAAAATACTGCATCGATCTTTTTGAAACTTTTGGGGCTTTTTCTAAATGTAAAAATAAAGTATTTGATCGAAGGATTTTTTTCCGATGTGATGAACGAAAAGTACTCATTCTTTTCGCAAAAATCAAGACTGACTTTGATAAAATGCCATTATTTTTAAATTTGATTTTTCCGAAATTCTTTCAATTAAACATAGGATAAACTAATATACTAGCAAACTCGGTTTAATTTTGTAATATTAGATTACTAGATTATAGCCGAATGTTTTTACACAACAAAATTACAGAGTGTACTTCAAATAATACTCTTTCGAATACCGTAAAACTACACAACGATGATCCAGATTTGTCAACTATGATCCAGATTTGTCAACTATGGTCCAAATTTATCAACTATGGTCCAAATTTGTCAACTATGGTCCAAATTTGTCAACTATGGTCCAGATTTGTCAACTATGGTCCAGATTTGTGAACTATGATCTAGATTTGTCAACTATCGTCCAAATTTATCAACTATGGTCCAGATTTGTCAACCATCGTCCAAATTCGTCAACTATGGTCCAAATTTATCAACTATGGTCCAGATTTGTCAACGATGGTCCAGATTTTTTCAACTATGGTTCAGATTTGTCAACTATGATCCAGATTTGTCAAGTATGGTCGAAATTTATCAACTATGGTCCAGATTTTACAACTATGGTCCAACTTTGTCAACCGTGGTCCAGATTTGTCAACTATGGTCCGGATTTGTCAGGTTTCGAATTTGAAACCTTATATATTGAATACCTCGCTATTACATATTTACCTTGGATTTATATATTTAATAGTCGCAGCCAATGCAATGTTGTTTGATGATGTAGCTAAACTGTAGTTACGTCCTGGACTATAATTGTGTAGTTTTATGGTCCCTTATTTTTTTAGGAATTTATCATCACGACTTTCTAAAAAAAAAAATCCCCAAAGCTGAGCTGTTTTCGGCTGTTACATCTAGACATGCCCCTTTAGTCTCGACTTGACATTGGAGACATTTCTTCGCGAACGAACTGTCCATATCTGCTCTGATGGGAAATCATTCCTAGTCTTTGCATCTCGGATGCCATATGTATCATCGAGCCGAGAAGCGTAAGTCATGAGCCAATATCAAAGGATCATCCAATTGGACGAGTGGGAGTGACAAATGTCTCATAAAATGTGACGTCAATTGATTCATAAACCACGCGAGAGATTTAACGATCGCGTTGCCCCGTGTGATCGAGTATGTACACATGTACGCGCGCAGTCCGCGTGTCTCGAGAATTTTCCTTTGATCTGTCACTCCTCGCGAGATTAAATAATATCTGTTTTAATAATCCGAGACACAAAGCCGAGACATCTGTGATTAACGAGACCGCGTGTCCTAAAGACCAAAACGCCGACACGTTTTCCCAAACCGAGTAACGCTGTGGACGGCATAAAAAAATCACTATTTTGTCATTGCCGCTTCTTATTAATGTAACGATTCGACTGACTTCCGCTTTCTCTCGGAAATTTGTCTCTCAGCATCTCAATCGAGATCAAAGCAAGCGGGGATGAGAAATATTCGAATCGACTCGTTATTTGGGATAGACCGAAAAAACTGACATTTGTATTCCTGTTTTCCGCCAGCCAAAAAGAAGTGTATTGTTTTGAGAAGACGATTTGGAAAATGGTCTGAATTTAACAGATCATTTTGCTAGATGTCTTTATCGCTGTAGTTTTTGACTGCGGTCGTGAAGTGCTTTTCCATCCACTGCTCTTGACAGCAAAGGTTGACCATTTACTGCAGACCATTTTCAGAAGGGATACATTTATAACGGCATAGGTGACGAGAACCGATTAATCGTCGGTCTTGTCAATGGCCTATGGCAAACACCCGGTGACGTTGTCACATCATGGCTGAGAACGCCATAGAGGAACGGTGTGAACACTGGCGAGAGGTAAAGAGCGAGGGAGCACATAGGCATAGTGACATCAGGGCTGATGTTCGGCATCAGGTCTTTCGCGAGCAAAAGCATCCACAGGAATAGGGGATGGCCATAGCGCACCGTAATCAGCTTCCTGCACTGTATTCAATAGGGGTTCCCATCGAACGTCGCCTCCGCTAGTTCTCGGTCGATCGTCGTCCAGATCAGGGATCACTACACACGCAGACAGTGAGCATGTGAAAACCCATCGAGGAATAAGGGTTGAGCCCCGACGAGTGAAAGTGCAAGAGGGAAAGAGAGCTTTTGCATTAATGCAGATGTTCCTGGCCACTTCAAAGCCACGCGATCCGCGACCACCGCCTCTACGGACCATAAACACACCAATTACCATCGTAAAGGCAGCTCGGCCAGCGAGCCAACAGGCCGGAAGGTGACTGGGGAATCTGCCCCCGCCGACATTCTCCCTTCAACCTCTCGTGATCGAGGCGACGAGATGACGGGAAGAAGAGTTGGCTTGGAAAAAAATCACCATCCAGAAGAGAATCCAAGAGTGACGGGAGTTCAAGGCACTGCGAGAGAGAGGAAGGATTTGGGGTGAATGCGGAAATAGAGAGAACTCTGGATGCTCCAGTGGAAAGGTTACTGTCGGACGGTTTTAAAAAGAATCTTCAAGCAGTGCGAGTGCTCATTTACCATCGAACAATGTGATCGTTTCCCATGACATCCCCAAGGCACAGCCTCCTCGAAAGTCCAATCGCCAAGAGAAAAGGAAGTAGGCATCGTCTTTACACAGAACCTAGACGGAAGTTAGTCATGTGGAAGGTTTATTGATGAATCTTATGCCGGCGAAATCCTAGTCCATCGTGGAATAATCCAGGTAAGATGAAAACGAACGAATGGAAGACGTATGACGTGAGTACGGTTGTCCAGCACTATGGCCGCTTACCTTCCACTTTTACGTTAGATTTATGGGAAGGCAAATGGAATAAAAACATGACTGCCGTGCGTGTTTATCGTCGACGTGAGCTCTTCCATTCTCTCTTCACCTTTTCCCACATGGATACCACTGTACGAGACTTACCTGGTCTCCAATTCGCCTCTCCCAACTTGTCCATCATGTAGTAGCTTTACTTATAACCAACACGAGCCTAAACAGCAAATGGCACGTAGACTCCCCCCCTGCCCGGCGGTGTTAACCCGGAGAAACAGCTCCGCAGGTCCAGCACGTCATCATCATCCACCACTTTCATCGTTTCACCTCTCTGACAGTCTCTCCGCAGTCCCTCAGACATCCGATTCGCGCCGACACGTAGGATAATAATCCTGTGAGAGCTCCCGAGGACCACTCCACCGCTGGCATAGGCAGCGAGATACCCTGAGAGTCGTAGGACCGTCAAAGCGCCGTCAAACCCGGGAGTGCCTGTGACATCAATGACGACTTTCAGCGACCCCGTACACAGGCTGGTGCGAACGACAGGGAACGGTGTCGATCCAGCTGGAATCATCGATTGGTCACGATTCATCGCACACTCAAGGTGGATACGGCGAATGAGGAACTCCCCTGGAGCGCAGACTTGTAAGATCTCCCGAGTCGAAATTTTCAGCCTATTTCGCCCCTCCAGATCCTCACAGTGGTAGGAGATAAAGGCAGTAAAGTAGCTTCGTGTTCAATATAAAATGTGCTCCTACTTAACACCTAGAACGGGAACAAATTTCCCTTTTCTCCACTCGCAGGCGCTAAGGAGGACGTCGATTGGCACACGTATACACGCACACGCATACACTCTATTACGCATATAGAGATACATATGCCTGAATACGCGCATGCGTAGACACACGTATATAGCCGCACACATACATGCCTAATCATACACCAACACGCGTATACTACCACCTATACGTGTGCATGGGTGCCTGCTATAGGGATCCGCGTATACATGCATACGTGAGGGCAATTCCTATCAAAAATGTTGTAATTGTTTGCCCAAAATCCATTTCTTCCACTTTGGAGAGTTGCTGGAGCTGCAGGGGCAAGTTTGAAGCGAATGCGAAAGGTTCGCCGGGTGGAGATAATGAAAAGGCCATTGGAAAAGTAGGTCTCTACGGCGAACGCGCGGTCCTACCTAGTCCAACGCATGACGGTTACTGAAAACTATGAGACCCGCTCTTTCGAATGCGACCATCACCATCCTCGTTTCGTCAAAACAGCTAAATGCGCGATACCCATATAGGGTCGCCTGTCGTAACAAAAATGCCAGCATTCAGCCATTAAACGGTTTGCTGATAATCGGCCAATAATTCGTCGACCAGCAATGGGGTACTGTAGGCGGATGAACGGCTTGCCAGATCTATGCCAGCCATTCGTGGGCCAATACTATCGCACCGATAATATAGCGATCAGCATTGGGGTATCGTAGGCGGATGAACGGCTTGCCAGATCTATTCCAGCCATTGATGGTTTGTTTTTGGGCGTTTTGCAAATGCAGGTCGTTAAACTGTAACACGTAAAAACAAGGGATAAGGTTTCGAAAAGCATATCCTACTGATGAAGCTGAAATTTTGCACCGACCTTCTTTTCAATATTTTAAGAGAACCTTTAAAAGGATATTGGCGACTAGCAATAGTTTTCGATATATCGGATATTGAAAGTTATTTATTGTACTGCGCTTCTACTATATTAAATAAATCCAAACAATGCCATCCCACATGGCAAGTGATATGCACATACGGGCGAGCACTGTTTGCCAGGAAGCAGCGCGGCTGGAGGAGTGGGGGGTATCCATGGGATATATAGATATACTCGTATGGCGTGAAATGATAAACTTTACAATGCGATGTATGGAAAACTATTGCTAGTCGTCAAAAATCCGTTAACGGTTTCTCTTAGGATAATGAGAGGAAGTTCGGTGCAAAATTTCAGCTCGATCAGAGGAGTATGCTTTTCGGAACTTCACCCAAAACGAGCGAGTTATTTTTACAGCCTAAATGGACCAAAAAAATTGTCGGTAAACTTTAATGTCACGAATAAAATTATCGGCATAAAAGTAAGGAACGAACAAACGATGGGTTCTGTAAGTGTTAAAATGGCTAAGTGGGTAGGGCGCTCGACACTAGAACGAAAGGCGCAGATTCGATCCCGATGAAAGGTAAAAATTTGAACAATGCAGAAACTGTTTTTAATGCAATTATTCTATGTACATGGACATAAGTAAAGCATAAGAAAACAAAAAAGATACTACTAGAATTATTATATTCATAATTTGTCAATTTTTTGTTTTTCATTTCCGGCAGAAGATCCGGCAGCCGTTGCTGGGCCAATATGGGTGTATGATAGTTGGCCCAGTCTTAGCAGCCATTCATAGTTTACGATTACCAACCATGCATGGTGCGGATCTGGCCCGTTTATATAGCCATTACCGCGCCATCGTTTGTTCTCTGGCAACCAGTCGTGGGCCATTACTGTGCCGATTGTAAAACCCTATTTGGGTAGGTCCAAACGCAATCAAAAGAGGACCTGCAACGACTTCAGCTAGGTAGGAGTATAAGGGCCTATGCAGGAGGTAAGCAGCAAAGGAAGAGCGTGTAGCGGCTCATAGTAGGACTTCTAGCAGTAAACAGACTCAAGTGAGGCTGGCGTAGGATCAAAAGCCTTCAAAATAGGCTGAAAATTTCGACTCGGGCTCCATCTGCCGATCAGTGGCAAGCTTGGGATGCCTTTCCATCAGGTGGCCGATCCCGCACTCTTTGTTTCCCGCTCTTCTCTACCTTCGATATAGCTGGATAACCTCGGCAATCCGAGAGGCACTGAACGACGTCCAGAGGAGTATCTGGACACAGGCTTGATCTTACGAACGGACGATACGAAGAGGCCAGGAAAGACGGGCTATCGGGTGTACCCCGAGTGAATTACTCGTACACGGAGGACGCTTGATCGGCAAACGCTAGGATGATCCTGAGGGAAACGGATGTGGAGGAAGTTGCGGAGGGGTCAAAGACGAAGAGGTAGAACCTGGCTACATGAGAATGAAAAGGATAGTCGCGGCGGAGGATCAGGCCGTTATTTAGTTAATGACTATTCTCTCGCTCTACGGCTGTGCCGCGCGAAGGCGTGCGGCGTAGAATACAAGATCGTGTTTTAGATGCTCGGCGTGCTGCTCCTGCCGTTGCTCTTGGTGCTCGCGGATCCGGGTACCTCCTGACCGGACACAATTCCGCAGGGTATTAGCAATACGGTGTACATCGACGGCGTTGGATTCGTCGTAGTCATTATTCTCTC
The DNA here is from genome assembly GCA_944452715.1 of Ophion slaviceki. Lineage (NCBI taxonomy): Eukaryota > Metazoa > Arthropoda > Insecta > Hymenoptera > Ichneumonidae > Ophion > Ophion slaviceki. Next base: position 31,614,574 of record OX101791.1, read on the forward strand.
TGTATTGGTACACCTTCGTTCCTAACGTGTATGGGCACGTATATGTACACCCGATCGTAACCTCCGCACACATATCTATACCGATGTATGTATGTAGGTAGATACACATATATATGAATGCGCATCGCCAATGCCGCGACGGTGGTATACCACCGGAATCGCCGGAGTATTTCTATACCCTTCACGTACCTTTGCTAAAAGCGGAAAGGCCATTGAACTTTTTTGTTCAATTATCTTCCCTCCGTTTGTCGAAGGTTGCCACTACCCAGTAACGATCGACGCTGCGATCAATGAGGAGAATGCGAAAACGAATTATCGAAAGGACCAAATGATAGATTTATAAATACAGGACGAAATCATCGATGCAGCGGAATAATTGAGCGCTGCAGATGTCGTCACTGAATATTTTGGCATTCTGGTGTTCAACGAACGTGCTATCGATGAATCGGCTATTTAATCGAAGTACTCTCGATCGGTTGAAAAAAAAAATCGAACCACGGAAGAACGAGGAAATCAAAAATATCCTACCTGAGTGGAATGGCGGATGACATTCGTGTCGGGAATAACCTACAAAAAAAGGAATTGCTTATTCGCGACGCGGAGCGTCGTCTCCTTGGCTTGAATAGAAATTTTCCCTTTAAGCGTAATTGCCCGACGGGATTCTCTGGAGAGGTTTTTTGATTCTCACTGTAGTCCAGTAAATGAGACGAAAACCCAGCACTTTTTAGCTTAGAGCATGATTTTTTGACTGAAAGTAAATGGTTGCACACTGAAAGTAATCCTAATAAAATGTTGCCCCTCAACTCGCCTCAACCTTTGGAAATAGGGGTTGAAAACTTAAAAACCGCCATATCTCCATAATTAATAGCCCGATCAAAAAAGGTTTGAAACAAAAGTTGTTTGGAATGATAAAATTCGTATAAAGGTATTTGACGTCCAACCGCCTATCTTCGAAAATAACGGCACAAAAATGATTCGAAAATTCGGGCTCGATGCGTGTGCGAGCGGAGTAGACATATCGCTGCGTCCTTGTCAGTGGTGCTCTCGTGCTTTTGTGCTCCTATTTTCAAAGATAGGGGATTGGACGTCAGATCACTTTATACGTATTTTATTATTCCAAATAACTTTCGTTTGAAACATTTTTTCATCGGGCTATTAATTATCGAGATACGGCGATTTTTAAGTTTTCAACCCCTATTTTTTAGGGTTGGGGCGAGTTGAGGGGCAACATTTTATTAGGGTTACTTCAGTATGCAACCAACTACCTTCATTAAAAAGTTCGTATCCTACGCTAAAAAGTGCTGGGTTTTCGTGTCATTTACTGGTCAACTTTGATCTGATGTTGACACTATGTTAAGTTGAGTTTAACTCAACTTTTAACTTGAGCTAAACTCAACAAGTTTAACTCAACTAAGTTAAGTTGAGTTTAACATATTTAAGTTAAGTAAATATGACACTCGTGCTGAAGTTGATACTTATTTCGCCGAGCCCGCGAATCGTCATTGGTCCATTATTTTTTTAATGGTCGTGCAAGTATCTGCATAAATGAAATTTGGAAAAAAAAATGTGGAAGCTGACCTCGGGATGGCACTGCGTCGCTAAGTTCAATAGCATCATCCTCTCTCTCTCTCTCTCTCTCTCTCTCTCTCTCTCTCTCTCTCTCTCTCTCTCTCTCTCTCTCTTTCTCGTGGGTCGCGCATCTCGTCGATCCGCAATTGGCATTGTTTGTAGCAATTTGTATCTCGGAGCGGAGAATCACGAAGTCGCGCATACGTGCTTAGCTCCATCGGTTAGCCGCAGTGCACGAGAGTGCTTGCTCTCGCGCACTCTTCGATCAGAGCCAATGAAGAAGGGACGATGCAAGGGCGATCGAACGGAGGACGCTTTCAAGCATGCAGACATACTCCCATATATCTATATGCAGGTATAGACGTAAGGGATGCTACAGAGCAGTGCATGAGTATGTGGTAAAACCGAACGGAGCGAAAGAAAAAGAGAAAGACGAGAAGCTCCCTGAGACGAAGCACGATAAGACTATGAGAATTCTCGCCAGCGAACTTGGAATAAATTCTTCGTATGTAAATTATGCCCATGTGGAAAGTGAACTCCTACCTGGTATCTCCCAGGCACAATCCATTTTGATGATTGTGCCCAGTAGGTGTCGCCCTTTGCTTTTGCGAAGTTGAAGGCAAGGAACCATAATTCCTAACACGAATCAATTATTAATTGCAAAATTCGTGGGCTTCAAGTACGAAAGCTCACGAACAAAAGGTGGAAGGTTGCTGTGAAGTACTTGAAGCACATGATGCGCATATACAAAGTGCCCCCTGTTGTCCATCTTTCAGGCACAATCCATTTTGATCATCGGGCCCAGTAGGTGTCGCCCTTTTCTTTTGCGAAGTCAAAGGCAAGAAACCGTAATTCCTAACACGAATCAATTAATAATTTCAAAATTCGTAGGCTCTAAGTTCGATCGTTTCCGAAAAAAGAATTGCTGTGAAATACTTGGAAGACTGTATGCCTGTGTGCAAAGTGTCTTCTACCTTGTGTCTCCCAGGCACAATCAATTTGGATCATTGTGCCCAGTAGGTGTTGCCTTTTTTCTGTTGCAAACTCAAACCCAAAGTCCTTAATATATATATATACATATACATATATATATATATATATATATATATATATATATATATATATATATATATACACACCTAAACCCAAACGAAAAGAGTTAACGACACAAATCAATTATTAATTGCAAAATGCACGGCCTCCAAGTATGAAAGTTTACGGAAAAAGGTTGTTGTGAAGTATTAGGAGGACATTGTGCCCATGTGCCAAGGGTCTTCCATCTCCTATCTTCCTAGTACAATCCATTTTGATCATCGTGCCAGGTGTCGCCCTTTTCTTTCGCCAAGCCAAACCCAAATAATAATAATTCCCGACAGAAAACAATAATTAATTGCCAAAATTCGCAGGCTACAAGTACAAATGTTTGCGCAAAAAAAGTTTGTTGTGAAGGACTCGGAATCAGCGAATGTTTCGATTGAACAAAACACTCCAATTAATGCGGAATGGAAAAATTTCCATGAAGAGCGGTGGATCGAAATGACCAGATTTTTTTTCTTCTCCGGTTTTCTCGTACCTGTGTATCAAGTTCCTCCGGCGTATATCGCCAGTGTTTCCCGTCCCCTATTAGTTGCCACCTGCAGAGGTGGGACGCTATCGTGGCGTTCTCCACGGCGTCCCGCGCGAAAGGCGCGAACCTCGTGAGGTCCACATATAAGTATTGCCCTCTCTCTCTCCCTCCCTCTCTCCCTTTCTCTCTTCGTCTGTTTTTGTCCACTCGTGTGCTACCGGTTCACGAATGCGAGAGTGGATTAAAAAAAGAAAATAAATGGTCGCGGGTTTACGTTGCCGCGGGTGGCGGTGCAAGGGTCGCGCGGTTCGGGGGTGCAGGCGGACGAGGCGCGCGGGAGCAAGGGAGGAAGGGACTAATATCGGAACATCGACGTGGCCGAGTCGCGCGAGGATTCGATGTTTAATTAGCAGAGAACGAAGCCAGCAGCTTATTCACTTCAACGCCGTGCGCTTATAGCGAGACGGGCCTATGTACACGATCGCCATCATTGTGCCGATTCGACATTCGCAAAGAGCCAAAGAACGGAGACAAAAAAGGATACTCGGAGAAGAGAGAGAGAAAAGAAAAAAAGTAACGAGATGCGAGCTCAAAATGAGTGAATCGAAGCAAACGTGCTGTTGAAAAGTAAAGCTTGATGTAAATCTTGCAAAAAAATTAGACGTTCCAACGGACGATAAAATAAATAGAACGGAATATGCCTTTTATAGAAAAAAAGTATGGTCTCCTTTAATCTACTTTTTCGATTGCTCCACCTACCCCTGATCCTCATTCGTCTGTATACTTACATACATACATACATACATACATACACACATGTATATAGATATATACATTCAGTTGAACCAACCCAAACAGTCCTATTAACAGATCATATTTTTTTCCACGAAACATGTTTAAATGCATAATATATATGTATTTTATATCAATTATGTATATCGTACATAAACTCATCCATTTTACCATTAAAGAAAATATTCATCTGTGGACCGTATACATGTAACATTAATAACACACTTATAATATATAAATTATTACTAATTATATACATACATATATAACCGGTGCGATGGTCTAGTGGTTAGCGTGCTCGCCACTAAACCAGCGGACCGGGAGGTCGCGAGTTCGAATCCCAGTCGCGTACATTTCGTCGTGAAATGTTTTTCTTCGGCATTTCGCGGCGAAATAAGACTAGTTCCACGACTGGGGGGCGAACTCGATGACCGGCTGTATTGGTGTAGGTTTTCCGCAGTTTCCCTATACCCATGACAGAAATGTCATGATGAATATGATACAGAGGGGGAAGTCGGCTGCGGCCGCAAGAGGGGGGAACAGGGGAAAGATGGAGAAGAAGGAGTAAACAGTAGAGGAAGAACGGTCATAATGATGGGAAAGAATAGGTAACAAACGCGACAAGCGTGTACCTAAGGAAAAAACCAATATACATACATATATATTCTTAGTGGAATATGGTAGAAATGTAATAAGGGGGAAGACCCCCTACAATCGAATCTAAAATAAAAGTGAAATTATATAAGTTATGTATATTATTCAGAATATATAAATATTAACATAATGGTTATGAACATAATGGGTATTTGAATTTTCATATTTGAAAGTATATATATATTTGTTTAAATGAAATTTACTTAAGGGGTTACCCCCACTTACGATTTTGAAAAAATCGATTTTTTTTATTGCATTTTTTTTAAGTGCAGTTTTTTTTATGCCCGGAATAGATGACTCTATGTAAGTTTACAAAAAAAATATTTTCTTCGCGTAAACTGAAATTGAAACTTTAAACGCGTTTTCTTCTTGAAACTTTGCAGCCTTATTTAATGCATAAAAATGTAGTCTTTAATCGTTCGATTTTTTTTTTCGAAAAAAAATGGCCGTTTTGTAGCCAAAAAACGGCCGTTTTTTTCGTTAAAATCTAACCATTAACTTTGACCGTCCGCCATTTTGTGAAAAATGAATATTTTTTAAAATCCTTCGATTAAAGACTAGCTTATACTTATATTTGACTAAATCCATCCGCATTTTTTTTTCAGATGATCCACTTCGCCGCAATATTGATCACCACAAACCGTGTATATAAAAACATTATTTCATTGACGGCCATTTGCCACTAAACAATGTAATATTTTTCAATAAAAAAATTACTGAAAGATCTTCAAGATGTGTTCTTTAAGATGGTATATTGATCGATTAAAAAAGTTTTGTGGTTTTCTTTAAAAAAATTCATGAAAAAGGCCTTTTTGCGCTACAAGTGGGGGTAACGCCTTAAATGCGATTTTTATTTTTCATATATATATATATATATATATATATATATATATATATATATATAATAGTTACGAAAGGAATCACATATAAGTCTATTTAATTAAGAATAAATTAATACACTTTATAAAAAAATAATTTATATTTAAACTCTACTTTCTCATAACTATTGTAATTATATTTATTCTCTATGATATATATATATATATATATATATATATATATATATATATATATAAACATATATTTTATAACATATTTACGGTTAACATATGAATAATTTCTTTAATGGTAAAAATTGATCACTTTATCAGAATTTTTGGATTATTCAACCTACCCCCGATTCTCATTACGTCGGCCAACCAAGGTTCTGCTGTGTATGTACACACACACACACACATACACACACACACACACACACACACACACACACACACACACACACACACACACACACACACACACACACACACACACACACACACACACACACACACACACACATATATATATGTGTGTGTGTGTGTGTGTGTGTGTGTGTGTGTGGGCGAGTGTGTATGCGTGTGTGTGTGTAGGTACGCAAAGGAAAAGGGCCAAGGAAGAGAGAACTGCGAGAGGCAGATAAATGCTTGGAATTAGTTCCCCGTATTGTATCCGTCGTGCCGATCCACCGGGCCTTCGTCCAACTGGCCCCTCTCTCGCGTGCTCTCTCATTTCTCCTTGCAGACCGCCAATTTTTTCTTTCATTCTCTCGCCCCCGTCGCCATTGTCGTTCTCCGTCTCCCTCGCTCGTAGTCTTCCTTCGACGAACTATTCGCCCCGATACGATACGGAGATTAATCCCAGAATTATCAATTGACTGCATATAAATGTGTACCAGTGGATTTCTCGGCGTACGCGTTTCTTCTCTCGGCATTCTTCATTTTCCGACAACGTTCGGCCTTAAGGCGGGTCACCACTGTGACGGGTAAAAAAATCGATTTTTTTCGCATTTTCTTAAAGTATATATATTCAAGAATATGTGAAAAAATGTCCATTTAAAATATTGAAAATCGTTTTTCCGTTTTTAAACGTACCATGACAGCAAACTGTCAGCTGTCAAATTGCGACGAAATGAAATTCATTTTGTCCTATCAAAGGTGCGGATTTAGTTTTTCTCTGATTAGATTTTTCGTTTGCTGACGGGATTTTTTGCGGATCTGCTGCGCTGATTTTATTGCACGATGTCTCAATGTGGCGCGGTGAAGGTGAGTAGACAGCTTAGGAAAATAAACTACCCGGCGGAATTAAATATGACAATTTTTTTTTTTCATCCTCGGGTAATCAGCAGAATTTTTTTTCTCAGGAGTAAATGGCACGGGCGATTAATATTTTGTTTTTGAACATTTTCATAAATTTTGCATTTTTTATAGTCGGTTTTTTGCCCCTCCGGAATAAAGTAGAGAAATAAAAGCATATCCTGCCAAGTGGCCCTCTTCACTACAGCCCGAAACTCACGATCCACGACTGGTCAATTCCATTCGATTCACATGTCCCAATCTTTCAATTTTAACGAGAATACCGAAGTTTCATATTTAAGTAAAATAAATCAATTTTTTCTTGCATTTGTTCTAAGTATACATATTCGAGAATATGTGAAAAAAATGTCAAGTTAAAATATTGAATATTGACCAAGTTACAGAGGATTTAGTGATAGCAGATAGCGCAACGATTTACGTATACTAATTTTAATCACGTTTTTCTCGAAACGACTTTTCTCGACCTGGCGTCAATTGTAACTATATACATATAATTGTCCGATTTTCAATTTAAAAAACCAAAATTTCCGCAACTGCAGTAGCTATCGTTGTACGTAGCCGTATTTTTCCTTTAGTATTTTCCAAACCTCCGAATATAAATAAAAATTTCCCCAAAATTACACTTTTTTCAGGACCCGCAATTTTGTGATTTTTTTTCAAATACAGCTACGCTTAACGAGAACTGCATTTATAGAGATTGTAAAGCTTTTTTATATTCATTTTTCAGATCAACCATTGTCAAGTTATCCATCCGGCCGTTGAAGCACATTTTTATTCAGAGGCTCTTCTATATTTGAATAACGTTGTTAATTTTTAATGTTCCTAAATAAAAATCCCAAAAGAATAATGTAATAGACAACAAAAATCGGAAAAACGACCTTTGTCGCCCCGTCACAATCGCGACCGTCTTCGCAATCAAATGCAGCCCATCTCCCGCAACGTAAATAGTCGCACAAGGCATTTTTTTCTCCTAACAATTGGATTCGCAAATGAGCGAAAGTGCATTTTTCGCGAAGGTTCTTGGGAATCTGCATTGGAAAATTTCGGCTTTCTCATACTTCATTTTTTTCCGAACTCGATGCCCATAAATTTGAATGCATTTTGGAGGATTATTCCATTAGCCCTGAAGGTCTTGCGATCGTGAGGACTCATCGTTCGTCCCTTTTCGCCCTATCTCAGTGCCCGAAGAGCCGGTACACACATACACGTACCGAGGGTAGGAATTTGTTGGAAAAAATAAAGGAAAAAGCACGAGGTGGATGAAAGAGAGAGAGAGAGAGAGAGAGAGAGAGAGAGAGAGAGGGGGGGGGGGAGAGAGAGTGAGACGAAATTGGAATTTTCAGAAGCGGCCACTCTAAAGCCTGCGAGCGAACAGGGACACTCGCTTTCTCAGCCCTACATGCGCCCACGTATGCTCCTCGAGGACTTAGAAAGCTGGACCTTCACACGTACGTACGGATATACGAGGAGAGAGGTATCTAAGCGCGAGAGACAGAGGGAGAGAAAGAGATGATCCTCTCGATGAAGCGAAAGGGGGATGATGGTTAGTGATGGTTTACGGAGCGGTCCATCTGACGAACCTACGAGAAAGCTGTTTTTTTATCTCGGGAAAAGGGGTCGACAAGGGGGAGGGGGCTAGGGGGCGAGGGGGTTGGAGAAATGTATGAATCGTGTTGTAGAACGGCTGGTGTATGTGCCTAATGGCTCCTGTGGAGGAGTTTTTCGGCCTCTTTTCTATCTCTATCCTATAACTATGTATAGGCACTGTACGTATACAGGGTGGCCCACAACTGGCGGTGGTCCCTGAAATGGGGGGGTTGGGGGTGAAATTCTGAGTCGATTGATATAAGCATGTATGGGTCTCAGATCAACCCCTGAATTATTATTGATTTTTAAAAGCGGACCAATCAGGTGCGGCCGATACGCGAGCGTACGTCGGTGAGCGTTACGCTGACTTATCGGCCGCACCTGATTGGTCCGCTTTTAAAAATCAATAATAATTCAGGGGTTGATCTGAGACCCATACATGCTTATATCAATCGACTCAGAATTTCACCCACAACCCCCCATTTCAGAGACTACCATCAGTTCTGGGACACACTGTATAACTCTCGGTATAGAGGAGCTTCGATGTCTCCGCTCTCGTTCATATACATGTAGAGGGAGAGAGAGGGCGATGGCCACCCCTTAAATCCAACCCTCACGCTTTTACTCACTAACTCACTCAGCGAGTGCCTCAGGGCTCCTCTCTCTCTCTCTCTCTCGTCCTCTTTGTCCCGCACTTTTTCTCACTCTCCTCCTCGCTCGTCCCGTATGTGGCAAACGAGCAAGCTTTTCCTACTGCGAAAATCTCCCTCACACCGGTTCATCACCGGGTCTCACTTCGTACTAACTTATATACTTTTATACACATACGAGACACATGCGGATTCATACACGTATACGGGGCAGGACTGGACTCGGTTACAGACGATTGTCGACCCTCTCGCTCCCTCGCGCTCGCCTTTCCTCCCTCGCTCTCTCACACCCTTGGCTCGCTATATGAGAAAAGCTCGAGAGGGTCGCGTACTCATACGTATCCTCCTCTGACCAACAGAAATCTCATTTCATGCCGGAAACCCCAAAAGGGATTAACGGAGAGCCGCCATTTTGCCCAGGGAACGAAGAGGCAGAGACGGTACGATTTTAACTTTCCGCGATAGACTAGACAATACATATATGTGTGTATTCGTGTATGCATGCGTATGGGGTACTCCAGCTCAACTCACAAGGAATGCCACTTAAGTGTCCCACTTCGATTGTGTTGAAACTCATATATGCGATAAGGAATTGAAAATTATTAGACACGTATTTTTTTTATTGGTGGGGAAACGATATTCAGGGGGAAACTACCCCTTGAAGAAAGGACTGGCTAGGGGTGGTTTTGTAGTTTCACCCACAAGTGGCCCATTGATCTGAACGAAACACAAACTAAAATTTTTCTAGTTTAAAGCGATGAAAAATCCACTATAGAAGTAATGAAGAAAAAATTGAAATAAGGGAGGCATACCTTTAGGCCAGGAAAAAATCTGATTTTTATGATTTTTTTAAGGAGACATTTTTTCGCCATTTTTGAGAATTAGATTTTGTTTCATTACTACTTTTGGCTGTTGCATGGTATTTTTGTTCAATTTATCTTAAGGGGTTACCCCCACTTACGATTTTGAAAAAATCGATTTTTTTATTGCATTTTTTTTGAAGTATAAGTATCTGAGAATATGTCCTGAAAATTTCAAGTCGATCCGAACAAAATTGACTGAGATATGAGCGTTGAATGAGAAGAATCCGTTGTGAAATTGAAACTTTAAACGCGTTTTTTCTCAAAATGGCATTTCTGAAGTCGGTGACCACGATTACTCGAACACTAATGAACCGATCTTCTTGAAATTTTGCAGGCTTATTTAATACATAAAAATGTAGTCTTTAATCGTTCGATTTTTTTTTTTCGAAAAAAATGGCCGTTTTATAGCCAAAAAACGGCCGTTTTTTTCGTTAAAATCGAACCATTAACTTTGACTGTCCGCCATTTTGCGAAAAATGAATATTTTTTAAAATCCTTCGATTAAAGACTAGTTTATACTTATATTTGACTAAATCCATCCGCATTTTTTTTCAGATGATACACTTCGCCGCAATGTTGGTCACCGCAAACCGTGTATATAAAAACATTATTTCATTGACGGCCATTTGCCACTAAACAATGTAATATTTTTCAATACAAAAATTACTGAAAATTCTTCAAGATGTGTTCTTTAAGATGGTATATTGATCGACTAAAAACGTTTTGTAGTTTTCTTTAAACAAATTCATGAAAAAGGCCTTTTTTGCGCTACAAGTGGGGGTAACGCCTTAATGAATGGCGGCCGTATGGCATGATTTTCTGACCGCGGCGGATGTTGTCAGACGGCGTAATACGTAGCGGCGGCAGGATTAATCTGAAAAAAAAAACCAGCGAAGATTTTTCATTAACTAATACTCCTACGCAGAATATGAACCAAGAAAAGTGAGAAATGTAGAAAATCAATGAAATGGTACGCCTTAAAATAAAAGATTGAATTTTTCGGAAATAAATGGCTACAATAAGCAAAAAAAATACTTATTTTTTAAATTTTCGAACACATTTGTAGTCATGTTTTGGACAATAATGTTGGAAAGATTTATACCAAATTTCCTTAGAATCGGTCAATTAGTTTTTCAGCTATACGTCACGCCATTTTTTAAAATGCAGTTTAGAAGAACGTGCCATACCGCTGCCATTTTTAAAGATGAATAAATAAAAATAATACCATGCAACAGCCAAAAGTAGTAATAAAACATACCTTAATTCTCAAAAATGGTAAAGATATCTTTCTTTAAAAAAAAATCATGAAAATCAGCAAATTATTTCCTCGCCTAAAGGTATCTCCCCCCTTAATAGGTGGCGCCCCTTTATTTTAGGCGTGGTTCGCCTTAAAGCCTTCTTCCACCGAAAAAAAATCGTGTCCGATAGCTTTCAATGCTTTATGACATGTGTGAGTTTCAACAAAATCGAAGGCGAACACAAGTGATATTCCTTGTCAGATAACTAAATAGTTGATAGGGAAATCCCTCACCATCGTTGATTATAGATTCGCATAGGATCAAACCTCACTCGGTGTCAAAAAAGACCTTAACTTTTTTCAAATTTTTCCTCCCATTTCTTGCCTTTCTGCGGATGCGAAAAATCGAAAAGTCCACTCGGGCCGTTTTTGAAATTCTGAAAAGATTTAGATACGCTTTATACCGGTTTTGTGCATTTTTCACGAAAGCTTAACACGTGCTTCCTATTTTTTATTTTTTTTTGTTGTTGCGAAGTTCCGATTTTGAAGATGATAATTCCAAAGTTTGGAGCTGAGAAGAGTACATTCTTGGTCTTGCAATTAAAAAAACATTACAAATGACGAAAAAATATGTTTACAAAATAGGAAAAACTGTTTGTAAGGTTTGTAATGCTCGGGCACGGATTGGGATCAGCTTAAAAAATGAATCAACCAAATGTAGTAATCCAAAAATCAAATTTCACAAAAAAAAAGAAATGTCTTTACTTTCACCGCACTACTACACGAACGGGGTCGATTCGACCCCAGGTCCTCTTTCGTCAGCTGTCGTCAGTACACAGCCAGGATGTGGGATGAAGGTTGAGTTATCCACCTATAGAGTAGGAGTAGGTGATCATTCAAGTTTTGCGATACAGTCAGTTGAAAAAATAATGGGGTCAAAATGACTCAGTGTCCAGTCAAAGGGTTAAGAGAGGCCCAAGTGATTTGATTTTTTTGCAGCCGCAGACGGGGGGAGGAAAAATAAAAAAAAATGCGTTTTTTTACATCGAGTGTGAAGTTTTCCACTATGGTCATCTATAATAGACGATGATGAGGGAAATAGTTGTCTGGATTGATCTGGAATACCCCATATACATATACCGTAGAATACGTATATGCATTTGTATGTATCACGAGTACAGTGTAGAACTGAAAATGGCACTGGTAAAACTCATCTCCCCATGTATATAGACGCCTATTAAACCGATTACCCAGGGGCAAGCAACCCCGAAAAGGTTTCGCCCTCACCTCACCATCCTCTCTCCGCCTCTGAAAAGGGTTCCACGGCGTGGTTTTTTGTATACCGGAGGGAGGAGCGAGAGAGTGAGAGGAAGAGAAAAAGAGATAAGAGCGAGAGAGAAGATATTTGTATGGAGATGCCGAATCTATGGCTCACCCCTTGTGAAAAAGCTTCGAATTCCAACGTCCGGCAGTTCACCGCAGCTTATTTCTGTAAATTACATGCTAAACAATCTTTTCTTTTGCAAAATCCGGCCCTTCTGTACGCTGTCTCGCGCCTGTTTATCTCGGACTCTCTCTCTCTCTCTCTCTCTCTCTCTCTCTCTCTCTCACTCTCTCTCTCACTCTACTTTCCACCGGCTAGGCTCTCCACTCATTTTCCATCTCTTCGTCTCGTTTTCTCGCGGCTTATGAAGAGAGACCCTCTTTTCCGACATCAATGTTCGCCCTTACCGTCCGAATATAACAGACAGAAATTAAGGGAAGGGTAGGGGTTTAGTGTGAAAAAAAAACACTTTTTTGCCAATTTTTTTCATCTATATGGATAGCGTAAATTTATTGAAACCTTTTGTACATTGTTAAGTGTCATTTCAAGAACGTTCCCTGAAATTTGTACGCGAAAATATCCACAAACAAGCCGGTGCCGCGTTTTTCTCGAAACCACTTTTTCAAAGTCCGTGTTCACTGCCATTTGAAAACTACATGATCGATTTATTTCAAACTTGGTACACAGTTTCTACATATAAAATACCTCCCCCCAACGGTTAGTTTGAGATTTTTTTTACATTGAGGGGGTTTTCCACCCCCAAAATGGCGGAATTTTTCGTGAAAAATAGCACTTTTCACTTTGCATGACCACCAAAAATTCAGAAAAAAAAATTATCAAAGACCGTTGGGGGAGGATTTGATGATACTTTGACTAAATTTTAATGGTACTTGATTTCAGATAATTTCTAGCTGAGATACAGTGAACACCGCAAATCGTGTTTTTCCAAAGGCGTTCTTGGAAAAGCTTTGTCACCGGCTTGTTTGTGGATATCTTCGCATACAAATTTCACGGAATGTTCTTGAAATGACACTTAACAATGTACAAAAGGTTTCAATAAATTCACTCTATCCATATAGATGAAAAAAAGTGTTTTTTTACGCTGAAACCCCTACCCTCTCCTTAAGCAGCGAAAACTTGCTCTGGCCTCTGAGAAGAACGAGACGCTATCGCGCTACTTCATTTTTTTCATATTTACTTCGTCTTTTATAAATTCGTTTTTAGAGATGACGTTAACGTTATAAACTAACGATTACGTTTTCTTTGTTGCTGTATTTTTTCAATTTTATATTCGGGAAATTTGTTTTCCGAAATAATGGCAATGAAATAAAAAAAAAACATTAAAAAAAAATCCGAAGCAGTATGATGAGAGGAAATGTTTTAAATATTTAAAAAATAATCTCTACTTTTTAATCAATGACCTTTAGGATACCCAGTTGACATTTTTTTAAATATCGATTTTTAGTTTTCGACGCATTATGAAAGTAGTATAACATTTCAAAAATATTCTCTGGAAATTTCAAGTCGATCCGTTCCAAATTGAGATTCCAGAATTCCTTCACCATTTTTGAGACTTAAGGTATGTTTTATCACTATTTTCTGCTGGGCATGGATTTTTTTATTTTTTGTAAATGACGGAAGAATGGCACGGTCTTCTAAACAGGTTGCCGCGGATGTTGTTAGACGGTGTGACACGTACGCGGGATTAATCTAAAAAAAACCAACCAGAATATGAACCAAAAAAGGGAGTAATGTTGAAAATCGATGAAATGATACGCTTTGAAACAAAAAGATTCAATTTTCCGGAAAAAATGGCAACATTTTGCAATAAAAAAAATACTTTGGTTTAAGACTTTCAAAAACATTTAGCGTCATATTTTAAACAATAAGGTTAAAAAGATTTAACCAAATTTATTCAGAATCGGTGGATTAGTTTTTTAGCTATACGTCACGCCAGTTTTGAAAATGCAGTTCAGAAGACCGTGCTATACCTCCGCTATTTTTAAAGATCAATCAATTTAAAACAACCATGTGAATGTCAAATATAGTTATCAAACATACCGTAAGTCTCAAAAAAGGTAAATAAATCTTTCCTTTAAAAAACGAATTATGAAAATCACTTTGGACTGCGTCCATTTTTTCGAAAATCAATATTATATTAAATCCTCCATCCAAGCACTGAATAATTTGATGCAAAATCCGAACCCAGTGGTCAACGCAAAGGACGTTTTTCAAACCATTGTTTGAACATTTAGAATATTTAGAAACACATTTTAATACAAAAATTCCACATGTAATAGGATTTAATACAAAAATTCACACATTCACCCATTTGATACATTTAATACAAAAATTCCAAAAAATACTCAAAACCATCCTCTATAATGTGAAAAAATTCTTAAGGGATTACCCCCACATGCGATTTTGAAAAAATCGATTTTTTCTTATTGCATTTTTTTTAAGTATTAGTATCTGAGAATATGTCCTGAAAATTTCAAGTCGATCCGAACAAAATTGACTGAGATATGAGCGTTGAAAGAGAAGAATCCGTTCTGAAATTGAAACTTTAAACACGTTTTTCTCAAAATGGCATTTCTGAAGTCGGTGACCAAAATTACTCGAACACTAATGAACCGATCTTCTTGAAATTTTGCAGGCTTATTTAATACATAAAAATGTAGTCTTTAATTGTTCGATTTTTTTTTCGAAAAAAATGGCCGTTTTATAGCCAAAAAACGGCCGTTTTTTTCGTTAAAATCGAACCATTAACTTTGACTGTCCGCCATTTTGTAAAAAATGAATAATTTTTAAAATCCTTCGATTAAACACTAGTTTATACTTATATTTGACTAAATCCATCCGCATTTTTTTTTTCAGATGATCCACTTCGCCGCAATGTTGGTCACCGCAAACCGTGTATATAAAAACATTATTTCATTGACGGCCATTTGCCACTAAACAATGTAATATTTTTCAATAAAAAAATTACTGAAAGTTCTTCAAGATGTGTTCTTTAAGATGGTATATTGATCGATTAAAAAAGTTTTGTAGTTTTCTTTAAAAAAATTCATAAAAAAGGCCTTTTTTGCGCTACAAGTGGGGGTAACGCCTTAAGAACCTGCACAAATTCGCCAAGAGAAAAATTCACGAAAATTCCTCTTTTTTCCAGCCACGTGCTAGACATAATCCGTCAACCCAGTCATCACAATACGCCCGAGCAATTGCGTTCGAATGTGTTTGGGTTCGACGGGTGAAAAAAATTAATTTTTCTCAACCGCATCAAGCGTAGGCTCAAAAAGTGCGGCAATCGTAAATGAATGAAGCTCCTTGACAGGTTAAACGCGCTCGTAATGTTGATTCTCATCCGCGCGCGATCTTTCCTCGTTTCATTCGAAACGTCAGTCGCTGAGGCGCGTGGCGAATTGAAGATGGTTTTGATCGAAGTAATTGAACGTTTCCCGATGCTCATAAAGCGATAAGCCAACTACGGCAGTCTACGCGCGCTTGTACCTAAAGAAATAATGGAAGGCTTATGCTCGCGCTTTCCGAGAGATCTCTTCTCCCCTCATTTCTCACAAACTTCCTGAGATTATCAATTATTAAAAACACGTGGGTCCGATTCCGCGCATGCTACGGTCACGTAGCCGGGATCGCTGCACAGTCGCGATTTCTCTCTCATCTCGCCGTTTGGCTTCCACGAAACCTGTGTCGCCTCGGTAGCCCTCCCGATCCTCGTATATAGGGCCTCGAGTGAAACGCGGGCTGAGAAATTCCCCCGTCGCATCCCACGAATTCGATAGCCGTCTATGATTCTCATTTATACGAATATCCGCCGAACGCACGTGCGATCTCTCAATGGTGCGTATAACTGCGCGTGCAGTTTTTCAAAGTGCATCCGAGACGAAAATCTGAGGGGAAAAGGGACTGATCTGGATGAAGCATTGGTGGTATTTTGGGATACTATGTTATTGGATTTCTAATGTTCGTTTGCATGCGTTTGCAACCTTTTCCAAACGCTGCCAGTTCTAGCCTACAGCTGTCACTTGGCTATTTTTGGTTTTTAGAGAACCCCAAGGGTGTTGTGCAGAGCCACCTATTTGCTGGATCTTCCACTGTATCGCATTTGCACGAGGGCACAGGGAAACTGTGGAAAACCTGTGCCCATACAGGCAGCTGTACTTTTACTTAGAGTTGCGTCTTCAATGGAAAATCAGTAAACTGCCTGTCAGTAGTTGGTGAGCAAGCCAGTGCGCCGACAAGCGGCCACCCATCAGAGTATTGGCCCAGACTGGTGCTGCTCGACACGGGAGATCGTAGAAGCCGCACTAGATGATGGTCCACTACTGTCGCTCCAACAATTAAAAAACTTCTCACAGTATATCGCTTTACGGAGAAAAAAAACCAATTGAGTCAAAAAAATATATTGGGTGATTCAAATAAATGTCTGATCGCGGAGTGCCACCGATATATGAGATTGTTACAATACTTTAAAATATTGGAAAACGTGATTGATTCAAATGAAATATTATTTCATTTGGAAATCTCGTCTGTTCTCTGAATATCTACATTGTTCTTCAAATAAAATTATATTCTATTGAAATCGTTCTATATACAATCCGCTGATGTATGGATGAAACAATTAAGCGGTTGCTACAACATTTTTTATTTCGTACCAAAATATAATCAATGGAATTTATTATTTCTTTACTATATCGAAACGAATATACCATGAGACGTAAGTTTTTCAATTTGATTTAAATCTTAAATAAACGTGAGCATTAGAATGATCACACACGATAATGGTGGAGAGCATATCAGATATCCAATGGCATATTGATGGAGGAAATATCAGATATTCAACTAATAAGAACAGACACTACACTTCGATCTTAGCCACAGGCCAAGAAGCGATGCTCTTTAGAGTTTCGACGGCGTTTAAGTAGATTTTCGGTTCGCGCTACGCTTACGAGAAACGAGCGCGCGTGCGGCTTCTAGCGGTTACTCCGAGAACTACGGGTTTCCTCACACCTATAATTTTTTCAACCAACTGCACAAGAAACAAATTTTATTTTCGCATAATTTTGTAACCAATTCAGACATTTGCTTAATATTTTTCAATCAAAATAAAACATTAATATTTTAACGAATAATGTACTTGAAAATCAATATCGGATATGGTGAAAAAAAATAAAATAACATAATATAAATAAAACATAAAATAAAATATAAAAATAAAATAATCAATAGAAATTTGATTTGAGTCAAACGAGTGAAATTCAATTTTTCTTGTATACTCGAATCATCAATATTCATGTTATGAATTGAAACGCTTTTTTTGTTCGTTGCAGAAAATGCATTCAAAACTATATAATTTGTTCGCGATAGTTTTTTAGATAGTTTCAATAATATATTGTTCTCGACTAACAATGTATCTTTTGAATAAAAAAAAACTTTCAATTTTATCATGTTATTAAAGTCAATAGCGTTTTGTTTGGACTAAAAAATCCGAATATTTACACCAACAATTTTACAATTGAAACAACGAACTTTCATTCAATAACACCAATGACATTGGATCAATGATTTTTTTCTCAGTGTTGCTTCGAGTCACCTGAGTCGTTTTCCTTTAAACTTCCTGAAAACCAACTCCATCAGCATGTCCCTCATCCAAATGAGAATCCTTGGTGTTCCTTCCCAAATAGGGTTTTACAATCGGCACAGTAATGGCCCACGACTGGTTGCCAGAGAACAAACGATGGCGCGGTAATGGCTATACAAACGGGCCAGATCCGCACCATGCATGGTTGGTAATGGTAAACCATGAATGGCTGCTAAGACTGGGCCAACTATCATACGCCCATATTGGCCCAGCAACAGCTGCCGGATCTTCTGCCGGAAATGAAAAACAAAAAATTGACAAATTATGAATATAAAAATTCTAGTAGTATCTTTTTTGTTTTCTTCTGCTTTACTTATGTCCATGTACATAGAATAATTGCATTAAAAACGCTTTCTGCATTGTTCAATTTTTTACCTTTCATCGGGATCGAACCTGCGCCTTTCGTTCTAGTGTCGAGCGCTCTACCCACTTAGCCATTCTAACACTTACAGAATTCATCGTTTGGTCGTTTCTTACTTTGATGCCGATAATTTTATTCGTGACATTAAAATTTACTGACAATTTTTTTGGTCCATTTAGGCTGTAAAAATAACTCGCTCGTTTTGGGTGAAGTTCCGAAAAGCATACTCCTCTGATCGAGCTGAAATTTTGCACCGAACTTCCTCTTATTATCCTAAGAGAAACTGTTAACGGATTTTTGACGACTAGCAATAGTTTTCCATATATCGCATTGCAAAGTTTATTATTTCACGCCATACGAGTATATCTATTTATCCGATAGACACCCCCCACTCCTCCGGCCGCGCTGCTTCCTGGCAAACAGTGTTCGCCCGTATGTGCATATCACTTGCCATGTGGGATGGCTTTGTTTGGGTTTATTTAATATAGTAGAAGCGCAGTACAATAAATAATTTTCAATATACGATATATCGAAAACTATTGCTAGTCGCCAATATCCTTTTAAAGGTTCTTTTAAAATATTGAAAAGAAGGTCGGTGCAAAATTTCAGCTTCATCAGTGGGATATGCTTTTCGAAACCTTATCCCTTGTTTTTACGTGTTAGAGTTTAACGACCTGCATTTGCAAAACGCCCAAAAACAAACCATCAATGGCTGGAATAGATCTGGCAAGCCGTTCATCCGTCTACGATACCCCAATGCTGATCGCCATATTATCGGTGCGATGGTATTGGCCCACCAATGGCTGGCATAGATCTGGCAAGCCGTTCATCCGCCTACGATACCCCAATGCAGCATCGCCATATTATCGGTGCGATGGTATTGGCCCACCAATGGCTGGCATAGATCTGGCAAGCCGTTCATCCGCCTACAGTACCCCAATGCTGGTCGACGAATTATTGGCCGATTATCAGCAAACCGTTTAATGGCTGAATGCTGGCATTTTTGTTACGACAGGCGACCCTATATGGGTTCTTCCGCTCTGATTATTTTTCTAATGGACAAAACCGTTCCTGTAAATTCGACCAACTCCCCGGGAGTTCCATTGTTCCCAATTCATTCGTTTTTGGCGGTCGATGATTTATGCAAAATGGAGGACGGGGCTGCGCAGGAGCATGTGGGCAGCTGGAAAACTTTGGCAATAATGGTAATTGCGTTATTAAAAGTATCAGGGTGCCCGTGAAGTGGGGAGGAAACGAGCAGAAGCGAAACTACGTGTATAACGAGTGAAGGGGCTATCAGAAATGGACAGGGGTCAGGGAAACGAGCGTTTGACCCTACAGTGTACCACGGGAACGACAATGAGGGAACTTGTGCTAGGAGTGCTCCTGCGTGTATTGCCGTATAGACCCATGCATGTGTCACTCGATTTCTCACTCGGACATCCACACATGTACGCGTATACGGAATGTCCGAGCGAGAAATCGACCGGCAGCTAGAATGGTATAAGAAACGCGTGGGTGAATAGTCGAAGCCGTCATACGTCATTAGTCCGAGGCTTTTGGGCCTCGATGTTGCAGCTTTGCTTCGACGAACTGCCGCAGTGGGAGTTGGGGAAATCGCCAGATGCTCATCCGCGCCGCGCGATACGCGCGAAAACTCTGCAAAGGAAATAGACACGAAGGGTCGAAGGGGAGAGCCAGCTCCAATCGACAGCTCCATATTTCGGAACGGCACTTTTCCCTTCGACTCATCTTTTGTTTTCGTCGATGTACATTTATGGACCTCGGCTGCGGAAGGGTCCAGTCTTTCTATCGCCCTTGTATTCACGTTGACTAATTTCGCATTCAACTTTCGAGTTCTTTGATTTTATGGAAATTCAATATGTGGAGCGTGACATTCGCTCGATGGAAACATATCATTTGAACATTGAACTACATTCGATTTCCAGTTCTCATGCAAATCTGAACTAACCTAAACTCGACTTTGGGCACTTGTAGCAAGACCACAACTCACAAGGAACATGACTTTGGTGTCCTCCTCCAATTTTGTTGAAACTTTTTGATGTGGAAGAGTATCAAAAACTAAGAGACACGTATTTTTTTATCGGCGGAAAAAACGGTTTTAAGGGGTGAAACACACCCTCAAAAATGGGGATGTTTTTCGTTTTTCGTCGATAACGTTTTAAGGATCGCCTACACCTAGATGGTCGAGGTCGAGGATTTAGAAGCTATGAACATTCCGTCGACCGTAGAAGACCTACACTCTGGGCCTGGTATCGATGATTCCATGCAAGTTGACAAATTTCATGATTTATCCATTCCCAAATTTTCAAACGCGTTTTTCTCAAAACCACGTTTTTCAAATCGGTACCCAAAATTTCTCGAAAACCAATGAACCGATTGCCTTGAGGTTTTTTGTGGTTATTCTATACACCATTATCTAGTACTTGTCATAGGATTTTTTTTCCGTTACTTAGTTTTTGTTTTATAGGAAAAATAATAACTAATTTTTGGCCCAAAAATCACTATTTATGTTCAAACGTCCGCCATTTTGTCATAAATCGATATTTTTAAAATCGGCTATGACAAGTACTAGATTATAGTATCTAATTTAATAATCTTTTTGGTTTTTTTTTCAGACGATTTTCGAAGAAACGCCAGTGGGTACCGTACACGCAGATTTTTTTACGACGCTCCAAGGATCATACAATATCCTTGTATATTTTTAATATTTTCAAATAAAGAAAATTAAACATATTTTTGAATGTATATACTTTTAGATAATTTAAACTCCAAGCCGAAATTTCAAACAGTTTTCCTTGAAAAAAATCACAAAAATGACCTTTTTTCCGGCTCCTAGGTGTATATCGCCCATTAACGATACGAGATATAAAAAGAATTTCAAATTACAACAATATTTATTTTTTTGTGTACCATACATTGGAGATGAAACGATAACGTTATGGACGAAAAACAAAAAACACCCGTATGTTTTAGGTTGCGTTTCGCCCCTTAAAACCGTTTTTCCGCCGATAAAAAAATACGTGTCCCATGGTTTTTGATACTCTTCCACATAAAACAGTTTCAACAAAATCCATATTATTGGATATTATCCAATTATAGTGCCTGTCTGTACGTTTTTTCAGGCTAACATTAAGCTGGAAGCGTTAGATTCGATGCTATGACGGTATCTTTCATTTTTGGAAGTCAGGAGCTCAGACCGAAAGGCAGACAATTCGGTCTGAGCTGCTGAGCAGACACTGTACCCAACCAACTTCAAGTCTCGAGTCCCTTAATCAGGACCAATTTTTCGTCAAAAATTCCAACATGATTGAACTCCTTCATTCTTACCCGGTATCCATTGGCTCGCGACCTCATCACGGCTGGGTTGAAGTGCTTCCACCAATAATATGGAAATTGGCATAATTACGCGTAAAGTATAGCGGGGCGGAGAGGACGCGGAGGAGGCTACGGTCTCCGGAGAGTAAAGCTCGATCCTCGGGTCAATTCTCTAGACGAGGTGATTAGACAGTGGCAGAGAGAAAGGGAGAGAAAGAGAGAGAGAGAGAGAGAGAGAGAGAGAGAGAGAGAGAGAGAGAGAGAGAGAGATACACACGATTGTTCCCGCAGGGTCCGAACCGATTGGTCGCGGTGGAGTAATGCTTGGACATGTACGAAGCGGTTGAGCAAAGTTGGTTGGTCGAGGTTAAAGGGCGTATAGAGAGGAGAGCATATAGGGTCGATCGGGTTCAACATTCATACACCCACACACGTACATATCGTTAGGACGGACAAAGGGCGCAACCCGAACGACTTTGCGTATTGAATCGCGCGAGCGTTAGAACGTTTTGTTTGTCAGTCTTCAATCTATATACACATATGTATCGCAGACTACTGTCCATCGCGTTAGGACTACATCACTTCGAATCGCCATACAGTGCAACTGCGTACTTCGAAACGCTACGTGTACTGCTTGGCTGCTGATGATGATTGCGAGCCCACATGTTCACGAAGCTCACGCTCATCAACTAAACTCGGTCCCAGGGGTTTAAGAGGGGAACGAGGCTGGAGGGGATTCAACGTGGAGAAAGACGACGAAGGGGGGCGAAAGCTCGACGCACCCACACACAGTTAGGGAAGTAGCAAATCGGTTTGGTTTAAGGGAAGGTGGGGCAGATGCTACTCGATTTTCCAGTCCACTCTGAGCGATCAAGCCCTCATAGTATGACACGAAAAGGGAAGAGAGACAGAGAGAGAGGACAGGCTGGTACTCACACGGATCTTCAGCCGACGAGTAGCAGGACACCCTTGACAAATCAATTCGGACATAATGCTGTAAACACGATGGGCCCTGAGAGGAGAAAACTACTGAGGGACAGAGGAAAGCAGGCAAGCTGAAGCGGAAAGCATGACGGAGATAGAGGGAGATTCAGACGGAAGGAAGTGTTACTGCCATGTGAGTTTGCACAGTCGATTCTCTCGTTGGATGCTGCCTGGACTCCATCGAAGCCTGAGTGCACCCTCGTATCAATAGGAGATTCCCAACGCACGATGACCATGCCCTCTCATCCTGCAATCAAAGCCAGGATCGACACTCGACATCTTTAATGCCATCCAGAGCACTGTAGCTTATAATTCTATTTGCCCATACTACCCTGCCACATTGTCCATAGATGGAATCAGCCTTTTCGTGCCTCATCGCGCTCCTCATTTTTTACCATGCCAGCAGAAGTCGCTCGCTTCTGCATCACTTGGCGAACTTTGGCCAGAAAGTTTTGAGCCCCTGAAGATAGAATATTCGACGAGAACGAAGGAGGCGAACGGAAGCCAAAAAATCTTGAGAAGCGGTTGGGTATGAAATATGCAAGTCCGCACACGGACCGGGCACGAAGATGTCCGAGGAGCAACGGGATTTGCGAGACGTGTAGGATAAAGGAGAGTAGGATAGATGGCTGGAGGAAAGAAGAGCAGTGATTACCTACCCCCTGAGTCCAGCCAGGGATGCTCTTTATAACTATATAGGCCCGGGGATACACACGTATAGAGACGATCGGACCAAGTTCAATCCGTAGTGCAAGAGCCAAGCCATCGAATGGAAGCCAACGGAATATAAATAATTCAGGACACCGGATGCCCCACGGTGGCAACTTTTAGCCGATCGAATGTGGACTCCGTAGCTTCATCGTCGTCAAGGCAAAACTCTCAGTTATCGACTGCGTATTGAAAAGTATCGATAACTTGAGTAGAAACTCAAGTTATCAATACTTTTTTCCCAAATTCTTGGACGAACAAGATCTTCCGTAATTTTGCAGAACCCAGACATGAAAGCGGTGGAAAGGGATCGCCAATGTCCAATGGCTGTTGGGTAGACTGTCTTCTGAACGTTGCGTTCAAAAGACAACTATACTTTCATACCAAAACTTTCAAAAGAACTTCCATACCACTTTCATACCAACAGCTAAGCAGTTGCTTGGCGCATTCTTCGACTGACTCGAGAGCACGTCAATTGAAATTGCTCGCCTCTATTGATGAATCACATTCCATATGAAGACACCAAGACACTTCGTGTGATCTGCTGGAAATGTGGAGCTTTGCTTCATCCTGCGTCAGGATCGTATTGCCACTTGACATAGAGCACGTGAATACGCAGCGAATATTTTGATTAAAGAGTTTGCCGACTGCACATCAAACCCCTGCCCTCTATCAGTGCTACCCATCAGAACAGATTCATCCGAGTTTCGGTCACGGCATTTTCTTTCATCTCTTGTACATCGGACGGAAATCGTGCGAGCTCTCCACGCTCCCGGCTGCCAGTTCAAAAATAACTTTTTTTTTGTAGTCCAGCGATGAACGTCGAAGAGGCACTCGAGAAACACATTTTCGGGGCGAGTGCAATCGCGAAAATCTCCGGTTCAACTGGAGCGAAAATGTATTGGGACATGGGTGAGGGTCGCTCGAACGCGTTCCGAACAACCAAATGAAACGCCGGACAGCTCGCAAAGGACCGAAATCACGCGATACATCGCCGAATCAATTTTCTCACTGTGCCTCATGCACGTTCGTCCCTGATCGCCAGAATCAAATACACCAAAGGTCAGCATCGGAAT
This sequence comes from Ophion slaviceki, assembly GCA_944452715.1. Taxonomy (NCBI): domain Eukaryota; kingdom Metazoa; phylum Arthropoda; class Insecta; order Hymenoptera; family Ichneumonidae; genus Ophion; species Ophion slaviceki. The sequence goes on from OX101791.1 coordinate 31,639,079, forward strand.
CAAGTATTTTACAAGTCTGACTGTTCGTGCCATGCATTTGGCGAATGGCTTTTATTTTTGCAGGATCGAGTGAGACCAGCCGATTTTGTTTTTATCGATCGCTGTCACGTTTGGGAGGCAATTGATGGACGTTTTACTTTCGTTCCGAATAATCATCGCTATGCCTCGCCACGCGATATGATCCGAGAAATGTAATTTCATAAGTGGAAGGTAACCCACGGATTAGATAGGACCAATGGCGAGGGTATTGACCAGCAACCCGTAGAACTCGACACCAGCATAGCCGGCTGCATATGTACATGGGAAAAGGACATTTTGAACCCGGTATATCGATCTAATGTTGGTTATCAGCACATTTGGGTGTTTTGAGAAAAGTCCTTGAATTTTTGTCAAACGGATCGTTGATTCAGGCTACTAGTCTGGTAGTTGAAATTACCCTTATTGGAATGTACTCGCATTGATCCAAAGATGATTTCGAACACATTGGGGTTTGTAAGTAGTATAACAGGACTGATTCTAACCCAGGGATCTCAGGGGGGAGCGGGGCGGGGGGGCTCCAGCGCGGGGGACCGAGGGCCGACGTCACGCGGCAGGGAGGGGGAAGGCGCTGCAGAGGGGGTCTAGCACGTGGTAGCCGGGAGTGGGGGTGTGACGTCACACGGCGAGGGGGAGGGCAGCAATGCTAACTGTGAAGGGGAGGGGGCGGTGAATAGAACGAGACAACAATCATAATTAGCAAGTACTTATTTTTTTTCTCATATAAATTGCATACAGAATGGTTGCAATAGAACATTTTCATCAATAATGGAAGAATTTTAAATACAAATGATCAGAGTGTGTTATACATAATACCGCGCGCGAGCGTGTGTGTGTGTTTGTGTGTGTGTGTGTGTGTGTGTGTGTGTGTGTGTGTGTGTGTGTGTGTGTGTGTGCGTGCGTGCGTGCGTGCGTGTGTGTGTGTGTGTTTGTATATGTATGCGCGTGTGTGTTAAAAAATGAAAAAGAAAATTAAAAATCGACGTCGATGCAATCGTTCTGAAACAAACAAAACATGCATTTTTGTCTCATTAATCTATGTGACACATTGACATTATTTACAATGATACCGAAGTTGAATGGGAATACTTACAATTAGCTCGGTATACATTTATGCAGGTGGTACACATGTCAGGTGGAATTATTTGGTGCAGTGGATCTCGACAGTCGTTGCAGAAAATTCCCCTCATCTCAGCATAGCGTTCGCGATAGTGACCGCACACTCTTATTGCTTCTCCAAACGCGTCTCGTGCGTGGAAATAGCACGAAGTGCAATACTTCGCTTGACCATTTGTTGTGAAGTAAAAATAATTCACACAATATTTGACGTTCTGGTCGAGAAGATAAATTTGAAGCATGTCCATTCTATTTTCCCGCACATCGTGGTTTTCACCATCAGATCCACTTTCATACGCAGAATCTACCGATTCGATATCACTTTCCAGATCGTCTATATCCATAACGTCTATTTCATTGTCATCGTCGTCGACGATATCAATCACATCAACTTCACGGATTTGATCAGCCATTATTGCACTTTTCTTTTTTTCTACGGCTCTTTCGTTATTAAACGCGCCTCGGAGGTTGGAGACTGGAATGGGGAAAAATCCTGTCCCGATTCTTTCTGAGATTTCGATTTTTGGATCTCTATTGGGATGCAGAATGGTGGGGATGGTATTGCTCGAATTTTTCCATACTTCAACACTAAGATATGCAAACGGTTTTTCTCCTCAGCCTGTAGGAAATAGGAGGATGGGTAGGAAAAAAAATGGCCTTCTACGATGTCGAAAGATTTTTCTCAATGTTTTTTTCTTCCTTGACTGTCGGCAAGGGTGTTGATGCACTGTAAAAAAAAGTGACCCTACATCGTGGAGGCGGAGGCCGACCAGCTAGGACGCATCTCAAGTGTTGAAGTTTACGATCTCCGCAAAACCACGTTTGAAAACAACGTATGGAGACCCATAAAAGTGGTTTCTCATAGCGAACATCCCAGTATTTTGGGATTACGGATTGCTATGCATGCACGGCTTGAGCACAGACGTCCTATCGGTTTGCATATATATATATATATATATATATATATATATATATATATATATATATATATATATATATATATATATATATATATATATATAGTATGTCTCTCTCACGCCTCTGACACCATGTTGAATATTTGGTCTAGATATCGAATAGCGTTTAATGTCAGTCAGCAATACGTCACGTCCTTAAAAACTCGTAAAATCCCGCACAGGCCCTACATTGATCGCTCTATTTTTTTTTCTGCTCTCCGACTCTATACGAATGGTGGTATAAAAAAGCCTGAGAGGGGAGGCGCTAGACTTCTAATATAATGATAAAGAGGGAAAATATTTTTTTTTTCTTTAAATTGTGGAACGTTGTGATTGCTGCTGCTCGGAAGTTTTAACACTTTGAATGGAGCAGTCAACAAACCAACATCGTTTTTTTTACTTCAACAATTTTTTCAAACTTATAAATATGTGTAGCATCGTGTTAGAACAAAGACTACGAGAACAAGCTATACTCATAAATTCGGTGGAAGAGTACAATGTGTGGGAGCAACAATACAGTGAATTAATTGAATCGTTGGAGAACCAAAGTCGAAATAAACGTCCGCGATTGACAATTTGCAATCGCCAATCATTAATCGCTCAGATAGCGCGACTTGAAAGTTTGAAAAATTCGATACGTCAACGTTTTGTTCATGAGGGGGCTGGATGTAGTGCGCGAGGAAATGGTTTGATTTGGCGGAACATTGACACGGCATTCGAAAGTCGCATACTGACTGGTGCAGTAATTAACCGCAACCATATTGAACCACGTCAATTTCTCAAAGATGCCCGAGACATAGTGCTTTTACATGTGAAAAACATCATTGAACAACATTTTAGTGTAAAGGTTAATACCACGTTCAATGGTGAGTTTGTGGCAGGTGATAAGCACGCAAACAAAAGTGTCAATACAAAAAACTTTGAACTTTTTCAAACATCTGATTTAGATGAGTGGTATGAACAACGCGTTGTCGAACCCACTCTAGCATCCCTTGACGAATTTCAAGAACGCGATAGTGGCTGGACCTTGTTAAAAATTCTAAATTTAACCATAAGTGTGAATAAATATAATCCAATGCGTGCCGGTTGCCACCTTAAATTGCCACAGGAAGTAATGACAAAGCGCGCAGTAGTAAATATAAAGTCCAATGATAATGCGTGCTTTGCGTGGTCCGTGATCGCGGCTCTATACCCTGCCGAACGTAAAAGTGATCGTGAATCTTCATATCCACATTTTTCGACGGTTTTAAATCTGCAGGGTATTGCCTTCCCCGTGACTCTAGAAAAAATTAAAAAATTCGAACAACAAAATAATTTATCAATCAATGTGTATACCATCGAGAAGAAGAAAACCCTTCCAATACGCATTAGTGAGCACAAAAGGGATAAGCACATAAATTTGCTGTACCTTCAAGATCCATCAGACACCAATGTTTTACATTTTGCGTGGATTAAAAATTTATCCAGGCTGGTGAGCTCGCAACTTAGCAAACTGGGCGATCGAAAATATATCTGCGATCGGTATGTAAATCTAAAATACAATCAAATATGCGACATTCTTATATATTTCAAAAAAAAAAAAAAAAAAAATCGGTCGAATAAAAACAATTAAATCTCTTTGCACAGGTGCTTGCATTACTTCAGTTCGAATGTGAAACTAGAATCACACACCACGGATTGTGGAAAGCTGAACGACTATGCCATTCAGTTGCCACGTGAAGAGGACAAGTGGCTCACTTTCAGCAACTTGGATCGGAAGCAGCGTCTCCCCTTCGTTGTATACGCAGACCTCGAGTTTGTCTTGTCGAAAACCGACGATCCAAATAGGTATCAACATCACCAAGTATTCAGTGCTGCGTATTACATGCATTGTTCATATGACAATTCCCTGTCCACATATCAGTCGGCTCGCAGTGATAATTGCATTTCCTGGTTCGTTCAAGAACTGAAAAGTTTAGCTATTCGCGTGAAAACTATTTTATGTACTAATGTCCCCATGATACATTTGACACGCGAGGAATGGGCAGAATTCCGTCGCGCTACGCACTGCCACATATGTGAGAAAACATTTACGCAAGGCGATACACGTGTTAGAGATCATTGTCATTTGACTGGACGTTATCGAGGCCCCGCGCATTCGAACTGCAATTTGAACTTTCAGCAATCCTTTTTCATCCCCATCGTATTTCACAATTTATCCGGATATGATGCGCATTTCATTATTAAGGAAGTGGCTACAGCTTTCGAAGGGAGTGTCGAAGTACTTCCCATAACAAAAGAAAAGTATATTTCATTTACGAAAAATGTGAAACTCACGAACGATACGCGAAATGACATCAAATTGCGATTTATCGATTCATATAGATTTCTCAATACTTCTCTCGATAAATTGGCATCGTTTCTTACCAAGGATAAACTAAAAATTTTGAAATCTTCAATTCCTAACAATCAACAATTCGATTTATTGACACGCAAAGGTGTTTTCCCATATGAATATGTGGATGATGTCAGTAGGCTGCAAGAAACGTGTCTACCGCCAATTGACTCATTTTACAGTTCATTGAGTGGTGGCACTGTAAGCGAGAGCGACTATACACACGACTATGCATACGAGTATTAGATTCGAATTGCTCACTGACATTGACATGGTCATGTTTATCGAACGTGGTATACGTGGCGGACTAAGTCAATGTTCGAACAGATATGCCAACGCGAATAACAAATATATAGACTCACACGATCCATCTAAAGCTTCATCGTATCTTATGTATTTCGATGTAAATAATTTGTACGGCTGGGCAATGTGTCAATTTTTGCCTTATGCAAATTTCAAATGGGTCAACGACCTGTCAAATTTTGATGTATCATCGATCTCAAACGATTCGCCTACGGGCTACATTCTCGAGATAGACTTGGATTATCCACAAAATTTACACGATGCACATAGCGATCTTCCGTTTTGTCCAACGCGTGGAAAACCACCCGGTAAGCGGCAGGACAAGTTGCTCGCAACTTTGTATAATAAAGAGCGCTATATTGTACATTACCGGAATGTTCAGCAGTGTCTACGCCATGGGCTCCGTATAACAAAAATCCATCGAATATTGCAATTCCAACAATCTCCATGGTTACGGTCTTACATCGAGCTAAACACGCAATTCAGAACCATGGCGAAAAATGATTTTGAAAAAAATTTATATAAGCTGATGAATAATGCGGTATTTGGCAAAACGATGGAAAACGTTCGAAATCACGTTGACGTGAAACTGTTGACAAAATGGGAGGGGAGATATGGTGCCGAGGCGATGATTGCGAAGCCCAACTTTCACAGTAGGAGCATCTTTTCCGAAAACTTGATTGCCGTTGAATTGCGTAAACTTGAAGTGAAATTCTACAAACCAATATATGTCGGTATGTGCATACTCGATATATCGAAAACGTGTTTGTACGAGTTCCACTATGATCATATGGCTCCGCTGTATCGTGAAAAATGTAAGATAATGTACACCGATACCGATAGCCTTATCTACCACATCGAGTGCGAAGATGTATATGAAGGTATGAAGCAAACTATTGTCCGGTTCGACACGAGTGATTATCCCATCGATAATGTTTTCGATATTCCATTAGTAAATAAGAAAGTACCAGGTCTTATGAAGGATGAAAACAACGGTGCTATAATGACTGAATTTGTTGGACTTCGGTCAAAAATGTATGCGTTAAGAGTAGATGGTAAAAAGGATACCAAAAAAGTTAAAGGTGTAAAGAGTGGCGTTGTCGCAAGAACAATAACTTTTGATGATTATATGGAGTGTTTAAATGAGGAGATTGAAGTGTGTCGGAGCCAAACGTGTATAAGATCCACACTGCACGATGTATATACTATTCGCGAAAGAAAAATTGCTCTTAGCCCACACGATGATAAGCGATATATCACACCCAATAGCACAAACACTTTACCATGGGGACATTACAGAATACCATTTTAACACCGATATATTCTATAACATCGCAATCTTTTTTTGTATATTTTTCAACTGGTAGAAAATAAAGAAGAAAAAAAAACATTACCCTTTGTAATCCATATATTCATTCAAACTATTTTCCTCCATATTTTCGTGACGCATTGTTCAGGGAAAAAAAGATTCAAATGCGAGGAGCAAAAAAAAAGAGCTACCCAAGAGACACATGATGCGGTGTCGGGGAAGACGAACTCTTCAAGAACATACGCAAAGAAATGAATGAGAGTAATCAGTTGTTGGTTAATGGACTTGAAGCTACGATGAGAGACATTGCAAAAACACTCGAGGTCGATGTCAAAACTCTACAAGATTTGGTGATTCGTAATTCACGCACCATTGCTGCACTGGATGCGCGACTGAGTGGACTAGAAAATGAACGAGAAAAAGAGCGCTCTCGTGCTGGAACTACATAGGCCTGCTCGACGAAATTATCCTCGTCGACATGTGGACATCCGTGGTTTGGACGAAACCTGGCATGCTGATCTCGTCGATATGTCATCATACGCGCGTGAAAACTCCAAACATAAATTTCTCCTCACCGTCATCGATACTTTCTCAAAATTCGCCTGGGCCGCACCAATGTTGAGTAAGAATGGCAGAGATACAGCAGCCGCAATGAAGTCGATAATCGATAAGGGAGGACGGACACCACAGAACTTGCATGTCGATCATGGAAAAGAATTTTATAATTCCACTTTCAAGTCTCTAATGGAAAAGCACAATATTAACATGTATTCAACGTATAGTAATTTAAAAGCATCCATTTGCGAGCGTTTTAATCGTACACTGAAAAACAAAATGTGGAAGCAATTTAGCCTTCGTGGTAATTTTAAGTGGATCGATATTCTTGATAATTTAATTGTCGAGTATAATGACTCTGTACACCGTACAATTAGAATGAAGCCAAGGAATGTCAATGTCGGTAACGAGAAGAAAATATTGCGACAAGTTTTTAACAAGACTCAACCTCCAATGAAGAAGCCACCAAAATTCAAAATTGGCGATAACGTGAGAATCAGCAAATTTAAGAGTGTATTTGAAAAGGGTTACACACCAAACTGGACAACGGAAATATTTACAATATATAGCGTGAAAAACACAAGCCCTGTAATGTATAGCCTGAAAGACCATACGGATAAACCTATTGCAGGTGGTTTCTACGAGCAAGAGCTTCTAAAAGTTAAATATCCCGATATCTATCTCGTGGAAAAAGTACTGAAGAAACGTGGCAATCGAATGTTTGTAAAATGGTTGGGTTTCGACAATACCCACAATAGTTGGATAAATACATCTGATTTGTAGCGAACAATAAAAAATCTTTTTTTTTTTTAATTTATGACTCCTTCCTCTCTGCCGAAAGCCCCAACAAGTGGCGGTCAAGTGCTGTCTCCATCTCCGCACGTGCTGCAAAGGATGAAGAGTTCGTCTTCCCCGACACCGCATCATGTGTCTCTTGGGTAGCTCTTTTTTTTTGCTCCTCGCATTTGAATCTTTTTTTTCCCTGAACAATGCGTCACGAAAATATGGAGGAAAATAGTTTGAATGAATATATGGATTACAAAGGGTAATGTTTTTTTTCTTCTTTATTTTCTACCAGTTGAAAAATATACAAAAAAAGATTGCGATGTTATAGAATATATCGGTGTTAAAATGGTATTCTGTAATGTCCCCATGGTAAAGTGTTTGTGCTATTGGGTGTGATATATCGCTTATCATCGTGTGGGCTAAGAGCAATTTTTCTTTCGCGAATAGTATATACATCGTGCAGTGTGGATCTTATACACGTTTGGCTCCGACACACTTCAATCTCCTCATTTAAACACTCCATATAATCATCAAAAGTTATTGTTCTTGCGACAACGCCACTCTTTACACCTTTAACTTTTTTGGTATCCTTTTTACCATCTACTCTTAACGCATACATTTTTGACCGAAGTCCAACAAATTCAGTCATTATAGCACCGTTGTTTTCATCCTTCATAAGACCTGGTACTTTCTTATTTACTAATGGAATATCGAAAACATTATCGATGGGATAATCACTCGTGTCGAACCGGACAATAGTTTGCTTCATACCTTCATATACATCTTCGCACTCGATGTGGTAGATAAGGCTATCGGTATCGGTGTACATTATCTTACATTTTTCACGATACAGCGGAGCCATATGATCATAGTGGAACTCGTACAAACACGTTTTCGATATATCGAGTATGCACATACCGACATATATTGGTTTGTAGAATTTCACTTCAAGTTTACGCAATTCAACGGCAATCAAGTTTTCGGAAAAGATGCTCCTACTGTGAAAGTTGGGCTTCGCAATCATCGCCTCGGCACCATATCTCCCCTCCCATTTTGTCAACAGTTTCACGTCAACGTGATTTCGAACGTTTTCCATCGTTTTGCCAAATACCGCATTATTCATCAGCTTATATAAATTTTTTTCAAAATCATTTTTCGCCATGGTTCTGAATTGCGTGTTTAGCTCGATGTAAGACCGTAACCATGGAGATTGTTGGAATTGCAATATTCGATGGATTTTTGTTATACGGAGCCCATGGCGTAGACACTGCTGAACATTCCGGTAATGTACAATATAGCGCTCTTTATTATACAAAGTTGCGAGCAACTTGTCCTGCCGCTTACCGGGTGGTTTTCCACGCGTTGGACAAAACGGAAGATCGCTATGTGCATCGTGTAAATTTTGTGGATAATCCAAGTCTATCTCGAGAATGTAGCCCGTAGGCGAATCGTTTGAGATCGATGATACATCAAAATTTGACAGGTCGTTGACCCATTTGAAATTTGCATAAGGCAAAAATTGACACATTGCCCAGCCGTACAAATTATTTACATCGAAATACATAAGATACGATGAAGCTTTAGATGGATCGTGTGAGTCTATATATTTGTTATTCGCGTTGGCATATCTGTTCGAACATTGACTTAGTCCGCCACGTATACCACGTTCGATAAACATGACCATGTCAATGTCAGTGAGCAATTCGAATCTTATACTCGTATGCTTCAACATTGCGTCCCATGTATACCCGGGGAGTGAATAGTAATATGCCGGGTCAAGTCCATAGCTCTCAATACAGCTATCTCGGAAATTTTCAAATATGTCAGCTAATAACAGGACATCCGTTTTCAAATATAGATCGCTATATTCGCCTAACGTTTGAATAGAGAATTCCTTCCAGACATTTTCCGTGTGTGTATAGTCGCTCTCGCTTACAGTGCCACCACTCAATGAACTGTAAAATGAATCAATTGGCGGTAGACACGTTTCTTGCAGCCTACTGACATCATCCACATATTCATATGGGAAAACACCTTTGCGTGTCAATAAATCGAATTGTTGATTGTTAGGAATTGAAGATTTCAAAATTTTTAGTTTATCCTTGGTAAGAAACGATGCCAATTTATCGAGAGAAGTATTGAGAAATCTATATGAATCGATAAATCGCAATTTGATGTCATTTCGCGTATCGTTCGTGAGTTTCACATTTTTCGTAAATGAAATATACTTTTCTTTTGTTATGGGAAGTACTTCGACACTCCCTTCGAAAGCTGTAGCCACTTCCTTAATAATGAAATGCGCATCATATCCGGATAAATTGTGAAATACGATGGGGATGAAAAAGGATTGCTGAAAGTTCAAATTGCAGTTCGAATGCGCGGGGCCTCGATAACGTCCAGTCAAATGACAATGATCTCTAACACGTGTATCGCCTTGCGTAAATGTTTTCTCACATATGTGGCAGTGCGTAGCGCGACGGAATTCTGCCCATTCCTCGCGTGTCAAATGTATCATGGGGACATTAGTACATAAAATAGTTTTCACGCGAATAGCTAAACTTTTCAGTTCTTGAACGAACCAGGAAATGCAATTATCACTGCGAGCCGACTGATATGTGGACAGGGAATTGTCATATGAACAATGCATGTAATACGCAGCACTGAATACTTGGTGATGTTGATACCTATTTGGATCGTCGGTTTTCGACAAGACACACTCGAGGTCTGCGTATACAACGAAGGGGAGCCCATGTAGGTTTCGCCAATCGAACCGTAACGGCCAATACTTGGGCCAATGTTGGCGGGGCGATGATCGATTACCCAATTGTACGCCAATGCTCGGCTGAGTATTGACTAGCCAACATTGGTTTGCCGATACGAGGCCAATGTTCGGCCAAATATAGACTCGCTAATCATTGGCTTGTCGATACGAGGCCGATGTTTGGCGAAGTATAGACTCGCCAATCATTGGTTTGCCGATACGCGGCCAATGTTCGGCCAAACATAGACTCGCTAATCATTGGCTTGTCGATACGAGGCCGATGTTTGGCGAAGTATAGACTGGCCAATCATTGGTTTGCCAATACGAGGCCAATGTTCGGCCAAGTATAGACTCGTTGATTATTGGTTTATCGATATGAGGCCGATGTTTGTCGAAGTATAGACTCGCCAATCATAGGTTTGCCGATACGAGGCCAATGTTCAGCCAAATATAGGCTCTCTAATCATTGGCTTATCGATACGAGGTCGATGTTTGGCGAAGTATGGACTCGCCAATCATGTTTTTGCCGATACGAGCCCAATGTTCGGCAAAATATAGACTCGCTAATGATTGGCTTGTCGACACGAGGCCGATGTATGGTGAAGTATAGACTCGCCAACGTTGGTTCGCCGATACGAGGCCAATGTTCAGCCGAGTAACGCATGATCGAACCGCAATTCGTACATTGACGATTCATTGTTTCGCGTTGAAGTCATTGAGAGACGAGATAAATACTTTTCACGAGTCCATTGGACATTACTCTTAACAAATATACTACCAAATCAATGCACTCATTGTTGGCCGATTCTCGAACGAGCTCATACGCGATTCTCTGCCGATTTTTATGAACCATCCTACACTGACAGAAAAATTCTATAAAAATTAACTAACCGCGTTTATTTACTTATTTTTTATGTGAATTAACTAGATTTCGTGAAATCATATTTTTTCTATTGCATTCAATTATTGGAATTATTCATTTTAAATATATTTATTTATTGAAATTAAACTTGAACTAATGAACTAATGGTCCGTCTTTATTGCAACACACATATTAAAGGGTTGTGGGGGTGGAGAGGGTGGAGAGAGAGGAATTATATATATATATATATATATATATATATATATATATATATATATATATATATATATATATATATAGGTTATGTTTGAAAATTCTATAACATGTCATTCGATAAAACTCTAATTATCACAATGATATTAACTATTTGATATAGTTTATGTGATAAAATTAATGTTGAGAATCCATTTGGTGTCTCATGCCATATCTGCGATTCAGATGTTACAAGTACTCGGTAGCATAGGGGCAGCATGCTTAGCTATGAGTAGGTAGGTTCAAGGTTCGAGTCCCATATAGGTGAAATATTTTCTTCGAACTAATCGTTTCGAAAGACCAGGTAATGACGAATTACAATACAAAAATAATTAATTTTTTTTGTTAATGCAGGACCAATTTTGTTGATCTATATCGGGTCACAATTATCCGCCAAGATTCGGTCGATAATCGGGCCAAGCTCGAGTGCCAATGATGGCAATCTTAGCGGGGACTTATTGTTGGCCGATTCTCGAATGAAGTCCTACGCGATGCTCGGCCGATTCTCATAAGCCATTCTAGGGCCAATATTGATTGCGAATATCGGGCCGCTCTTATCATCCAAGGCTCGGTCGATGATCGGGCCAAGCTCAAGTGCCAATGTTGGCAAGCTCGGCGTCGAGCATCGGCCAATCGTTGGCCACTACCGATCACCCTACATGGGAGACGCTGCTTCCGATCCAAGTTGCTGAAAGTGAGCCACTTGTCCTCTTCACGTGGCAACTGAATGGCATAGTCGTTCAGCTTTCCACAATCCGTGGTGTGTGACTCTAGTTTCACATTCGAACTGAAGTAATGCAAGCACCTGTGCAAAGAGATTTAATTGTTTTTATTCGACCGATTTTTTTTTTTTTGAAATATATAAGAATGTCGCATATTTGATTGTATTTTAGATTTACATACCGATCGCAGATATATTTTCGATCGCCCAGTTTGCTAAGTTGCGAGCTCACCAGCCTGGATAAATTTTTAATCCACGCAAAATGTAAAACATTGGTGTCTGATGGATCTTGAAGGTACAGCAAATTTATGTGCTTATCCCTTTTGTGCTCACTAATGCGTATTGGAAGGGTTTTCTTCTTCTCGATGGTATACACATTGATTGATAAATTATTTTGTTGTTCGAATTTTTTAATTTTTTCTAGAGTCACGGGGAAGGCAATACCCTGCAGATTTAAAACCGTCGAAAAATGTGGATATGAAGATTCACGATCACTTTTACGTTCGGCAGGGTATAGAGCCGCGATCACGGACCACGCAAAGCACGCATTATCATTGGACTTTATATTTACTACTGCGCGCTTTGTCATTACTTCCTGTGGCAATTTAAGGTGGCAACCGGCACGCATTGGATTATATTTATTCACACTTATGGTTAAATTTAGAATTTTTAACAAGGTCCAGCCACTATCGCGTTCTTGAAATTCGTCAAGGGATGCTAGAGTGGGTTCGACAACGCGTTGTTCATACCACTCATCTAAATCAGATGTTTGAAAAAGTTCAAAGTTTTTTGTATTGACACTTTTGTTTGCGTGCTTATCACCTGCCACAAACTCACCATTGAACGTGGTATTAACCTTTACACTAAAATGTTGTTCAATGATGTTTTTCACATGTAAAAGCACTATGTCTCGGGCATCTTTGAGAAATTGACGTGGTTCAATATGGTTGCGGTTAATTACTGCACCAGTCAGTATGCGACTTTCGAATGCCGTGTCAATGTTCCGCCAAATCAAACCATTTCCTCGCGCACTACATCCAGCCCCCTCATGAACAAAACGTTGACGTATCGAATTTTTCAAACTTTCAAGTCGCGCTATCTGAGCGATTAATGATTGGCGATTGCAAATTGTCAATCGCGGACGTTTATTTCGACTTTGGTTCTCCAACGATTCAATTAATTCACTGTATTGTTGCTCCCACACATTGTACTCTTCCACCGAATTTATGAGTATAGCTTGTTCTCGTAGTCTTTGTTCTAACACGATGCTACACATATTTATAAGTTTGAAAAAATTGTTGAAGTAAAAAAAACGATGTTGGTTTGTTGACTGCTCCATTCAAAGTGTTAAAACTTCCGAGCAGCAGCAATCACAACGTTCCACAATTTAAAGAAAAAAAAAATATTTTCCCTCTTTATCATTATATTAGAAGTCTAGCGCCTCCCCTCTCAGGCTTTTTTATACCACCATTCGTATAGAGTCGGAGAGCAGAAAAAAAAATAGAGCGATCAATGTAGGGCCTGTGCGGGATTTTACGAGTTTTTAAGGACGTGACGTATTGCTGACTGACATTAAACGCTATTCGATATCTAGACCAAATATTCAACATGGTGTCAGAGGCGTGAGAGAGACATACTATATATATATATATATATATATATATATATATATATATATATATATATATATATATATATATATATATATATATATATATATATATATATATATATATATATATATATATGCAAACCGATAGGACGTCTGTGCTCAAGCCGTGCATGCATAGCAATCCGTAATCCCAAAATACTGGGATGTTCGCTATGAGAAACCACTTTTATGGGTCTCCATACGTTGTTTTCAAACGTGGTTTTGCGGAGATCGTAAACTTCAACACTTGAGATGCGTCCTAGCTGGTCGGCCTCCGCCTCCACGATGTAGGGTCACTTTTTTTTACAGTGCATCAACACCCTTGCCGACAGTCAAGGAAGAAAAAAACATTGAGAAAAATCTTTCGACATCGTAGAAGGCCATTTTTTTTCCTACCCATCCTCCTATTTCCTACAGGCTGAGGAGAAAAACCGTTTGCATATCTTAGTGTTGAAGTATGGAAAAATTCGAGCAATACCATCCCCACCATTCTGCATCCCAATAGAGATCCAAAAATCGAAATCTCAGAAAGAATCGGGACAGGATTTTTCCCCATTCCAGTCTCCAACCTCCGAGGCGCGTTTAATAACGAAAGAGCCGTAGAAAAAAAGAAAAGTGCAATAATGGCTGATCAAATCCGTGAAGTTGATGTGATTGATATCGTCGACGACGATGACAATGAAATAGACGTTATGGATATAGACGATCTGGAAAGTGATATCGAATCGGTAGATTCTGCGTATGAAAGTGGATCTGATGGTGAAAACCACGATGTGCGGGAAAATAGAATGGACATGCTTCAAATTTATCTTCTCGACCAGAACGTCAAATATTGTGTGAATTATTTTTACTTCACAACAAATGGTCAAGCGAAGTATTGCACTTCGTGCTATTTCCACGCACGAGACGCGTTTGGAGAAGCAATAAGAGTGTGCGGTCACTATCGCGAACGCTATGCTGAGATGAGGGGAATTTTCTGCAACGACTGTCGAGATCCACTGCACCAAATAATTCCACCTGACATGTGTACCACCTGCATAAATGTATACCGAGCTAATTGTAAGTATTCCCATTCAACTTCGGTATCATTGTAAATAATGTCAATGTGTCACATAGATTAATGAGACAAAAATGCATGTTTTGTTTGTTTCAGAACGATTGCATCGACGTCGATTTTTAATTTTCTTTTTCATTTTTTAACACACACGCGCATACATATACAAACACACACACACACACGCACGCACGCACGCACGCACGCACACACACACACACACACACACACACACACACACACACACACACACACACAAACACACACACACGCTCGCGCGCGGTATTATGTATAACACACTCTGATCATTTGTATTTAAAATTCTTCCATTATTGATGAAAATGTTCTATTGCAACCATTCTGTATGCAATTTATATGAGAAAAAAAATAAGTACTTGCTAATTATGATTGTTGTCTCGTTCTATTCACCGCCCCCTCCCCTTCACAGTTAGCATTGCTGCCCTCCCCCTCGCCGTGTGACGTCACACCCCCACTCCCGGCTACCACGTGCTAGACCCCCTCTGCAGCGCCTTCCCCCTCCCTGCCGCGTGACGTCGGCCCTCGGTCCCCCGCGCTGGAGCCCCCCCGCCCCGCTCCCCCCTGAGATCCCTGGGTTAGAATCAGTCCTGTTATACTACTTTTGTATACAGTTGAGTATGGGGACAATATTTTAGTGTAAGGCCACACCTCGAAGTCTAATGTCTTAAAAATCACATTTTCCATGTATATAGACCATTTTTGGTTTTCCTGATTTTTTGTAAGATTGTACCCCATGAAGAAATATCTACACCAATTTTTAGGTTTTGATCTTTTCTCTTTTAGGAGTTACATTTTCCAAGAAATATCGATTTGAGAAATTTTAGAAACGTTTAAACGCTGATAACTCCTGAACTAATTGAGATATCGACAAATGTCACTATATCATTTGCTTTCATTTTAAAGCACACTTTCGTTAAAAAATATGAAACAATTATCAATGATCAATGTCAACGTTTTTTGGCTTCTAAAGTGAAAACTATTTTTTTAACCAAGATTGCCTCTTTTTATTTTTTTCAAAAAATTCTCTATAATAGAATGACCCATTCTATGATTTTTAAGACTAGTCTCATTGTGGGCCCATTTTTCCTTCTATTTTTCTCCTAATTAATCATATTTTTTTAGAAAACTTTTATCATTTTAATCTCCAACAATGCTATTTATGATTTTGTGATACTCGATTCGGCTTGAGCAGGCCTGAAACAGTTTATTTGTTATTTGTGCTGAATTTAACGCAAAGTAATGATTTTTTATTTAAAATAATTTTTTTCGTTAAATTCCGCACAAACTATTTGATTTTTCATTCAAATGATTTGATTAATAGATTTTTCATTCATAATAATTTTTTTTCGTTATATTCCACACAAACTAAAATACACCGTTTCAGGCCTAACGAAGCCGAATGGAAAACCACAAAATCATTAATAGAATTATTGGGGATTAAAATGATGAGTCTTCTGGAAAAAATATGATTAATTCGAAAAGAAAATAGAAGGCAAAATGGCGCACGATGAGACTAGTTTGAAAAATCATAGAATGGGTCCCTCTATTTTAGAGAATTTTTTGAAATAAATAAAAAGAGGCAATCATCTTTAAAAAAAAACATAGTTTTCACTATAGAAGCAAAAAAACGTTGACATTGATAATTGATCATTTTTTTTCGTATTTTTTAACGAAGGTATGCTTCAAAATGAAAAAAAGATGACATAGTGGTGTTTGTCGATGTCTCAATTAGTTCAGGAGTTATCGGCGTTTAATCGTTTCCAAAACTTCCGAAATCGACATGTTTCGGAAAATGATAACTCCTAAAAGAAAAGGGATAAAAATCTAAAAATTTGTGTGGATATTCCTTCCATGGGGTACAATTTTACGAAAAAGTATCAGGCAAACTCAAAATGGTCGGGGTCACGGGCTAGGTGAAATGGCGTGGAATATCCCATATGTATTGATCATGAGAGTTGGGAATACAGTAGCAACAAATGGCTAGGACACGCCTAGACATAAACCAAACGGAATCGCGTACTAGGTTCGTGCTAAACGTGGATACCTACACCTACACATATATGTATACATGTACACAGACGCACCAACGCTTGTAATTCCAACAGAGAATATACAGTGTGGCCTACACGAACACGCCTCTCCGTCCCTCCTTCGTACATTTTCGGATGAAAATCATAAAGGCGAATGTCCTGTTTCCGCTCAGACTTTGGTGGTCGGATCTCGTGGGCAATATCGAAGTATGCATGGGAGACACTCCGCATGAATTCGTCCCAAGTTCAGCCCTATCTCTCGTGCATTCGTACACAACTCAATAACATTTCTATCTTATTCGAAGAGTTATAAATTTCTTCTTTTTTTAATAATAAATTTCCTCGCTGCTAATGACACTTGAACGACTTATTTGCAACGGACATCAAGCGGCAGCATTCCAGTAATTCAGTTATACCTATTAAGATCGTGAAGATTTGGTTGATGGGTGGAGGGTCTCGAGATCGAGAGATTCGAAATTGCTTGGGGATGAGGGAAGAAAGATTATTAACAATTTTGAGGGTCAGCCGAGAACATTGCGGAAATCCAAGGGTTAATTTTGTCGATACATGTATTCAAGGGTTGATTTTCTTGATGATAAAGAGCGTTTCACATACCTACCAAATTAACAATCAAATTTTCCCAATTCTCTCTTCTGCCTGATGCAAAGTGTCAATTACCTACCTTGCTTTTATTTTAATAAATAAATGCAATGGAATTACATTTCTAGTTTATCGTATCCGCGATCTCTTTCAGCGTGTACGACGCCTGCGCCGCGTGTCCTACACAACCGACGCAGGGCACCCGAATAAAGGATGTACACTAACCGAAAATGGACAGTTCACCGGAGAGAGACAGAGAGATTCAGGGACATCGAGAAAAGAGAATTTCATAGGGTTGGGGAGAGTTTGGTCTCCCAACAGCAGTAGCTGCGGATACTATAACCCTATATATATATATATATATATATATATATATATATATATATATATATATATATATATATGGGTACATATAGAGCAAACCAGGATTAGTGCTGATTGGTCCAGCGTTGGCGTGATTAGAGATGTTATCAGGCAGCTGGACCAAATGCTATCCCTAGCCCTCCCCCCCTCTCTCTCTCTCCCTCTCTCTCTCTCTCTCTCTCTCTCTCTCTCTCTCTCTCTCCTTCCCACTATCTCGTCCACCACGTAGTAACAAGCCGCAGGGACGTGTCCGCATCCTTTCACGTAGCGCATGCCATAGATACCGTTTAAACAAGCGCTCGCTTTATTCTCCATTTTTTAGCGACTGTGTCGATGCCACGATACGAGAATATATTATTTTTCAATTATGTGTCGTTTTAACTCGGCAATCGGTATGCGCAATTTACGATTCCACTATGAGATACGTTAGTACGTGCGTGTGGATGTGCGAACGCTTAAAACTTCAGCAGCGAAGGTAAAATTGCAAATGTTCACTTTTTAATGATTTTGTGAATGAATTATTCTCTAAAGAAAGGATTATTTCGTCCTGAAAATAAAGGATTTCCTAATAGAAAATATTATTTCGCGCTGAAAACAATGGATTTCGTAAAAAAATAATATTTTTTTTCGGAAAATGGGAGGATTTTATTTTAAAAAATATTATTTCGTCCTGAAAACAAAGGATTTCGTAAGAAAAAATATGATTTCGTTCTGAAAATAAAGGATCTAGTACAAAAAAAGATTATTTCGTCCTGAAACAAAGGATCTTGTAAAAAATATTATTTCGCCCTGAAAATAAAGGATTTCGTAAAAAAAAAATCGTCCTGAAAATGAAGGAACTTATTTTAGAAAATATTATGTCGTCCTGAAAATAAAGGATTTCGTGAAAAAAAATAATTTCGTCCTGAAAATGAAGGATCTTATCTTCAAAAATTATTTTTTTTACGAAATCCTTTATTTTCAGAACGAAATCATATTTTTTTTCTTACGAAATTCTTTGTCTTCAGGACGAAATAATATTTTTAAAAAATCCTCTATTTTCCAAAAGAAATTATTTTTTTAACGAAATGCATTGGATCCGAAGGATTTTTCACCAAAAAATGACTATTTCGGGAAATCTCAATTAGTAGAAGTTTGATTGAAAATCCGTCGATTTTATCGGACGGACTCGTGAATGAGATCACTATTCGGAGTGAGCCAATATCCCGGAAACAATCGAATATATCCGGACACGTAAAGTCGATTCGCCAATTAAAGCGAGCACGAATACAACGAGAGCCTCTCTATTATTCCTCGGACAATCCTCAATGGGATATTTTTGGGTTCACTTCGTTAAAAGCAGTTTCAGCTGGAATATTGCGATCTTATCACCATTTCATTCGCACCTGCATGATTTACAGCACCGTAATAGGAGCGACGACAGGTCAATCGAATATTGAATGTTCCGATGTTTCTCCGGCCCCGCGAAATATACTCCGATATTATTAACATCCATGAGAATTCAGAAGTCTTTTCTCCAATCATTCGAACACCTTTGGAAAAAAAAACGTTTCTCGTTTTTTCAAATGTTCGTGGGGTCGTCGAAAAAGAAAATTTCGAGTTCTCTCACGTGATGAAATCGTAACGCATTGTGAGAAAAAAGTACCTGCAGGTGTTAAGTTATCGGTTAAACAAAAGTTTACCAAAGACTTCTGGGTGATGCGGAGTTTTCGTCACGATTTCTCACGAGTTTCATGCTCACAGTGGACCGATATTAAGCGTTGAATTTTTCTCACGAACGATAAAAATGAAACGACTGACCGGTCATCGACTCGCTAAATTTCTTTATGGGGGTCTTAAAAATCGATGAAAATGCTCGACACCCACGCATATATATATATATATATATATATATATATATATCGGCAGGAGTTTTTCCGTCTCTGTATTACGATGACGATAGCACCGCGTCTCGCCTACCAATTAGCAGCTTATCGCTTATAGGTTTTCGATATTTTAGCCCCCGGCACTTTTCGGTAAACATAGACCTGCATCATCGCAGGGGTGAGAGGCTCGTTCGTCGCTCAACTTTTCAAAGTCCACGTTCTACAGTTATACCAAAATACACATAACGCTCCCTCCCCTTCCTCCATATCCCAGGCCAAGGATTGTTGATTTTCAATCGCCACACAGCTAGTTTGCGACTCGGTGATAATTAGTATTGATACAAAAAATATATATAGTATCGACGATCGTTAAACAGCACGAAAAAAAACAGTTCGATAACCAATTACAGGGAGTGGATAAAGTATACATTTTTTTCAATTACTAGAATTCAAAAGTGTTTTACGTATTTTTTTTATTTTTCGGAGATGATACACAAATCGAACCATGTGGAAAAAGAATCTTACAATTTTACAAAAAAAAATTGTATCTCTAGCAAGGTTTCTCATTTAAAAAAAAGAACAACATATGTACTTTTTTTATGCTCAGAAAAAATATACTATACCCGCATAAAAAATATACTTTTTTGGAATTGTCACAAAATACTTTTTTAATCCTCACAAAGAATAGACTCTTTTTAGTGTCACAAAAAAAACGTTTTTTTCGATCCTCACAAAGAATAGATATTTTTATCCTCACAAAAACATACTTTTTTTCAAATTCTCACGAAAAAAATATACTTTTTCGATAATTCTCACAAAATAGATCGTATTTCAAATCCTCACAAAGAATAGACTCTTTTTTATCCACATAAAGTATATACTTTTTTAATCCTCACAAAATACATACTTTTTTTTAAATCCTCGCAAAGTATATACTTTTTGTAATCCTCACGAAATACATACTTTTTTTAAATCCTCGCAAAGTATATGCTTTTTAAAAATCTTCACAAAAAATATCCTTTTTTTTATCCTCACCGTTCACAAGTGTGCCACAACTGTTCATATTTTTCGCAGATGACAAACAAACTGACAAAGCACCACAAATCTTTGTATCCTGAGCAAGTTTCCTCACTAAAAACAATTTAAAAAAAAACATTATCACGAGACTGCACATTTCAAAAATATACCACAAATTTTCGTCTTCTCTTCAAACTCTGAAAAAAAGTCTGGTAGAAAGGATCAGATGAAAAAAAAGGTGCAACACAAAAAAAACGATCTCTGCCCCAACGCAATGCGCGACACGGAAAAAAGGTCCCATAAAATTGTCATCCTAAATGTCCGTAGGTCCGTATGCAGTATCGAACAACTAATTTTGCGAGACGGGCACGAACGAGCCGCAGGAGCGTTCCAAAGGTGCTAATATATACGAGGCAGGTAGAACAAAAGGCCTCACTCGGACGAGCAACAAACGGCGATGTGTCTGTCTCAAGGGTTGCCACACGATGGTGCGCTGTCGGGCGATGCTTCCGCGTACGCCAAGATGGCCAAATGAACAAAAGGGCGTAACTCGCATCACGTTACGTGTTAAATCGGGTGAGTTATCCTCTTTCGCTTCCTATATACGTATAGCTGGCGAGCCATAGGGGGTGTGTGCCATTTGCAACGGTACAGGGGAGCAGAGCAGAGAGAGAGAGAGAGAGAGAGAGAGAGAGAGAGAGAGAGAGAGAGAGAGAGAGAGAGAGAGAGAGAGAGAGAGAGAGAGAGAGAGTGAGGAAACGGAGAGGGTTGAACCTGAGCGGCGGACTGGAGAGCAAGGATATATGGGGAGGCTTTTAGTTTCGTTAATGGGTATCCTCGCAGACCGATAAGTGCCGAGATCTGTCTTTCCATACCTTTGCTTACATTACACCTTACCCGATACTTTTTTTTCGTCTTATTAACGATACTCTGCTGCCACACTTGCCGTTGTTCCCACCAACAATAATCCACGAAAAACCCAACAGATTTGTAGCTCCACCTTATCTACTACGTCATTTTTCCACCAACAATGTCCATCATCCATCCCCAAATTTGACTGGTAATGCCTAGTTGTGACAGCCGAAAACATCTCATTTTTTGGGATTTTTGTTTGGAAAATCGTGATGATAATGTACAAAAATTAGGTATTTGAAAAAGTATCATCTGAAGAACACTGTAATTTTTTGGTGTCAAAATATTTAATTGTAATCGATTTATGGCCGATGTCCGGGAAGAACCTCTCGAAAACGACTTTTACGGTGAACAATGCCCTTTTGAATCAGGATATCTAATATCCAAAATTGAAACAAATTTCATTGGTAGACTAGTTTCTCCTATGATTGATAGAAAGAATTTCCGAAATATCGAATAAAACAAAAATGGCGCGTGTTAAAATTGCGTTTTCATTTTTGCGAAAAAATGGGCATTTTTCGTTCATCAAATCGAAAATATACTCGAAAAAAGCCCTTCGATTTGATACTATATTTTTATATTTAGAAATAACCCTACAAATTTTAGAAAGATCGATGGAGTGGTTTTTGAAACATTTTGCTCGCCGACTCTGAAAATGTACTTTCGAGAAAAAAGCGTTCAGAATTTCGAACGATGCTCCGAACGTTCCGACGGGCGTCAACATAACAGCCTATAAATCTGTCAATTTTCAGCCGAAGATGTTCAGCCGAATTCAAAAACATGAAGATGGCATACTGGGAATATAGAGATGATGTACTATCAAAATATATTGTTTTTGAAAAACATGAAGATGATATACTGTCAAAATATATTGTTTTTGAAAAACATGAAGATGGTGTACTGTCAAATATATTGTTTTTGAAAAACATGAAGATGGTATACTGTCAAAATATATTGTTTTTGAAAAACATGAAGATGATATACTGTCAAAATATATTGGTTTTGAATAAAAGTAATTTTTCGACTTTACAACTAGGCGTAACCCCTTAATTGCTGAGACAAGAGCCATTTCACGAAGCCAGGAGCTTCTGCAACAATCCCGAATTATTTCAATTTGTCGCCAAGCAATTGTACGAGTCCAATCCTTTTGGATGAATCTCATCAGCGTTGGTCGATTTTCTACTCTTGCTCATGCTGAATTATCAGCTGTAGATATATCTGTATATACACAAGAAGATACCGATCACTTTGTCTCCCTAACCGATCGCTAATCGCGCACGTCAATCATCTTGGCCTTTTCCTACATTGAAGCACTATTAGCCACCCCAATGATGAAGCACAAGGAAATTATCCCCCTCGTAACTGACGTTGCACGATTGACGCCCATCACCCCGTACACTTCTTCCTTTTCTTTGCCTTTTCCCTCCTCTATTCCCATACAAAGCGCAATAAAGAATTTTATTTAATTATCGCACTTTGCCGCGAAGAACAAACTTTATCTTTCTGTACTTCCGTACACATCGTGCAAAGCTTTCACAAAATAATGACAATAACAACAATAGCCTTTGTACATTTGGAGTACCATTCACGCAGTTGAATTCCTGCCCTTCTTACATTCCATTTCCGCTGCCCTCCTCCCTTCAACTTCAGTCCTACAAAACATCCAAACCCAAAGTCCCCAACTCCCGAACCACCTCACTGAGAAGGAACATCAATTAAGTGTCCACCTTCGATTTTGTTGAAACTCATATTTGTGGTAAACCATTGAAAACTACTTGACACCTATTTTTTTTATCGGCGACTAAGAACATTTTTAAAGGGAGAAACTACCCCTCGAAGAAAGGCCCTTAATTTAATTTTGTCAAGTCTTCTCTAGTGGATTTTTCATCGGTTTACATTAGAAGAATTTGGGTTTTGTTTCATTCAGATCGGTCGACTGCTTGTGGATGAAACTACAAAATTACCGTCAAATGGGGTTAAATTGACATTAAGGGTAACTTTGACAGTTTTTAGGGCTACTTTAACAGAGCGCCAAAATACCGCCAAAATACGTTTTTTTTCTATTGCTGCTCAAATTTGTTGTTCAAGTTTATTATAATGTTGCTAAAGCTGATTATAATGTTGCTGAAATTGATGTTGATCTCAATGATAACTATAAGACTGATTAATTGCCTATAATAGTACCCTAGGTACTTGATATTTGTATGTAAATTGTTTCCCCAACAAAGATGAGAATTTGGTTGTAAAAAATCGTTGTTTGTCATTTCATTCCATGTATAATGCATAAAGTATCAATTTTTTTATCAAAACGATGTCAAAGCAACTCTCAACCTTTGACATCAGTTGCCTTTCCATGCATTGTCCAAGAAACCCCACACTCGAGGTTACTTTGACACTTTTTTTTAATATAATATTGTGCGGGGGTGGTGGGTTTTGATTTTCTAATACATTTGATAGCTAAAGGATACATGGTTCTATTGGAACAAAAAAATTGGAATTTAGGTTGTTAAAAAAGTTACCAACAAAAAACTGCTAAAACCTCATTGAAGTAACCCCATTTCACGGTATCCCTCGACACGCCTTTCGTTGAGGGGTGGTTTCCCGCCGTAAAACCGTTTTTTCCGCCGATAAAAAAATAGGTGTCAAAATAGGTAACAATATGTAACAAACTAAACTTCTCCTTCGATCGCTTACCATTTTATTATTTTTTAATTTTTCTTCTTGATTCTAGATCGACTGATACACAATATTGTACAAAGAAATATGTTAAAATTTTTGCTTCAGATCACCTGTCCAGGACTTACGACTTCCGCAAGCCAACATTATCATCGCCGGCGCACCGACACACATGGCTCCTCCCACTCCCAGTACCATGTTTTGTCAAACTTAAAAAAACACCATCATGTTCAATAAAGACGGCTTAGTAAACATACCAAATTTCAACATTCCATTTTCAATATTTTCCGCGCAAAAAATTAGTCAAAAATCGAACATTTTTAAGCGCAACGAAGAAGGAACCTCCCTCAAGCTCGCTTGTAGTTGTCATCATTTTTTGGGTTGCAGCAACTGATTCCAGATTTCGCGAGGAAGCTTCAATCCCAGTGTTCCTTTGTTTTTCTCTTCCCTCTGCTCTTCATCCTTCGCACTCTCCGTGCAGTTCCGAATCACCGCATCAGTCCAATGATGTCAACCTTCGGTCCATCTATATACGCTCTATGTATATAACATTTTATCTCCGTGTATAGGTGCATGAACGTACAGGAGGATCCTCATTCCCATATGTTGAGTTGGATATACGCTGCAGTAGGAAAACAGTATATGTGGCATATCCATTGGATAGTAGAGCTATTGCTGCGATACTCGTACGTAACTACATGCAAATGTATATATAGTTGTAGATATATCAGCGGATCTAGGCCCAACCGGACAGAGCTCCACATATACGTATAGACTAACGTGTTCAACGCGCTAACAATTCAGTCGCGGTTACGATGCTATTTAGCTGCTCCGCCACGCTGATTACTCTCTCTCTCTCTCTCTCTCTCTCTCTCTCTCTCTCTCTCTCTCTCTCGCTCCCTCTCTCTCTCTCTCTTGCCTGATGCTGCTACCAGTGATGTTGCCGCTCCCACTGCCAATGCACAGCAAGTCCGCTTGGGATACCGTTGATGCCGCCATCCTGCTGTTGATGCACTGGTATATGCATTGGTATCCCAGAATCAGCGAACGCGCTTCCAATCTCCGACCTATACGTATATGCGTCTGTAGGTGTATGTGTACATATGCAGGATTTAATAGGAAGATCAAACCTCTCCCTCCGACTGTTTCCTGCAACGTTATCTATGGATACTTTGAGGTATCCTCTGCGCCTATGCTGCCGTTAGCGTGTAGACACTCGGCCGTGTGTGCACACGCGGCGCGCACGTACTCGCAGTTGCTTTTGCGGGGGAGTGATGAGGCTGGGGAACTATCGATAGGTCGCGGTGATACAGCTATGCTGTTGGATATATATATATATATATATAGGGGAGACCGGGGCAAAATGGTATAGCAGGGCATAATGGGACCGGGGCAAAATGGGACCGGGGCAAAACGGGTTTGGGGCAAAATGGAATAGTGAAAATTAACACTGCTGGAAAATACGTCATTGGGGCAAAACGGGACTGGGGCAAAATGGGCCGGAGAAAATCAGGCTCCTCAGAAAGAGGCGGTTGGGGCAAAACGGGATCGGGGCAAAATGGGACAGTGGAATAATTCGATGCAGAAACGAAAGAAATGCAAGGGTAAAAAACGAGGGGTAATAAATGAGTGAAAACAGGTTTTATTGAATGTTACACGATATTTGGGTCACACTCTACTTACGATACTATAATTTAACGGTGGCAATGTTTAATTTTTATTGCTTGTTTAAGTAAGCAAATTTTTATCGGCACAATTGTCGCAAACGTACTTGATTAAGTTATCGTCAGCATGGGCACATGAATAGTGGGCCCATTTCTCGCATGAATTACAACGAATCCAGGATTCCTTGGATTTCGAATATAAGCCCCCGCAGAAAAGGCATGATGCGTCATCGTCGGTTGTTATCGACGCCGCTGGATTTTTCTCACGAAGTTCTCTGTAGATACTTCATTTTTGTGTGTCCCATTTTGCCCCGATTCCATTTTGCCCCAATTTGAGATTCCAATCCTCTCTGTCCCATTTTGTCCCTATCCCATTTTGCCCCAAATCAAGCACCAAGAAACTTCATTTTTTGCTATCCCATTATGCCCCGATCCCATTATGCCCCAGTGCCGTTTTGCCCCGGTACCGTTTTACCCCGCTATACCATTTTGCCCCGGTCTCCCCTATATATATATATATATATATATATATATATATATATATATGTGTATGTTATATGTTGATCGAATGTGCATTCAACATTACGCCAGATGCACTCGTGCTGAATTGGCTGCAGTTTCCATGAAACATCCATGCTCTGCAGGGCGTAATATCCTGCGGTTGAGGAGGCGAACGGAATGAGGGAAAAATGTTGAGGGACTTTTTGCTATTTTGACTCTCCAAAAGGCGAAAAACAGTGGGCACAGGAGGTACATTAAGGCCTTAGGCCACAGTTATGAGTATAAAAACATGTGCGAATTTAACATTTTTTTCGTATTAAAACGTGGTTCACTCATAAAATTAATTACACATATATTTAGTATGAATGTCAAGCTGTTAGAATTTTTTTTTTTTCGATGTACCAAATAGCCGACTAATAAGATTTTCTTTTGTTATCTTTTTTTTAGGCGCTCCGCGGCGTGACATTTAGCATCCACAATTTTTTACCTAGAACAAAAAACAAAAATACTCGTCAATCTACATTAGGATACCTAGAGAAGTACGTACGGAATTTAAAAAATATTGTTTTATTCAAAAGTTGTCGGTATTGAACTTAAGAAATGAATTATCAGTGAAAAATTTCGTCATAACTGCTCATTAAATGAAAAGTTTTTGGTTAATCAGAAATTCCGTACGTACTTCTCTGCGAATTGCAATTAGGACCATAACTTTTAAATTTGAAGTAAATCGAGTGAAAATTGTTGAAGTTATTTGTCACGCGTATTGGAAGAAAGCTGTTTCGAGAAGATTCGAGTAGTCGGCCTTTTTGTACATCGAAAAAAAAAATTCTAACAACTTGATATTCATACTAAATAGATGTGTAATTAACTTTATGAGTGAATCACTTTTTCATTCGAAAAAAAATTGTTAAATTCGCAGACGATTTTACCAGGTGTGTAAGTATGAAACCGGAATTTGCTCATAGGTGGCGCTAGATGTCGATGCAGTTACCGACACATCACGTCAGCGGTGTCTTGTTATTGTATTGATATCCGACAAAGATTTCCAACTCACAATAACACGAGTTTCATTCAGTAGCATTAGTTTATTAGAGATAAACATGTCGAGTTTTGTGCCAACAAATTACGATTTGCGGACAGCACTACTTTTCTGTTTTCATCTGAAGAAAACCGCAGCCGAATCGCATCGAATGCTTGTGGAGGCGTTTGGTGAGCATGCTCTCGGTAAAACACAGTGTTTCGAGTGGTTCAAACGGTCCAAAAGTGGCGATTTTGACGTGAGGAACGAAGAACGTGGAAGACCACCGAAAAAGTTTGAAGACGCTGACCTGCAAGCCTTGTTGGACGAAGACGACGCTCAAACACAACAACAACTGGCGGATCAGTTAAAGGTGACCCGAGAAGCCATCTCCAGTTATTTGTATCATATCATTACAATAAACGTGTTTTTTCTGTACAAAAATTCCGGTTTCATACTTACACACCTAGTATACTTGTTACTGTGGCTTTACGATGACTTTGAGATTAATGCGAATGTGTTGGTTACTGGGATTCCGCGATGATTGGAAAGTAGGATTTTTAGGGATGACGGTCCGCTGGTTTGGGTTTAAAGTATCTGCTCCTCAGGCCAATATAACTTCGGTTTAAAAATCTGTAAAAATTCAGATGAATAGCTTTCAGTTAGTGCTTCCAGCCAAACATGATCGCGGTCACCGTAACCCAAGTAGTTTCGGAAAAATAAGAATAAAAAGGTTTTCAATTTTACGGGACTGGCTCTCCGACACTATATTAGGAATTTTTAGCACGTAACATTGTGATTGTTGCTGTTTATAAAATACTCTTATTTTACGGACGACAGATTAATTCTCAAGCTATTCGAGTGTAATCAAGTTTCAATTCAATATTAATATTAAGGGGTTACCCCCACTTGCGATTTTGAAAAAATCGATTTTTTTTATTGCATTTTTTTGAAGTATAAGTATCCGGGCCCATACCTCTGTATGGGCCCGGAATAGATGACTCTATGTAAGTTTACAAAAAAAAATATTTTCTTCGTGTAAACTGAAATTGAAACTTTAAACGCGTTTTTCTCAAAATGGCATTTCTGAAGTCGGTGACCAAGATTACTCGAACACTAATGAACCGATCTTCTTGAAATTTTGCAGGCTTATTTAATACATAAAAATGTAGTCTTTAATCGTTCGATGTTTTTTTCGTTAAAATCGAACCATTAACTTTGACTGTCCGCCATTTTGTGAAAAATGAATATTTTTTAAAATCCTTCGATTTAAGACTAGTTTATACTTATATTTGACTAAATCCATCCGCATTTTTTTTCAGATAATCCACTTCGCCGCAATGTTGGTCACCGCAAACCGTGTATATAAAAACATTATTTCATTGACGGCCATTTGCCACTAAACAATGTAATATTTTTCAATAAAAAAATTACTGAAAATTCTTCAAGATGTGTTCTTTAAGATGATATATTGATCGATTAAAAAAGTTTTGTAGTTTTCTTTTTAAAAAATCACGAAAAAGGCCTTTTTTGCGCTACAAGTGGGGGTAACGCCTTAACTACGCGTCATAATTGTGCGTTAAAGATGTAGTTGAAGGCAAAACACAAACGACAAGGCTCTCCAGTCGCGGTTTTGGGTAAATTGACTGAAATATTTCGGAGCAATTATTGATCACGCCCTCTTCCAACTTTTTTCAACATTACGATTAAGCGCACACCCAAACAAACCCAACCGAGCCTACTTGCGAGCATAGTCAAGCTGCACTGAATAAAAAAAATCTCGTTCTTTATCACGTTTTGTTAAAATTCTTGTAAATGAATTGAAACAAACTTCTGATAGTGGACTCGGCTTAACTGTGTTTCAACAACGGATACAGTATTGGCTCGCTTTCTCAATCGATAACGAATAATTCGAAGCGAGCTCGCTTCATAATGATTTGTTTAATTTCGAGCGGCTCTTTGTGCCTCGCTGAGAATGCGATTGAACGATATAATTGCGCAGGTCCCCGTTGTACATGTACAAGCGAGATTGAACGAGGAGAAAAAGTTCTTGGCCGCGTGCTCGATTGTTGCTGGGTGCGAAGGTGCTCGGTACCGGTAATGGTTAGGATGGTCCTCTCCCGCGAAAAGAGAAGAAGAGACGCCAATAAAGGCGAGAGTGTGTTTGTTTAGGCTCTTCACTTCGCCATCTCTCGGGCTCCTCTTCTATATCTCCGCCTCTCAATTCACGTTCTCTCGCCCACTCTTCCAAATGCCCTCGTTGTTGTTCTATATGCTTTTCCGCTTTTCCGGCAGCCCTCCCGTATACCTGTACTTTTACCACAGAGCACCCTCGGCCTCCTCCTCGTCGCAAAGATCCTCGTCTCGACGTCATGGATTCCGAAGGCAAGCACACACCTCAACAGCTATACATTGGCGATCTCTCGAGTCGAGCGTCCGGGCCAACACTCGGATGGGTGACCGCTCATGCGTGGCTATACTTTTAATCATTTTTCGCGCGTCTTCATTAGCACGCGTAGTACCAAAGTTCCTCGTTACAGCTCGTACGAATAGTTCTACATCGCGGGAATTAATTAAAAGTCTAATCTTAATTGGAGCGGGGTCTCGGGTTTATAGTATAGCTCCGAAACACACGCATATTCTCATTAATCTCCCTGTCCCATCTGGACGAGGCTTGCTCTAATTACGAAAATCGTATATGCGGACGAGGACGAACGATCGCGCGGGGACCCGCTCCGCTTGTACACAGAATTGGGATATATCTCTGCGTGGTATCGCGGTAATACAAAAGTCCGTGTGATAACGTGCGCATATCCGTTTGCTCACATATATATATATATATGTGTGTGTGTGTGTGTGTGTGTGTGTGTGTGTGTGTGTGTGTGTGTGTGTGTGTGTGTGTGTGTGTGTGTGTGTGTGTGTGTGTGTGTGTGTGTGTGTGTGTGTGTGTGTGTGTGTGTGTGTGTGTGTGTGTGTGAGTGTGTGTGTGAGTGTATATATATATATATATATATATATATATATATATATATATATATATATACACACATATGTATGTATATAAAGCGGTGCTGAAGTAAAGCAAGTGACGCGATTAATTATATCAACGCTGAATATCTCTCTCTCTGTATGTATATGAACACATTGGACTCTGCACGGTGGACGTAATAAAAAAAGGGTGGAACAGAGACGACGGGAGAAATGCAGGAAAGAAAGAGATGAGAGAGAGAGAAGAAAAACTGAGGGAGACAGTCATACAGACAGAGAGAGAGGGATATATAGAGAGAGACAGTGAGAGAGATAGCGCGAGGGAGCAGAAGAGTGAGAGAGAGGGTATGGAGAGTAGGATGAATATACGTGGAAAGAGGAAAAGAGAAGAAAAGGATACAAGCAGATCGGAACGGACGTATTATATTCCCGAGAATACGAGAGGAGAGAACCTTTCTCGCACCTCTTCCATCTCTTTATCTTTCGGTCCGCTTTCGGCATGTCTCCTCTCTCTCTCTCTCTTTCCCCTCTCTCTCACCCCATCGCTGCCTCTTCTTTTTTCTCAATTTTGCCTCCCCCCCCTCTCTCTCTCTCTCCCTCCCTCTCCCTCCCTCTCTCTCTCGCTCTGTTTCTTCCTCTCTCTCCGTTTCTCTCTCTCCCTCCCTCCCTCTCTTTCTCTCCCTCCCTCTCTCTCTCTCTCTCTCACTCTCGCACGAATCGCCAAAGACGACCACCGCGCCTAAATCTCATTTTCACTTCCTCCAATAAGTCACGGTACATTTAGCATTCTTCGCAGTTATTCTCGTATTTCTTGTCCCACGCCGAACTCTTAGCCGTTCCCCCGGCGTCTTCCACCTCCGAGGCGCGCGGAGGGACGCTCATTCAACACCTCGCCGTATCCTCTAACGTATCCTCCTTGTCATGTTCGTCCTGTGCATGGTCTTGTGCGTCAATGGCCGCGTATATCGCTACGGGGACTCGCTACACGTAGACGGGAGCTTTCCACTGCTGCAAGGCTAGGCCGTTGAATTCAGTAGAAATACCTGCAAGAGAACTTTGGGAGCCTGCAGCGGTTCTCATTAAAGTTCGCCATTGAAGTAGGAACCACTGCATTGATTTGAAGTGCTGTTGAATTCTTGGTCGAGACGCGATTTATGTTTTTACCTTTTTAAGTACTTGTATCGAGAAATTTGAACCTCCTTTGGGTGATAATTCGCCACTCAGTTGGTTGGAACATTTGAATTTCATTGGCAATCGATTAAACTTCGTGAAAACGGTTCTTTTAAACATTTATTTATCCGGAATAATTGCGGTCTTTCGATTGAAACTTCGTGATATTTGTCATCATTAAAAAAATCCTCATTGAATAGATCCATTAAAAATGGCGAGAGCTGAAAAACACTTTGTACTTATTTTTTGCCACTTTAGGAAAATGGCGGAAATCCAAAAATATTAAACAGCCGCAGCAGCGGTCTCATTTGAGTCACAGAGATAACTGTCGGGACCCTCTTTCAAAGCGATTTTTATGGACTTAGAGATCGCCGCTTGTTCATCTCGATATCTCAATTGGTTTTCTCGGAAAGTGCACTTGAAGCGTGACCAAAAATGAGGCAATGGGTATGTATGGAAAAGTTTGCAGAAATCGATGTTGTATATTTGAAATTTTGGCGAAAATCGAAAAACGATCGGCGCTCGATAAACCAAGCGAAATCTTAAAGCGAAAACTGCAACAAAGGGAATAAGCACAGAACGGAGTTCCGAATAGAAATGGAAAAGAAATGAGCTGCGATTGAGTAAAGACACTCCTTTTTTCTTACAAGTCCATGTCAATGTATTTGCAACCCCTGAACACGAACTCACCATTTATTCCCCCAGAATCCTTAATTTTAATTAGATCTAGTCGAAAGAGTATAAAAACACGTTTTTCGTTTCTACCCTGCGTAATTTTGGTGCGCCGACAAAAACTTCCTGACATTCGTTATCAGCAGGAAATATTCAATCGGCAAAGTCCTCAAAATATACTTAAACGTATACAGAAAATATTCATTTAACGGGCTACATCTACCTAGGTGGGTAAAAAAATTGCATTATCAAAAAATACATTTATTCGATAGTATCGCCTTTTAGCTATCTTCCCTGAAATTGTCATTGAAATATTCCTAAAATTACATGAGCTACAGCTTCTAACAGTCGGCCGGTCGAGCGATAGCATCACCCCACTTCAAACTTAAAACGCGTTTTTCCCGAAACACTGTTATCAAAGTCAGTGGACATGATATCTCGAGAACCACTTGATGGATCGTTTCCAAATTTACAGGAGATATGACGAGAAACATTTCAAGGTCATTGACGATCTCACCGTTGTAAAATCGATCTTCATTTTTCAATAGTTACGTAATAATGACACCTTTTTTCATCGAACTTCTATGCCCGAGTTTAAAATTCGTCGCCGCGTTGTTAAAAAAATCATTCTAAAAATCGACGATCGTCAACGACTCGTATTTATTGTTACCTTCAATAACCCATTCGGTTTTTAAATTTCGGATGGACCATTTAAGCTGGGGAGTGTCCACCGCCGAACGTCGCGAAAAATATGTCATCATCTGCCGGCAGCCATGTTTTTGTTTATTTTCTGTATTGTAACCTCTATGTAGATGTAGCCCCTCAATAAAACTGCATTAGAACAACAAAAAGAAATATTTCAAGTATTTTTACTGAGATATTACGTTCGGAGTCTTCGTAGCATTTCCACCACCTCGAAGGCAAGAAAGAGTATCATCGACGCATCCGACCCAAAAAGAAATCCGGAGAGCCCGAGGAGCAGAGGAAAAGTAAGATCAGAAAGAGAAGCAACAAGTGGGAGGATGCAGCGAAGAGTGCATAGAGAGAGAGAGAGGGAGAGAGAGAGAGAGAGAGACCGGAAAATATTATGGTAACTCGTTGCAGGAGATAGTCGTCAACGCGGGCAGGGAGTGCAGGTCGTGTCAGGGATCCCATACGGCACGCGGAACGTGCGGACCCGAGGAGGTCCGAACGGAGAGCCTGAAAAAGAAGGTAAAAGTTGAAACAGGACGCATATGCGGAATCGAGCGCGCAGCCAGGGACGACGAGGACGACGACGAGGACACGCGTGTACATACACGCGGGTATACGGTCAAGGTGTAGAGAGTGCTGGTCCAACTCTTCCTCGGATCTTCTCGGTCGCTTGTTAATGACCGGGTCCTACTAAATCGTGACCATTTGTTTATATGGTGTCGCCTCGGAAGGAACAAGCGCGTTGCCGCTCGGGCATCATAAATCCCTCACTCCTCGAATGTAATTTGACGTGACAAATGGCACGATGTAAACGATAACGTTCTCGTCTTTACCCAACCCATCCCCTCCCGCCGTGCATATATTCATTTATGTATAAATGCATATACATATGCACATGTCCCTATACAGAGATACATGGGGGAGGAGGATCTTTCGAATCTGTTGGTATACGCAATGATGGATATTGGCACATCCGGCTATTTTTGGGACGGTCGGATAATTGTTTTTAAATTCGTCGATTTTGGATACCGGATGGGACTTGAAATTAGCTTGGGATAAATATGCTTGTATTTTTTAGAGGTGATTGGGAAGACATTGCCTCTTCGGAGATATCAATGGATTGGTGATGATAAGATGATCATTTTTTTAAGGTCTTTCCCGCTCATTTGTCGATCGAGGAAAATATAGCGGATTTTTGTAAGGATTAGTATTGCAGTATGCATGTGGTAGCAGACCATGAGAAACTGAGCATTCTGGAAAAAATAGAGAACTCTATTTTGAGTACAGCAGAATGGAGATAGTTACATTTCGAATACGAAACACTCCTGTGTAACTTTTTTGTGCGTATCATCAAAAAAAAAAAAAAAAAAATTAGCCAAGGTGCACTTTAAAGTGAATGATTGGAATTGAATTCCATTTTTTTAAAGAATTTTTCGGAGTGTTTTGTATTTAGAATTCAATGATCTTTATTTTGATAAATTAGAAATAGAATCCTGATACTTTTACAGAATACTCAACTTCCGGGCAAATACTACTCATCACAAAAATACGCTATGTTTTTTTTTTTTTTTTTGAAGAGGACTTGAAAAACTATAATTGGGCATGAGCAGTAACTATAACTGTTGTGGTAACTATAAAACCATAACCTATCTAATGACCAAAAAAGCGCAATGTTCGTGAATATTTTATGGGAAATCGTGTGCAGGTTTTCAATTACTTCTTTTCACTTTAAAGAGTATGGTTCTAGGTTTCTTTTACAATTTTGACATTGAATTTTTTAAATAAATCTGGTAGATACAATGGTTTGTGCAGACCGTAGTTTGAAAAACTTCCTTCGCGATGACCACTGCTGCTCGCAAACAAATCATCCAAAATAAAACAAAAATCAAACGCATTTAGTTTTTGCATGAAATTGCTCCACGATTTAATAACATATTGATTTTTTTTTACTGGCCGCAGTCCAAAATCAAAGAGTCGATTTTCGGTGACAAAAACCCTTTATCTTCATTGATAAAAAAAATCATGCATCGTAAAAAAAACACCTTCGTTTAAGCACTGCTTTTTGATATGTAAAAGAAGCTTATAAAATTTGAAGTTGGTCGGTGAAGTGATTTTTTATATATCGTGGTCACTCAAAAAAGTCATTTTTACAAAAATACGGAATCTACCTATAAATGCCCATAACTCCCTCAATTATAAACGGATCGACTTGACATTTCCAGAGCTTATTCTTGAAATGTTACATTCACAGCATCCGAAACCTAAAACTCGATACTTTCAAAAACGTCGTCCATAATATGCTCCCTTTAACTCCCTTAATTTTCAACAGATGGTCCTAAAACTATCAGAGAATATTTTTGAAACGTTATATTGTGAGAATTCCTAAAAGACCAAAAACCGATATTTTCTAAAATTCCAACTTCGTGTAAGCCCTTAAATATCATATTTTTCTCAGTCGCAAAATCTCCGCCCCAAAAGTTGGAAAAAACATATTGCCATCTTACAATCCCCACCCCGAATATATGTTGGTATCATGCCGTAGAAATGTACCCCCATATCCATTAATATACACGTCCTTATAAAATAATCTCCAACCGCATCGTTCACGCACAAACGCTGCACCATGGCAGACGATGCAGTCGTATAAAATATGACTCCAGCGCCCTTCATCGAGCTCGTCCTCGAAATAGAATCTCACGGTGCCAAAGACATTTGCATCACTAAATCTTTCGCGAGATTCGCCATTTGTGCTACACGGCTCGAATTCTAACTACACAACTTTTGCCCGTCAAATGCCTGGGCCCTTTTCAACCGGATTGTCTCGCTTACGGCGTGAGTCTGTACCTTTGGTGTGATGAACTTAACGAGGGTGTACGCACGTACGCGTAATCGCGAGACTCGCGGAGGGTGGTCGCGTTTCTTCTTCGAACTGGACCGCGAGACAACGAGGCGGTATGAAAAGCACGTATACGCTCGGCCCTTCGTTTCGTACGTTATGGCAAAGTACCCACCTCCCTCCAGCCTCTCGCATCACTTGTACATCGTGCTCTTACTTGTCTTATATTTGCGGTTACTATAAATCCTCGGGCAAACCCGCACGCACGAAAAATAACGTACGCGCTAGAATCCTTGGACTGTTAACTTCGTGGGGTTCGTGTACGGAGGTACGTGTCTTACGAAGCCTCATGGTACTCGAGAGAGGGATCAATGATAATTCATTGATGTCGTTTGCATTTGGGCGATATGTGGGCGTACACTCTCTTTCTCTCTCTCTCTCTCTCTCTCTCTCTCTCTCTCTCTCTCTCTCTCTCTCTCTCCCTCTCCCTCTCTCTCTTTCCCTCTCTCTCTTTCCCTCTCTCCCTCTCCCTCTCTCTCAGACCGTGTGTAGAGAGAGAGGGGGAGGACGATTTTTGCAGCATCTTCGATGTAGGTAGAGCATGATAGTAGAGAAGTGATGGTTGACATTGATGCATCGATAAACGATGTGCATCGCGATCATCAGACGACGGTATGAAGCCTCCGTTCGCCCTCCCTTCCTCTTCCACCCCGGATCGAAATATAATACGTGCATGTATTTATATGCAAAAAATATTGGAAAATACAGTCTGTGAAGGAAACAAGTGGAATAATTATTGTATTTTAGTACGGGGTCTGAATCGACTCAATCTCGGGTCGTTTAAGGCGTTACCCCCACTTGTAGCGCAAAAAAAAGGCCTTTTTCATGATTTTTTTTAAAGAAAACTACAAAACTTTTTTAATCGATCAATATACCATCTTAAAGAACACATCTTGAAGAACTTTCAGTAATTTTTTTATTGAAAAATATTACATTGTTTAGTGGCAAATGGCCGTCAATGAAATAATGTTTTTATATACACGGTTTGCGGTGACCAACATTGCGGCGAAGTGGATCATCTGAAAAAAAATGCGGATGGATTTAGTCAAATATAAGTAAAAACTAGTCTTTAATCGAAGGATTTTAAAAAATATTCATTTTTCACGAAATGGCGGACAGTCAAAGTTAATGGTTCGATTTTAACGAAAAAAAACGGCCGTTTTTGGCTATAAAACGGCCATTTTTTTTTCGAAAAAAAAAATCGAACGATCAAAGACTACATTTTTATGTATTAAATAAGCCTGCAAAAATTCAAGAAGATCGGTTCATTAGTGTTCGAGTAATCTTGGTCACCGACTTCAGAAATGCCATTTTGAGAAAAACGCGTTTAAAGTTTCAATTTCAGTTTTCAAGAAAAAAAAAATTTTTTTTTTTGTAAACTTACATAGAGTCATCTATTCCGGGCCCATACAGAAGTATGGGCTCGGATACTTATACTTCAAAAAAATGCAATAAAAAAAATCGATTTTTTCAAAATCGCAAGTGGGGGTAACCTTTTAAAGAAATTCACCTACTCGTACATAAATATGTACGAGGAGGTAGGAGAGTGAATACATTTTTATTATCGGTGGAATTTATTTACTATTCAACATTAGTAGGAGTATAAATATAGTTTCATTGCTGTTATATGAATTCAAATTTATTTGTAATGTATATATAAAATGTCAATTATTTACATGTTTTTTTCTACATTTTGTATCGATGGAACGATTATATATGGATATACATTTATCTTTGTGAATTTAGCGTTTAGTATATAATATTTATTTTAGGTAAATAGTTCCAATATATTGTGAAAAAAAATTATTTAATACACAAAACCACTAAATGTTAGGTTAATTTTGTTTTCTAATATTGAACAAATCAATATGATGTTGATAATAGATATTAAAACGTTCATCTAATTTTTTCATTTCATCTTCAAATTCGCAATTTTAATTCATTTAATATCATTCTTAATTTTATTTAATTTTAATATGATTTTGAAATGACTCAATTTAAAATTTTTTATGATACACATTGAAACGTTTCCTCCATTTATTCTTTTAATGTTCAAATTCTCATTTTCAATCAATTTAATTTAAATCTTATATGCATTCAATTAAAATGCTCAATTTCATTGAATTTCATTTAGTTCTCATATTCCTTCACTTTCATTCAATGTTTAAATTCACTTAATTTTTAAACCTTTCCTATAATATTGAAATCGCAAAAATACGTATCAAATGTACTACATACTAAAATCCATACATGTTAACGTACATATTCAAAATAATATAATATGAACACGTTGATCGATCCTCATGAGTATTCTATTAAAAATAACTATTTCCGAGTCTCAAAAATACATTGCAAAAAACAATTCCCCAAGGTCAAGCCCGCCATCCGGATGCACGAATGTAAGAAACCAAATTAATTTTCATAACAATCCAACGCCCTCGCCCCCACACGGCACCTTCTACGACGTGGCGGGCCAATAAGCAAAGGGAGTGAAGAAAATATCGAGGGTCAGACAAAAAAGGGTAATAATGAAATAAGGAAGAGAAAAAAAACGAAAGCGAGAGGTATCGAAAGAAGGAGAGGTTCGGCGGTGTACAGTAGCTGTTTTGACGTCGAATATGGCTCTCCTCGCCATTTAGATGCGCTCGTTATGAAAGGCCCCGAGTGGCTAAGATTGCCCCCCCCATGAAATCGAGACACCTGGACGAATCTCTTCGTTCGACTCATGCACCTTCGAACCACCGCCGGTCTCCATCCAGAAGTCGAAAGAAGTTGCCAGTGGGGGGGGGGGGGGGGAGGATGCGTTGCAACTTTTGTCGATCCTCTGGCGATCGGATGTGATATGCGCAGCGTCATCGGATCGATTCCTCACGAGTTCAGAACGCCGCCCCGTCCTCCGGAGGACGTTATAATGATTCTCGATGGATATTACCTTGGCAATATCTGCTGGTATGTTCCGACCCTCTCACTCTTGCATCTTCATTCACTGTCCGGTAGAATTCTTCTCTCCCTCCGGCGCTATAGTCCTCCATGTTGATCCGATTTCCGTTCCACTTTAATATCGCCGGTGCTACATTCAACGCGTTTTCTTGGTCCGCCGACGGGTTCGGGAGTTCTTCGGGAACCGATTTGATGCGCTTCACCATCAGGATATTTCGCCGGGATCCAACCTCTTTCTCTCGTTTTTGCTCCATCCCCTTTTCTCGCTT
Organism: Ophion slaviceki; assembly: GCA_944452715.1. Classification (NCBI taxonomy): domain Eukaryota; kingdom Metazoa; phylum Arthropoda; class Insecta; order Hymenoptera; family Ichneumonidae; genus Ophion; species Ophion slaviceki. The sequence continues at coordinate 31,678,128 of OX101791.1, forward strand.
CTTTCATCCATCCTCGAGTGGCCTCCATCCACAAACTTCCAAAGTTTCTCGGGGCCTCGAAACCTCGAGTTTCCCGAGGAAATCACGGCAAAAGTTTGTCTTTCGTCGCGGCAAATGGATTTTCGATGAATCTCATATCCGGTCGCGCATCAAAAATCAAGCTGCGTGAAGCACGGAGTGTCTTTCGATTTTTGATCCTACGTCTTTCTCATATTCCGGAAGTACGCTGGAACGAACACGAATGATTGTGCTCAATCCTAATTGATTTGTCTCGTCATTTCTCGAAACACGTTTCCCATTTGAACATTGACGTTTAACCGGCTACATCTACCTAGATGGGTAAAATAATTGCATTTTCCTAAAATATATTTATTCTATAATATCACCTTTTTGCTAAAGGGTGTGTACAAATGATCTGACATTTTTATTTATTAATAAACTGTATTATTTATTTGGGATAAAGTTCCGAAAAGGGTACACCTCCGATTAATTTGGAATTTTGTGGAACCGTGCTTTTTACTCGCTGATCACGCATATGATAGTGAAAATACCGGCGAATTTGATTTTCAAGGTCAAAGCTCACAAAAACTGATTTAAAAACAGTATTTCTATTTTATTGTTATAAATCTTGATCTTAGAGAAAAATGAGTCCTGCAAAAGTCCTATAAAAAGATTGATCTTTTGTGTTCTATACAAGTTGGGTCTAAAACCAATTTGTTTCGGGAAAAATGGAATAATAGTCCAAAAAGTAGCCCAAAAAGTAGTCCAAAAAGTACTCCTAAACTCCATTAGTTTCGATATCATGTACTTACGCACTTTACCGCGGAAAAGTTGCAGTTTGATCTTAAGACCTAGTAGGCTTAAGTAAGACGTAGGCCACAGTAACGGGTATAAAATGATGTGCGAATTTAACAATTTTGTTTCGTATGCAAAAGTGATTCACTCGTAAAATTAATCGCACATCTATTTAGTATGAATATCAAGCTGTTAGAAAAAATATGTATTTTTTTCTATGTATAAAATGGCCGACTACTAATATTTTCTTTTGTTATCTTCTTGTTTTAGGCGCTCCGCGGCGTGACATTCAGCATCCACAATTGTTTACCTAGAACAAAAAACGAAAATTCTCGTCATTCTACATTAGAATACCTAGAGAAGTACGTAGGGAATTTAAAAAATATTGTTTTATTCAAAAGTTGTAGGTATTTGAACTTAAGAATTGAATTTTCAGTGAAAAATTTCGTTATATCTGCTCATAAACTGCTCATAAAATGAAAAGTTTTCGATTAATCAGAAATTCCGTACGTACTTCTCTGCGAAATGCAATTAGGAACATAACTTTTAAATTTGAAGTAAATCGAGTGAAAATTGTTGAAGTTATTTGTCACGCCAATTGGAAAAATGCTGTTTCAAGAAGTTTCGAGTAGTCGGCCATTTTGTACATCGAAATATATATATATCTATATTTCTAACAGCTTGATATTCATACAAAATAGATGTGTAATTAATTTTATGAGTGAATCGCTTTTTCATACGAAAAAAAAATTGTTAAATTCGCACATGATTTTATACCCGTTACTGTGGCCTAAGGCCTTAAACATTATACGCATACCTAAACAGCAAACAACACACAATACAACAAATAAACCCAAACAATACACAACACACAACACAACAAACAAACCGTACAGACCCAAACAAACTCCAACCTTCCCACGGTAAAGTGCATAAGTAGATTATATCAAGACTAATGGAGTTTAGCAAAATGTACTTATCGAAACATTGTCCCATTTTTCTCGAAACAGAATGGTTTCAGACAATACCTGTATAGGACATAAAAGATTAATCTTTTTGTAGATTACAACTTTTATGAAACTTTTTTTTTTCTAAAATCAACATTTATAAAAATAAAGTCGAACAACTTTTAAAAAATCAGTTTTAGTGAGTTTTGACCTTGAAAATCGAATTTGCGGGTTTTTTCACTACGGCTCACCATTTTTGTAGTGAGTTTCCAATATTTCTGTGCTCTGCTCGATCGTGTAATTCTCCATGACTAAACCTCAATACTTCCTGATGCCAGTTTTCAAAGATTAGTACTCTATCTTCGCCGCAAACAAAAATGGTGCGCAATTTAAAATGTCAGGTCATTTTGGGACATCCTTTATATTCCCTGGAATTTTCATTGAAATATTCATAGATTGAACGAGATACAGCTTCTAACAGTCATCATACGTCAAATTTTAATCGCGTTTTTCTCGAAACACTGTTGTCAAAGTCGGTGGACATGATATCTCGAAAACCACTTGATGGATTATTTCCAAATTTACAGGAGATACGACGAGAAATATTTAAAGGTCGTTGACGATCTCACTTTTTCAAAATCGATCTTCGTTTTCTAATAGTTATGTAAAATCGACGACTTTTTTCATAGATTTTGTATGCTCTAGTTTTAGTTCATCGCCACTTTGTTAAAAAAAAATAATTTGAAAAATCGACGATCGTCAACGACTCGTATTTATTGGTAGCTTGAATAACCCGTTTGATTTTTAGATTTCGGATGAACCGTTTGAGCGGAGAGTGTCCACCGCTGAACGTAGCGAAACAATTTCATCATCTGCCTGCGGCCCTGTTTGTTGTTTTTCTACATATTTTGGTGATTTTTTTTAAGACTCTAAACATATCTAACTTGGTGTTTAAAAAATGCGTTTATCTTTCCCAGAAAAAATCCGGAATTTGGCCATTTTTTTAGAGCTTCCAGGTAGATGTAGCCTCTTAAGGGGAGGTACCTGAGTAAACGGCGAGAAAAACAGGTGAACTTCGGGAATTTTTATCTCAAAAACTAATGTTTCGATTGGATCCGGATTTTTTATTTGGAAAATATGTACATTGAGCTATGTTTAGGAATTTTTAAAAATAAATTCGTTGACTGGAAGCGATTCAAACGCGATTGTTTCGAAAAATAGTTTTCAAAGTCGCTGCCAGATGTATCTCCTAAACGGCTTGTCCGATTTTGTCCAAATTTGGATACAATATTCTTCGATAGTTTTTCTCGTTCGCCACGTAGGATTTTTTTGAAATTTTAATTTTTGACGGAATTGCGACCGTTTTAATTTAAAATTCGTTTTTCGTTCGCAATTTCCGACACTTTTGGATTGCATACACATTGCATAAAAATCGCGTTTGAATCGCTTCCAGCCAACGAATTTATTTTTAAAAATTCCCAAACATACCTCAATGTACATATTTTCCAATAAAAAAAACCCGGATCCAATCGAAACATTAGTTGTTGAGATAAGAATTCCCGAAGTTTACCTGTTTTTCTCGCCGTTTACTCAGGTACCTCCCCTTAAAAGAAAAAAAAAGAAACTTAGCGGAAGAATGAGCAACATTGCATGCACGCTGCGATATAATCGCAACGGCATATTTGTAAAAAATTACGATGTCTCCATTACGAAATATTCCGATATGTGTGACTTATCGCAAAAGTGCTCACGATGTGATATACGATCTTCGATGTTTAACGTGACAATTAACATACAAATGGTGGGCTCCGTGCAGTCATTTGCAATAAAAGAATTGCCGGATGTCAACGCGTTATTACGTATGCATATGTATGGTATACACGTATGCCTATACGTATACCACCAGCAACACGCAAATGAAGTACCTACACGTACCGTTGAGTGTCCGCGGCAAGTTTTTTCGTTTAATAAAGCGCGCGACGCGGGAAACGCGTTAACTCATTCGTAGGTATTGTAAGGTTTGCCCACGCACGCGATACGCAATTCGTCACGGCCTCGTTACCGCGCGTATGCATTATTGTCGCGGACAATAATCGCCGATCGATTGACAAAAAGCGGGGCCATTTTACGTCCATCAAATTCACGCGGAATCCCGGCTTACGCGCAACGTTGATGCAATCGATGCAACGTGAAAACGCGCACGGTAGGCACGGTAGGCGTTACGCCTATGTGACTCATCGAAAAATGGGACTTGTGGGGGAATTTTTTTTTAGTATACTGAAAAAGGAATCGAAATGAGGTTTGGAAGGTTTATTCTGCAGGTGTCGACGTATACAAGAAACATTTTTTATAAAAAAAATATATATGTGAGAAAGCATTATAAACCATTAGACACCTGCTATTTTTTTCATCTGCGGAAAAACGTTTTTAAGGGGAGAAACAAGTCCTCAAAGAACGGCGTGTCGCCCCTTAATTTTTTTTAGAATTATTCTATACTGAATTTCTCATCGATTCACATCAAAAGAATTTTGGTTTGTGTTCCATTCAGATCGGTGGACTGCTTGTGGATAGAACTGAAAAACCACCCCTCGACACGCCTTTCTTTGAGGGATGGTGTTTCCGTTAGAAATGTTTTTTCGCAGATAAAAAAAATACGTGTCTAATAGTTTTCAATGCTTTATCACATATATGAGTTTCAACAAAATCGACGGTGGACACTTAAGGGGTTACCCCCACTTGCGATTTTGAAAAAATCGATTTTTTTTATTGGATTTTTTTAAGTATAAGTATCCGGGCCCATACAGAAGTATGGGCCCGGAATAGATGACTCTATGTAAGTTTACAAAAAAAAAATATTTTCTTCGCGTAAACTGAAATTGAAACTTTAAACGCGTTTTTCTCAAAATGGCATTTCTGAAGTCGGTGACCAAGATTACTCGAACACTAATGAACCGATCTTCTTGAAATTTTGCAGGCTTATTTAATACATAAAAATGTAGTCTTTAATCGTTCGATTTTTTTTTTCGAAAAAAATGGCCGTTTTATAGCCAAAAAACGGCTGTTTTTTTCGTTGAAATCGAACCATTAACTTTGACTGTCCGCCATTTTGTGAAAAATGAATATTTTTTAAAATCCTTCGATTAAAGACTAGTTTATACTTATATTTGACTAAATCCATCCGCATTTTTTTTTCAGATGATCCACTTCGCCGCAATGTTGGTCACCGCAAACCGTGTATATAAAAACATTATTTCATTGACGGCCATTTGCCACTAAACAATGTAATATTTTTCAATAAAAAAATTACTGAAAGTTCTTCAAGATGTGTTCTTTAAGATGGTATATTGATCTATTAAAAAAGTTTTGTAGTTTTCTTTAAAAAAATTCATGAAAAAGGCCTTTTTTGCGCTACAAGTGGGGGAACGCCTTAAGGTGAGAGCCTGAATTAGAAGGTGCGAAAAATCGTTTTTTTTTAATTGGAGAAATCGATAGGTAAACTATCCAAGAATATATTTACAAAGTTACGGAGGCCAATTGTAAATATTTTCGAAGATACAAGGCCAAAAACAGAGAAGCAATTGATATTTGACATCGATATTTCCTCCTACTAAAAGCTTTGAAGCGCGTTTCCTCCAGTTTTCATTTTCACGATTTTGCCAAATTGGCGGGCGTGATAGGAAAAAAAAACTAAACGATCTATTGAATCAAACCAAAGTTCATGTTCTTCAGTATGAACATCTCTTCTAAGTGACTAAAAAAAGTCGTTGAAAAAGTATTTTTATAGCACGTTGAAGTGTTTTTTTAAAACACATTTCTTTTTTCAAACCTGAGAACAGTTATAATTCCACGATGATTTCATCTTTTTCTTAGTTCGTCCAGAAGAAAAATATATGATGATTGAAAATTTCACTGGTTTATTTGATTCAGTCAAGAATTACGAGCTGCATCTTTCCCGCCACTGGCAAGACGCACATGGAACAGGCTGATAAATCTGCAGTCATTCGTTGTGTTGTTTGTTATCTTTAAAAGTTTAAAATATACATCGAGAGATACCTCAATGTTTACTGGACGCACTAATTTTCTTCCCTTCTAAAAAAATTCCAAAAAAACGCTTTTTTGGACCTTCTAATTGAGGCCCTTCTAATCTTAATTTGTCACAAAGTGTTCTTCATTCCCTTCGCCTGCTGGTCATCATTCCTCATTCCCTTCACGGTGTCTCGATCGAGCATTGCTTCCAGCTGGTGGTCCCGAAATGCTGGCCGCCTCCGACTGACCCTTGCGCCGCATTAGTCTGCGCCCTTGCGCCCTCCGCTTCCACACGCCTCGATTCTGGTAACGAGAATCTCCGAGGAGAGAGTCCTCGAGGGATTAGAACCGCGGTTGGCTAAATGCACGAGTGGTAGGTCCGAGAAAGCCTGAGCATAGTGAAGTACGTGGCGTGTGTGGTCGACGTGAATCCCCGTGTATATAAGACCGGATATTTCGACCCCGACATATCCACGTGTCTATCAGCCCACCTGGCTCTTTCGAGGACAGTCCTAAATATTTCGAAAAGATCCTTCATTTTGAGGACACGCTGGTCCTCGGAAGGACCTCCCCACAAATACGCTTTCACCTACCCAAAGCCGATGTCGAAGCCATTGGGCTTTTCGTGATGTCGACTATGGGGACAATGGCCACTGCCTACAGGGACTACGGGGACGATCCTCGAAGTCTAACGTCGTCAAAATCATCGTTCCCTACACCCCCCCAGGTCGAGACCAAGACACTTGTGGCCATTCTGGCTGGCTGGATTCTAAATTCGAGAGGCTACGGTCGATCGGCTTGACAATTACCGCCGGACAATAGTTCGAGTGATGCGATGAGGTCGGATCACTTCCAGGTCCCGAATATCCGTAGGGCACACGGCGAACCTCTTCGCTCCAATGGCAAGCGAGAATTCGGTACACTTCTCGCATTTGGGAATGCAGAATGGAGTAACGGAGCAGTGGAAATGGTGACGCACCCCTCTGGACACTCCACTCTCCTCTGTCTGGCTAATTGATAAATTGCGCCTACGTGTGTCTGGTAGGTCGGACCTCGACTCGCGGCTAATTGAACGATGCGCGGCCATAAATTTTGCTATCTCGCGGGTGAAAATTTCGCGAAATACGTCAAAGGCATACCGAATTGTCGTAGTGGTCACGAGGTATTTGCCTATCGTATACTTGACGGAGTGAAAATCTGCGAACAAGAGTGCTCGGGCAGGGCAAGGGGGGGAGAGAGGAACAAAAGAGGTGGACAAGACGAAAGAAGAATCTGCTGTTTGCTGGCGGTCCGTGCTTTGACTGTCGTTCCTCTCTGCATGTCTCTCGCACTTGATTCTCTCTCTCTCTCTCTCTCTCCCTCTCTCCCTCTCTCTCTCTCTCTCACTCTCTCTCTTTTTCTCTTTTCGTTTCTCTATGTATGCTATATAAAGTCGTTCACCCCGATTCAGACAATCTAGTGTCTGCTCGCGGCTGTGCTCTCTCTCTCTCTCTCTCTCTCTCTCTCTCTCTCTCTCTCTTTTTCTCCCTCTGCCGTGGACTAACCCGGGAGTGATCCGTGATTGTATTAATATCACAACACGCCCTGGCACACCGCTTATATATCGTCCTCGCTCTTACGCTTCTCGCGCACACACTCGCTCAAACTTTCACGATCTCATTTTATCTTCTTTCTCATTCTCATCATTGTGGCCGGTATGCCTCATCTCGCTCGCTTGAATTCTCATCCACCACGGCAGCTATATGGCTCTGCGAGGCGAACGGGAACCAAAGAGAGAGAAAGAGAGAGTGAAGAGGAGACACTTTGCCCCTTAAATTTATGCGATGATCGGTGCAACGGCGCCATTGTGTGACACATGACCTGTAGCTAAAATTTATATATATATATATATATATATATATATATATATATATATATATATATATATATATATATATATATATATATATATATATATATACACACATATATATATATATATATATATATACATATACAGGGTGTCCCAGAACTCAACGTCAAGCCGAAACGGGGTGACAGGATTGATTGTAACCATCATGAGAAAAATCAGAAAAAAAATCTGGGCATTTAAGAAAAACCTAGAAATTTGGTCAAACTGTAACCATTTTTCGGTTATTGTGGTTCATTTTTATTATTTTTGTTCATTTAAACTTTGGAGCCGTAACCCTAAATAACATTTCTAGAATCACAGTCAAAAATAATGACATAATTGCCCCAAGTTTCCTAGAATTAAGACTGTTTTTTATTAAACTATGAATTTAAAATTTTCAAAATAGATTTTTTTCTGATTTTTCTCATGATGGTTACAATCAATCCTGTCACCCCGTTTCGGCTTGACGTTGAGTTCTGGGACACCCTGTATATATATGTGCGTGCGCGCGCGCGCGTGTGTGTGTGTGTGTGTGTGTACAGGGTGACCGGTTGTGAATGGATAATCCTGCGACTGTCGATAGGTCAGATCATGTCATATTGATATGTTGGAATTTCAGTTTAGTAAAAGTCCCACGGTTTTCGAGATTTTGGGCTTTATGTTATTTTGGGGCCGGGTTGAAATTCCGAACTTTGAATGCTCCGACTGTTTAAGGGGTTAGTAACGGGTATGAAATCATGTGCGAATTTAACTCTTTTTTCGTGTAAAAAGTGATTCACTCATAAAATTAATTACACATCTATTAAGTATGAACATCAAGCTGTTAGAATTTTTTTTTCGATGCACAAAATGGCCGACTTCTAATATTTACCACAATTTTTTATCTAGAACAAAAAACAAAAATTCTCGTCAATCTACAATAAAATACCTAGAGAAGTACGCACGGAATTAAAAAAATATTGTTTTATTCAAAAGTTGTAGGTATTTGAATAAATTTTCAGTAAAAAGTTTCGTATAAAACTGCTCATAAAATGAAAAGTTTTCGATTAATCAGAAATTCCGTACGTACTTCTCTGCGAAATGCAATTAGGAACATGAATTTTTAATTTAAAGTAAATCGAGTGAAAATTGTTGAAGTTATTTGTCACGCCAACTGGACAAAAGTTGTTTCGAGAAAAACGAAAAAGTTTTAGGCACTCTATGGCCGTGCCAGAGGTGGGCTTACGTTATACGCTCAAAGTCGATGAAAAAAATGTTTCTTGCTATGAATCGAGTAGTAATTTATTCTTATGATGATAGAGCATCGTTTCAGCGTAAAAAAACGATTTTTTGAAAATTATACTGTGGCCCTACCTCTCAAAGTTCCGAATTTTGATATTCCGAAATTCAAGATTGGGCCTGGTTGAAATTCCGAAGTTTGCATGATCAGAACGCTCGAAACCCCGAAAGTATACTACCTCGAGAGAATTTCACACGAAAGATCAAAACTCCGAAAACCTGAACACCATCAAGCTGATTCGGCTATGGAAGTTTCAAAAGTTTCTAAATTTTCAATGAATCGACGAATTATTTCAAGATTTTTTCCGTACTAAGATTTTGCGTCAATTTTGAAATTTGTCCAGACAATGTTACACGTTCTACATCATTTACAGTCAATTGTGTAGACTTTCGCTGGCGTGATCTTGACATGGGGGCCGGGTTAAAGTTCCAAACTTTGAATACACCGACGGTTTAAAATTCCTAATTTTTATGTAATTACAAGGTTCTTCAAGATCATGCCAGCGAAAATCTACACAATTGACTGTTAATGATGTAGAACGTATAAGATTGTCTACACAAATTTCAAAATTGACGTAAAGTCAGTTCTTAATAAAAATTAAAAAAAATTCTTTAAATAAATCGTCGATGTATTGAAAATTTTGAAACTATTAAAACTTCCATAGAGAATTATTTTGACGGTGTTCAGATTTTCGGAGTTTTGGTCTTTCGTGTAAAATTCTTTCGGAGTTTTGAGCGTTCTGATCATTCAAAGTTCGGAATTTCAACCCAATCCCGTTATTTTTTTTTATCATCTGCTTTTGGGTTTTCGCATGCCATTTCTACAACTGATATGAATCGACAATAACTAAGCAACTTTTCAAAGTAATTGGCACGATATGCGTAGTACATTTTTTTGACACCACAGGCTATCAAAGTTCGAATTGGTTTGTATGAAAATTCTGCATAAGATTTTTTTTCATACAGTTTCCTTAACATTCAAGGTTAAAAAGAAGACTTTTCTAGATAAAATAAATAACCAAGGGTATTTTTTTAAACCGGGTAAAAAAAAGTGATCACTTGTAAAAATGGCACGCGAAAAACCAAAAGCAGATGATTTTTGTCTCGAAAACCCTGAGACTTTTACTGAACTGAAATTCAAGCAATATTATTACATGATCTGAGCTATCGACAGTTGCCGGATCATCCATTCATAACAGGACACCCTGTATATGTGTGTTTGAGAAGTGAACGAATACAAGTGTCAGAGATCGCGGAAAGTAACACGCGTAAACAAAATGCCAATCCGAGTGCCATTTTCGTAATGTTCAAGACTTTAGACGAAACTCAAACTTTTCTTTCTAGAGCTTGCCATTTTCGGAATTAAAAATGTTTTTAAGGCGTTACCCCCACTTGTAGCGCAAAAAAAGGCCTTTTTCATGAATTTTTTTAAAGAAAACTACAAAACTTTTTTAATCGATCAATATACCATCTTAAAAAACACATCTTGAAGAACTTTCAGTAATTTTTTTATTGAAAAATATTACATTGTTTAATGGCAAATGGCCGTCAATGAAATAATGTTTTTATATACACGGTTTGCGGTGACCAACATTGCGGCGAAGTGAATCATCTGAAACAAAAATGCGGATGGATTTAGTCAAATATAAGTATAAACTAGTCTTTGATCGAAGGATTTTAAAAAATATTCATTTTTCACAAAATGGCGGACAGTCAAAGTTAATGGTTCGATTTTAACGAAAAAAAACGGCCGTTTTTTTGCTATAAAAAGGCCATTTTTTTCGAAAAAAAAAATCGAACGATTAAAGACTACATTTTTATGTATTAAATAAGCCTGCAAAATTTCAAGAAGATCGGTTCATTAGTGTTCGGGTAATCTTGGTCACCGACTTCAGAAATGACATTTTGAGAAAAACGAGTTTCAAGTTTCAATTTCAGTTTACACGAGGAAAATATTTTTTTTTGTAAACTTACATAGAGTCATCTATTCCGGGCCCATACTTCCGTATGGGCCCGGATACTGATACTTCAAAAAAATGCAATAAAAAAAATCGATTTTTTCAAAATCGCAAGTGGGGGTAACCCCTTAAAAGTATCCGGTCGTGCGAGAATTTCATTATTATACCAAAAGTGGATTTTCTTATTTTTCAGATCAGCCTAGTTACCAAACCGACCTCCACCGATTGGCCATACAGCCGCGGCACTCTGTTCAAATAATAATTCATGCAACTCCATTGCTTATCAATATTTTTCGATGAAAAAAAAACTCGATCTTGTCAAAACTATGTACCAATTGTGTGTACAATCCCGACCTCGTCATTCCAATACTCTCATCGAAAAAAAAATATCGAAGACCGATCTACTTTTTTAGCCGCGAACTTTCGACCCGTCAGCTCGACAAATTCTTCTCCAAAGCTCAGTCTACTACACTTCCCTCAGAACGAATCAAATTGTTCATTATTCCCCCACCCAAAAAATCGAAACAAAACATCGCATACAGCATCCCAAAAAAAAAAGAATCCAAGGTCACACGGCATCGAAAGTCGTGGCGATAATTTCCAACTAATTCAGACCCTATCCAACGATGACTCGAATCCAAAAGTATTTCAGAGTTCCAAACCCCGAAAGAAAAACGTCCTCTCCGTCTCTTCCCCGCGATTCCTGGAGCATCGAAAGAGCTTCGTCGCTCAGACAGAGCGAGAGACAAAAAAAAGGCATAGTGCACAATTAGGATTCCTTCATCGCCACTTGGCTCTATCCGCGGCGCAGCAAAGAGTGTGCCGATCTCTTTTGCCGAAATTCTCGCGCGATCGACGCGACGAGGTCAGTGGAATGGGCCAGGCCTCGGTGGATGGAGCAAAGGGGTTGGAAGACCAAAAAAAAAAACAACAAAAAACGAAAAATCAAGAGAATTTTGCGTTCCGGTATCTCTCTGAGGTTTGCCCGACTGCGCTCGCTGCTCACAGAGATATACGTATGCGCGCCCCGTATAGTTCGAAAGTGACTTTTGAACGAGTTCCACAGCGAGCTTGGTGCCCTCCGAGCTTGGGAATACGCGCGCGCGCACGCACGCATATTGTTCTATTTATGTAACCATTGTTCATCCATCGTTCGGGATAAATTTAGAGTGCGCAGCTCAGAGACAGCCGAGACCCATGTATACACACGCAGATGTGCATACGGAGAGAGAGAGAGAGGGA
>OX101791.1:31690464-31768473 GCA_944452715.1 Ophion slaviceki
AAACCAATTCGAACTTCCGACTTTGATAGCGGTGTAAAAAAAAGTACTACGCGTATCGTGCCAATTACTTAAAAAAGTTGCTTAGTTATTCGGGATTCATATTATTTGTAGAAATGACATGCGAAAAACCAAAAGCAGATGATTTTTTTTTAAATATCTAATATAAAGCTCAAAATCTCGAAAACCGAGGACCTTTTACTAGACTGAAATTCCAACATATAGTAGGACATGATCTGAACTATCGACAGTTGCAGGATTATCCATTCATAAGAGAACATAAGAGAACCCTGTATATAGGTTGAACAAATATTTGCACGTCTTGCTTTTGCTCGTGTATTTCTTGGGAATTTGCATTGACGGAGGGCACCACTGCGACGGGCCGAAAAAGGTCGTTTTTCCGAAAAAAGAATTCCAATAGATTATTCATTTGGGATTTGGAAAAAAGGTATGTTATTGAGCAAACATTGAACTTATTTCGTGTACATTTTATTTAAAGGAATTGAAAATTAATAACGTTATTGAGGCATAATAGAGACACTGTATAAAAAATGTGGTCCAACAGTCAGATCGATAACTTGACAATAGTTGGTCTGAAAAGTATAAACTAAAAGTGTTATGATCTCTATGAATGTAGTTCTCGTTGTACGTATCCGTGTTTCGAGAACAAAAAATCACAAAATGGATGGTGTTAAAAAAAAAATTTTAGCAAATTTTTACTCATATTCGGGGGTTAGAAAAATACTAAATTTCAAAGAAAAAAGGGCTCCGTACAACGATAGGTACTGCAGTTACGGAATTTTTTTTTGCTAATTGAAAATTGGACAATTATACATAGAGTTATGATTCCAGCCAGGACGCGAAAAGTCGCATCAAGAAAAACGCGGTTGGAAGTTTTAGTATACGCAAATCGTTGCACTACTTGCTCATATTAAATCGTCCGTAACTCTGTCAATTTTCAATATTTGAACTTGACATTTTTTTTACGTATCCTTGAATAAGTATATTTTAAGAAAATGCTAAGAAAAACGATTTTTTACCCATCACAGTGGTGTTCCACCTTAACATGAAATATTTGTTTTTACATCTCAATTATTATTAATTCAATTGATTTGATATTAATTATATATAATTTTTAATATTACAACAATTAGCTATTCAATTATCGAAATTTCAATTATTATAACATTAATTAGGTATGTATGTTTAAAATAAGCTATTGAATTAAATAATCTGCAACAATATTCGTTCTTCTTTCTAACAGTCATTGCAGAAGAGCGATGGTTGGAAGTTTTCTCACCCACGTTGTGCGTCAATATAATTATATATATATATATATATATATATATATATATATATATATATATATATAATATGTAATATCACTGCTCTCTCATTCGGTACATCGCGTCTCGCTTTCCATCACTCCCATTCTCCCTCACATCATTTGCTGAAAATAAAAACGATATATACATAATTAAAAAAACGACCGTTCTTGCGATTTTTAGCGAGTGACGTCCATGACGTGCACACACTTCCCTTCGTTTTTTTTAACCTTCTCCTTCAACGATCATTCGCTCGGACTCTCATCGACGTAACTCGTCCATTGAAATATATATGTTTATCCGGAGAAGACGAGCAAATGGACGTGAGAGGGAAGAAGTTAGAGAGAAAAAGAGAGAGAGAGAGAGAGAGAGAGAGAGAGAGGGCAGATTGCTGAACAGACGAAGAAGTTGGGGAGCAGGTAAATCCGTGAGACCCCGAAGCAACAACAACAAAAAGTTGTAATAATACTGGGAGGAGAGAAAAAAAGCGCAGCGGATGTGCCGTCTCGCTTTTGCCACACGCGAATAACACATGGCCCGCGTACGGAGAGACTGCATCGGTGCAGTTGTCGGACGATGCAGCGAGCGAGTGATCGAGGCGAAAGCCGCACGAGACGTCCGCAAGAAACTACAAAATCGTGCAATTCTCCTAAAATTTCAGAATATTGCGATTTTTTTAAAATGCTCATTACAAATTATTATTCGTTAGTTAATCCTTCTTCCTTGTAACAAAAATCAAACAAATGACACTTGCAAAATCGTTCGATAGTCAAAGAGGAATCATAACTTAACTTTAAAGAGACAAAAGTTGCTTGCTCGAGGATGGGAAAAAAATATTTTCCAACTTGATCTATTCTGGTTCCCAATCCTTCTCGCTCGTTGTAAAAACAAATAAAAAAACATTTTTGCAAAATCGTTCAATAGTCAAAGAGGAATCATAAATTAGATAAACAGACAAAAATTGGTTCCTCGAGGATGAGAAAAAATATTTACAACTCGATTTATTCTAGCTCCAAATCATCCTCGCTTATAAAAAAAATACTTCTGCAAAATTGTTCTATAGTCAAAGAGGAATTATAAGATAAAAAAAAATAGTTGCCCGAGGATACGAAAAAAAATTGTACGTTGGTGTATTTTGGGTCGATAAATTTTTGAAACTTGATCAACGAAAAGTGATTTCTTTCGAAGACTGCATTGGAAGCGTGCAGTGGTTCGATAAAAATTAGAGCGTATTTATACGTGTATATGTTTCAAGTTGAGGAAACCTAATTGGCGTCAATCACGATAGTACATTTTCTGGACCCGATACGGCGTCCGTGTACATAAGTCTCGTGCGTAGGATCAAAGGGAATATTTGATAGGGTAATACATAATACAGCTGTGAGAGTCCAAAGTTGTACCGGATCAAAGCGACATAGCTCGAGCTGCATTTTCGTATATGGTCGATCAATGACGGGAGTGCGCACGGGCGATCAATATATATATATATATATATATATATATATATATATATATATATATACGTTATTTATTATTTAGTCGCTTTTCTGGAACTACACGAAATCGTTTGCGGCCGCGCTTGCTGCAAAACGTGTATGGTAATGATCACATGGAAAATAATATTACGCCAATTTTTATTCAATATTTGACTCCTTGAACAATCATTTTTTTACGGGATCTGTATAAGCTTGAAATGGAAAAAATCCGATTTTTCATTGCATAGGTTTGTAGCCTAGGGTCTTAACTACAATTTACAAAGTAGTTTTTGCGAAATTTTTTCTATTTGACCCAGTTATGACGATTTTTGTGGAGGGTCAGATCGCCCACGTGCTATGGCCAACCGCCCCGCTGCAATTGAACCAATTTTCTTTTACCACTTTTTCGCAATAATCCGATTCACTTAAAAATCGGACGGAGCGATTTTTTCCTATATTCATCGATTTGTTAATGACAAATGATCGAAGTTATTTTTTTGGTCGAACATATAACTTACCATTAACACCTTACCATTTTCGTAATATTCAAAATAAAAAAAATCCGATCTTAGGAATGTTCAATTATTATACTAAAAGCACATTTCTCAATTTTTATTTCAGGTCAGCTCAGTTGCCAGAACCACATACACCGATTGGCAATGCAGCGACAGCAACACTTTGTTTGAATAACAATAACTCCATTCTTTGTCAATACTGTTTAGTTTTAAAAAACTCAAACTTGGCAAGACTATGTATCAATTGTGTGTAAAATTCCAACCTCGTCGTCCCAATACTCTCGTCAGAAAAAAATAGTAAACATCGACTTTTTTTTTGGTCCTAAGTTTATGAAGAATCTACATTCATTTAATTGTCAATTACGTTTAATACTGTAGTTTATTTATTCATATGAAATGTCGAAGCTGTCAATTATATATATATATATATATATATATATATATATATATATATATATATATATATATATATATATATATATATATATATATATATAAGGAGTACAACTTTGCAGTGACCGTTTTTTTCAAAAGTTTAAGGCTTTATTATAAAAAAGTGGCTACATATTTTTTAATCAAAGTACTGCCCGTCGCTAGCTACGACCTCGGCCCATCTTTCAGGTAGCATTCGAATCCCGCGTCGATAAAAGTCTTGGTCCTTGGAGGCAATCCAGGAATCGACCCAATTCTTGACTTCTTCGTAAGTACCGAAGTGCTGGTCAGCCAAATAGTGTGCCATTGACCGGAACAAGTGATAGTCGGAAGGGGCAATGTCTGGAGAGTACGGCGGGTGGGATAAAACCTCCCATTTCAGCGTTTCCAAGTACTTTTTCACGACATTTGCAACATGGGGTCGGGCATTGTCATGCTGCAGTATCACCTTGTCATGTCTTTCGTTGAATTGTGGCCGTTTCTCTTTGAGTGCCTTACTCAAGCGCATCAACTGACGTCGGTAGAGTTCCCCTGTGATGGTTTCGGATGGTTTGAGCAGCTCATAGTACACAACGCCCAGCTGTCAGCCCGTCTTCAAAAACTTTCTGCTTTCCGCCACCATGCTTGTTCTCGACCTCAAAATCTCCACTTTTGAAGCGTTGAAACCACCGCCGACACGTTTTCTCACTAATAGAATCCTCCCCGTAAGCATCTACAAGCAAACGGTGGGCCTCAGCCGCAGATTTCTTGATGTTGAAGAAGTAAATCATAACCTCCCGCAAATGCTGAGAATTCGGTTCGTAGGTTGCCATGTTTGAGTGCCTATAACTTTATAATGCATACACGTATCCGTTAGCTTTTTTAAATTGTTTACATTGGCAGAGCCTCTAGTTTAAAATGCCACTTTTTTATTGAGCTAGGGCCACTACTTCGGTCGCAGTGGCTCTCTAAGTAAAACGGTCACTGCAAAGTTGTACTCCTAATATATAAATTTAACGAAAAAAAAAATGTTTTTTTAAAATGTTGAACTCTATTTAATCAAACCCATCATTCCAACGATTTCACATAAGAATAAAGCGCGCGCGAACGCCCATTAGTCGATCCCTCGAGCGTAAAAGAATTCCGGAGTGTTTCCGTGGAACAAAACGTTGGCCTCCCTAATCTGACATACGGATCATAGTAGTCAAGGCGTGATGGCGGTTTCGGGAGCAATAAGTTTCTCGTTCCTAATTTTCCTTCGTACTTTTTTATTTTATTTCGCCGCCTCAATTCCGTCGACTGACTGAATAATTGTTGCTATTATTTCCCTTTGCGCTCTTTTTTTCTTCTCGTAGGCACAAAACGAGACGCGCGTATCGTGCAGCCCATATAGGGTCGCCTGTCGTAACAAAAATGCCAGCATTCAGCCATTAAACGGATTGCTGATAATCGGCCAATGATTCGTCGACCAGCATTGGGGTACTGTAGGCGGATGAACGGCTTGCCAGATCTATGCCAGCCATTCGTGGGCCAATACTATCGCACCGATAATGTGGCGATCAGCATTGGGGTATCGTAGGTAGATGAACGGCTTGCCAGATCTATGCCAGCCATTCGTGGGCCAATACTATCGCACCGATAATGTGGCGATCAGCATTGGGGTATCGTAGGCGGATGAACGGCTTGCCAGATTTATTCCAGCCATTGATGGTTTGTTTTTGGTTGTTTTGCAAATGCAGGTCGTTAAACTGTAACACGTAAAAACAAGGGATAAGGTTTCGAAAAGCATATCCCACTGATGAAGCTGAAAATTTGCACCAACCTTCTTTTCAATACTTTAAGAGAACCTTTAAAAGGATATTGGCGACTAGCAATAGTTTTCGATATATCGTATATTGAAAGTTATCTATTGTACTGCGCTTCTACTATATTAAATAAACCCAAACAAAACCATCCCACATGGCAAGTGATATGCACATACGGGCGAGCACTGTTTGCCAGGAAGCAGCGCGGCCGGAGGAGTGGGGGGTGTCTATCGGATATATAGATATACTCGTATGGCGTGAAATAATAAACTTTATAATGCGATATATCGAAAACTATTGCTAGTCGTCAAAAATCCGTTAACGGTTTCTCTTAGGATAATGAGAGGAAGTTCATTGCAAAATTTCAGCTCGATCAGAGGAGTATGCGTTTCGGAACTTCACCCAAAACGAGCGAGTTATTTTTACAGCCTAAATGGGCCGAAAAAATTATCGGTAAACTTTAATGTCACGAATAAAATTATCGGCATAAAAGTAAGGAACGAACAAACGATGGATTCTGTAAGTGTTAGAATGGCTAAGTGGGTAGGGTGCTCGACACTAGAACGAAAGGCGCAGGTTCGATCCCGATGAAAGGCAAAAACTTGAACAATTCAGAAAGCGTTTTTAATGCAATTATTCTATTTACATGGACATAAGTAAAGCATAAGAAAACAAAAAAGATACTACTAGAATTTTTATATTCATAATTTGTCAATTTTTTGTTTTTCATTTCCGGCAGAAGATCCGGTAGCCGTTGCTGGGCCAATATGGGCGTATGATCGTTGGCCAAGTCTTAGCAGCCATTCATGGTTTACCATTACCAACCATGCATGGTGCGGATCTGGCCCGTTTGTATAGCCATTACCGCGCCATCGTTTGTTCTCTGGCAACCAGTCGTGGGCCATTACTGTGCCGATTGTAAAACCCTATTTGGGAGACGCACCATTATATTCGTAATACAGTGAGACGAAACATTGCCACGAAGCTGCTTGGATCTTGTATAATTTTTTTACCGATTGCAATCTCACGTAGGCGGCACCTGTCTCGTTGGAACTTTCCAAAAAACTACACGATTAAAAATAATATTCTTGAAGATTTTCGGTGTCTTGAGGCTGGTGAGAAACGCGTGGCTCATTACTGATGATTCGGAGGGGTGGAAAAATTAGTACATTTATTATGGTCGGCGAAATGGAGGGAGGTAAAGAAAAGAGAGGGAAGGAGAGAGAGAGAGAGAGAGAGAGAGAGAGAGAGTCGGAAGGGATAGGACGAAATTGACTGAGGGGGTTGCGTCGCGAGTCCTGTCGACGGATTTCCTTCCATGTAAATATTTTATCTTCATCCACGGTGCATGCAGCAACGACGACATATACATAGGGTGTCCCGTAATGAATGCATAATTCTGCAACTGTCGATAGGTCAGATCATGTCCTACTATATGCTAGAATTTCAGTTTAGTAAAAGTCCCACGGTTTTCGAGATTTAGGGCTTTATGTTGTTTTCTGGAAAAAATCATCTCCTTTTGGTTTTTTGCATGCCATTTCTACAAATGATATGAATCGACAATAACTAAGCAACTTTTTAAAGTAATCGGCACGATATCCCAGGTAGGAAATTAAAAGGCTGACGATGGAAACAAGCTTGTGCGAGCCTTGTTTCACCGAGCCTGAGGGAGACAGACCTGGCCCAGGTTTCATTGCATCGTTTGGAGCAGCCTGGAACCAAGACTGGCTGCTTAGCCTAAACTCAGGGTTATTTCAAGCTTTATTCAGCCGGTGAATTTTGAGGCTGAACAATCAAGGCTGGATGCAGACTTGTTTCAGGTTGTGATAAAATAAAATAAGTTTAAAATCATATTTTTTCTGTACTTTTATGAAAAAAAAATTTAGCAATAAATTTGTCGGGTGCGAAGGCACGAAAAACGAAAGCGAAGGAGGCAGCTCAGAACATTTAAACATATGCTCTTATCGATATTTATGAGGTACACAAAAAAGTATATACGAAAATAAAAGTACGCAATAAAATAAAGTGTTGTTTTTTAAAATATTTTTTATATATATTTTGTAACAAATAATATAACAAATAATAAATATATATAACAAATCAAATGAATTCTTTACAAATGTATTAAATTTACCCCAATGTAGAATATAGAAAACTAAAAACAGGCCTCATATAGCCTCGGGAAGAGTTTGGGAAAAGCCTGGTCATAAATGCTCGTGAAGGCTTCATTAAGGCTCGTTTTGAGCCTTGTTGTTTCGTTGTTTCAGGCTTAGTACAGGCTTTTCTACCAGCCTTTGGTCAAGCCTGTATGCAAGAGCCTGAAACCGCGTTATCATTCAGAGGTTCAGCTAGGCCTGAAATCAGGCTGGTGCTCAGCCTGAATTAAAAAATGTGAGCCTTGTTTCAGAGCTTGGCGAGCCCTTTTTTCATCGTCAATTCCTACCTGGGATGCGTAGCACATTTTTTTACACCGCAGGCTATCAAAGTCAGATGTTCGAATTGGTTTGTATGAAAATTCTGCATAAGACCTTTTTTCATAAAGTTTCCTTAACATTTGAGGTTAAAAAGAAGACTTATCTAAATAAAGCAAAAAACAAGAGTATTTTTTAAAAACCTGGTCAAAAAAGTTTATATTTGTAGAAATGGCAAGCGAAAAACTAAAAGCAGATGATTTTTATCTCGAAAACTATGGGACTTTTACTAAACTGAAATTCCAGCATATAGTAGGACATGATCTGACCTATCAACAGTTGCAGGATTATTCATTCATAACAGGACACCCTGTATATATCGTATATGGGTGTGTGTGTGTGTGTGTATGTGTGTGTGGGTACCACGTATGCATGTGATGAGTACGGACTAGCGGTGGATTTAATTAAAATGTGTTGAACCCCCTGTATTAAGCATTCGACAGTCTGAATACACTGTTGCATAATTCATTTCCAAACCATAATCAAATGGATTTTACGAGTCATAAAATACTTACGAGGGAATGTGATCGCTGCCGTATTCGTGATACGATCCATATACGAATTACCGAATACGAATAAAATAATCATTTGATCGCGATATTTGTCATATTTTCCTTAAAGCCTGATGGTAGAGTGACGCTGGACTGTAAAAAAGACGAGAGAGCAGCTGACGATGAATCTTCATATTTTATTTGGTAGAAATATGTAGTCAAGGATGCGGGAGACGTAAGATCTGAAGGAAGATGAAATTTGGAAATATGAAATATATATTTAAGGGTCCACTTTGGAGCCGCGAAAAAAGGCTATTTTCGCGATTTTTTGAGGATTTTATAAAAGATATGAATATAAAAGTCGTTGGGCTTGATAAGTAAAGTCTTGAAATACATAAAAAAAAATTTAATTCCTTTTTATTCATTTTTAATTACAAAAACTATAGTTTAAGGTAACGCCTCAAAAATAGGTGGGCTAGATAGCTCCATCACAACTCGGCAACGGCTTGTCTGAAACAAAAAAATCAAAGTCCATTAGATTCAGTATGACACCAGCTACAAAATGACCCTCGGATATAAAGTTTTATCAAAAAATAAAAAAATGGCAGATGAAAAACGAAAAAAGTAAAAAAAAACGTGTTTCTTTTCGCAGTTTTTCGCAAAAAAAGAGTAAAAATAAAAATTTTTGAACCATTGAGGGTCATCTTGTTGCGAATCATGTTTACAATATGTGGTTCAAATTTCAAGAGAATCGGTTTACTAGTTTCAGAGATACGACGGAGCTAGATTTTGAAAACAGTGTTTCGAGAAAAACGCGTTTCAACTTTATACTATGAAAAACTCTTACCTAAGCTCAATCGGCAATTCCTGCACCGTACAAAATCCCTTCTGATTGCTCATCATCGTCGATTTCTTCAAGTCTTGATTGCTTTCGATTTTTTGAAATTTTCATAGTGGACTGGCCCCGTAATGTAAAGTAAAGTCAGTGGTGAGTGGCATACTGTGGAGATTTAACCTCAAATGCAGTTGAAAGTTTCTGAAGATTAGATTGTAATGTAGATCTAATTACATTCGAATTACATCAGGAGAGTTTTGGTTTTTGTTGCATTCAGACCGGTGGACTGCTTGTAGGTGAAACGGCAATATCACCCCTCGACATGCTTTTCTTTGAGGAGTGGATTTCCGCCGTAAAACCGTTTTTTCGCCGACAAAAAAAGTACGTGTCCAATGGTTCTCAATGCTTTATCACATGTTCGTACAAAATCGAAAGCGGCACTTGCGTGATGTTTGTTGTTGGTGAATTTTGTACACAGGTTTGGAAAAGATAAAATGCATGCAACTTTGCATTTCAAATGAATCCTCAAATACATTTTCTTCTAAGTACGATAATACATTTATGAATTAAGTACCATTAATTGTTATCAATAGCAAATTGGCATTTAGTATTAATCGTCATTAATATAAAATTATTATTTAGTATTAATTTATTGTTTATTATTATTATTATTATTCAGTAGTAATTAATTTTTATTCAATTTTTTCTTATATTTTTAGGCTAATCGACTGATTATAATAGTCACAATAATATTAGTAGTTCATTTTTTATTATTGAGGGTATATTATGCAGTATTAATTTGTTATTTGTTATTATTGATATTATTTTTCAGTATCAATTAACTATTTATTATTATCATTAGTATTATTATTGGGTATTCATTTATTATCTATTATTATTCAGTATTAATTCATTATTTATCATTATTAGTATTATTATTGAATATCAATAATCAACCCTCTCGTAGCCTAACAAGCAATTGTTGCCTTTTCCGTACAGCGAGCAATCCGCACGAAGCGCCCAGCCGCCTACGCGGTACCTCTGTCCGGGCAAGTTCGAGTTCGCAGTTCGCGTACTCGAAGAATGAAACAACGATGAGGCATGTGAGCTCTGTATAGAACTGATTCGGTAGAGTGAGCGCGTTGGGTACGACGCCTGCAACGTCCACCGAGCGATGGTGACGATGATGATGATGATGATGATGATGATGATGATGATGATGATGACGTTGACGACGACGAGCGCGAGACCACGAGAATACGTTGCACGGATGCAGCAACTGCCGCTTGGTCAGCAGATGGACAAAACGGACCGTCCTGTCCAGCAGTGTCCAGGGACACAATAACAGCCCTTACGTTGTATCCTGCTCTCTCTCTTGCTCTATTGTTCGCGTTATATGGTTCGCATCCTTCGTCCCATGTACATACATAAACGCTATCTCAATCCAATCGACGATCGATTTATACAGCGCGTGCTTCAACAATCTCCAGAAAGGCAACAGTGTTTCCGTAGATTGTGCCCCGCAGGATAAACACGAATTTCGCTCGAAAGATTCAGCCAATTCACCCAAAAGTCACTAAAAATTGAGGCTCCAACGTCATTCGACATTTCTTACCAACGTTCTTCATCCTCCAGCCCAAGCAGAACCGTAGGTTGCTGGAATGATCAAGCTTCGATTGGAGAATCGCCATCTTCATTCTTCTCGTCTCGAACTTCCTCTTCGCACCCTCACGGAAATTCCTAGCGTCCCAAAAAAGATCCTAACCAAATCAGCGAGAAATTCGGGAGTCAATCAGCCTCGAGGGAGGCCCGGGGATTATCAAATTCCAGATGTAAATCCGGCCAAGCCGTAGGAAGAGCGCGCCGCGGAAAAGGGGTGGGTGCGAGACCGAGGGTTGGCTCGGAGCAAGTGGGTGCTAATACGCGGGACGACGATCCATTAATCATAACCCGGGGGATACAAAGCCCCGTGCCACTTCGCGATTCGTCGGCTGCGACTGCGAACAGGAGAGGCGAGCTTCGATCAGATCCAGAAGCCAATACGCCAGTAAAAATGTCGAAAGTAAGCACTTTTTAGATTTAAATATGCAAAATTGATCTAAGGGTAATTGGATGACTCTGAATCAAATGGCGACAATAAATCTGCAACCAACACCCGAGAAAATGTTTTAAAATGTTAAAGAATGTTCAAAAGCCGTTTATTTCAGAACCTGATGATTTTATCGAAAAATATGTCAAACAAAAGTTGTTTAGGACATAAAAGTACGTAAAAAAGTATTGAACGTTCATCTTCGTATGTTCAAAAATGAGGGACAAAAAGACGAATGAAAATTTGTTTGTAAGACAAAATCGCTTTGCAGCCGAAGCACCACTGGGAGCGCGTTGCGCGCATGCGCATATAGCCGTAGCCATATAGTGCGTCTCTGACAGTGATCCTCAACCAGTAACTTTGTCAATGTTCAGTCGTCATTTTTGAACACTTATACAATAAATAAAAATAATCTCTAGAAAGTTAGATTAACTTTTACTCAACCAATGTGTAACAAAAAACTCAAGATATTTACGAATTTGATATTTTTTTTATTTTTTGAAACTTCGAGGCTTTTGTCCCCCAATTGAATGGTTTTCCGTTTTTTTCTCCCTTATTTTTGAAGATACGAAGATGAACGTTCAATACTTTTTTACGTACTTTTATGTCCCAAACAACTTTTGTTCGACATATTTTTCCATAAAATTATTAGGTTCCCGATTAAATAGTTTTTAAACATTTTTTTAAATTTTCTCGGGGGTTTGCAAAATCATTATCGCCACTCGGTTCAGCGACATGCAATTACCCTCGGATCAATTTTGCGTATGTAAATCTAAAAAAATGCTGACCTTCTTGTTTATTGCCTGGACTACCAAGCGGGGTGACTTCAGACGTGCACGCTCTTCATCCTCTTCATCCCTTACGATCTTGCCAAAGTTATCTTTACATCAGCAAAGAACATTCATTTTTTTCCATATCCTTATCCATAAATCGCCCCATCCTGTGATTTCTCCAAGCTACCGAGCAAAATGGAAACACCGAAGAGTCACTGCTTTTGAGGAACGTTCATTCACAGTCCTGATTTCGCGTATCCTGGCAGTACGTCTGTTCTCGACTCTGGATTTGTTGCGAGACGTTCCATTCGATACTGGGACTCGATATAACGCGTGGGTAGATTGTTGAGCATGCGGAGGTACATGTAGGCAGCATTATCCACTCGAACGAGGCTGCGCGATGATTAAGTGACACAGATTTGCAGTGTCAAGGGATTCGGGAACACTGATGTAGCGAGCATCCTAACATGGACACTTGTCTCCAGTTCCTTGCTCTTTCCCTCTTTCTTTCTCTTTCTATATATATATATATATATATATATATATATATATATATGTATTTCTATCGTCTGTTGGGAATAAGCGTGATATTTACATTATAATACACCAGAGGGGTCAGGGTGGAAAATGCGCACAATGGAATCTCCTCGACGAGGGTCCATTATACAATCTTTCTGCTGGACTCTTTTGCGCCTCGGATTATGTGTACCATGACACCCTGTTCTCTTTCCATACCCCTCTATATATATATATATATATATACACACACATATATATACATACATACATATATACATACATATATATATATTTATATACACAAATATATTGCGATTCAACGAGAGCACTCAAAGTGCGAAATCGCCTCACTCGTCCGAGAGCCACAAGCCCATTGGCGTAGCCAGGAGAGGGCACGGGTGTCCCTCCTCCGAAATCCTGGTGCCACCCCAGAATATAGAATCAATCCAAAATAATTAAATTCAAATTATTAATTAATTTTATTAGTTTCAGTGAAGCGAGTATAAAGAAATAATTTAATCAAATTTGAATTATTTTCTTCGTCGTAATTTGGTAAATTGTATAAAAAGTAGCTATTGCATGACGTATATTAAATAAATATTTAAATTTCACAATTAGGTTAAGTTAACTGTGGGCAAAATACACACATTTGATTTGCCGGCAGATAGGTACACAACCAGAAGGATACTGAAAGATGAACATTTATTACCAATTAGGTAATAGATAATAACATTTTAATTTAAAACGCCGATTTGAGAACTGTTAACTCGTGCAGTTGACGCGTTTTTTAAATTGAATATGAAGAACGTAGAGGGTTTAATCAACAATTATTTTTAAATATCAATAATTGAAACGTCAGCCTAGAAGCTGGAACGATGGTCATGAAAAACATACTTTCACTTGAAAATGATTAAATGAATGAGGGAAATTTAAGGAAGCATATTAAAAATATTGTTGTGAAGATGATTTTTAGAAAATTTATTTTAAGATAAGCATATTAAACGTAAATGTGTCAAACAGGATATTTTAAAGAATTCTTTAAAACATACCAAATCATATAAAAAAACTGCCCACACTTGTATACATTTTTCCAAGCAGCAATAGTACCCCCAGTGAGGTCCGCCGGCTGTGAACGGAGTTTTTCTACCATGAGGCGGATAAACACGTGGCTCAGAAGCACAATGCTTCAGGGACGATTCTCTCATATGTCACTGCTGAAAATAGATAATGACGGTCTCAAAAAAAATAAAATTTCAACTGAAAAAGTGTTGGGCCGATTCGCAAAAAAAAAATCAGGAAGCTAAAACTTATTTAATTGAGTACCTACTGAAAGTAGAGTTTAGAGACTGGTAGCAGGATTGAAGAATGATACAAAATTAGTTGATTATTTTTTAAGGTATTGCA
This sequence comes from Ophion slaviceki, assembly GCA_944452715.1. Lineage (NCBI taxonomy): Eukaryota > Metazoa > Arthropoda > Insecta > Hymenoptera > Ichneumonidae > Ophion > Ophion slaviceki. Next base: position 31,704,575 of record OX101791.1, read on the forward strand.
AGAGTTCAATATTAATATTAACATGAACGTGTGATTAAAGCTCCACATTTTTCGTGTGTTACGTGATTATCGACCTAAATTTTATTTAAAATTAAGATAATGTTGAACGAAACCACTTTTTTGTGGTTTCGGCCAGTGGCACGAAAGAAATCTTCTTCTCCAAATGATTCGCCGTACGAAATAATGGCGGCAAGTTTGATGATTTCGATGCACGAATTCTTTGGATTCTTATTTGGCCAGTTTTTTTGCAATTTCCAAAAGCTTCTCGCTGAAAATCAACACATTTCAACTGGATTTTTTATCCTGCGAAAAACTCACGACTGTTGAAGATCGATGAATTTTCCGTGGTGGAAGAAAAATTAAAAAAAGGGACATTATAGCTACGAGTGAGTTTCGGGTCGGTAATTGTCGACGAATAAAAATCAGGCAGCCTCCGTCGGCGACGCGTTCCCATATGTTTTAGAGAACTCCCTTTCCATTACGAATCAATCGGGTACGAGTTCAAGTGCCTGGTTATACACTGCAGCAAGATATATATATATATTGGAGAGTCGAGAACGTTTATTGTCGCTGGCCGGCGGAGCAGCTGTCCACGGTGCGACAAAATAATCGAAATAGAATTGTCAAAATGTATTCGCTCGTTCGCGCGTTATTTTACGAGGGTGAGCCCTGGAGGTGCGGGCGAAGCCATAGAGCGATAGAGAGACACGTATACACAAGGGTCGCGGAGGCGGGTGGCACGAGCAAACTGAGAACCCTTCTTTACGCGAAAAGAGACGCTACCGATCCGTGGAGAATCGACTTTCTCTCTAGGGAGCGTATCCATACATTCATATATACATATACATATATATATATACATACATACATATACACACATATATATACATATTTATATTATATTATTGTATTTATATTTATTGTTGCATATTTTATCAATTTTATGTATATTTGGGATATTTCGAAATAGAACGTTTCCCAAAGAAAAAAATTGACACTTTTTTTATTCATCGCCGCGGAACTTGCCGCATAAAATTCAGTATCAATAATTTCTTAAACGGATATATACAGTCACGAGGCCCAAAAAGATTGATTTTTCAAGAATTTTTCTTGAGAATACCTCTAAATCTATTCACCTAGAAATTTGTACACATGTTATGGTAATTTTTAACTGTATTTTAACGTTTTTTATTTGTAAAAATAATTATTTTGAAAGCTGCTGTAGCAGATCTCCGGGAGCATCTCTAAAAAAGGCGTCTTGTAGTGAGCACGATATCTCTGGACTGGATCATCTAAAATGGAAAACCCAAAAATGTTTCGGTAATATAATGGATTATCTTGTAATTGATCTAAGGAAAAAGCAAAATAATAATTCTTGACAAAATGGCGACTTCTAAAAAAATTTAGGCATGAAATTGTTTATAAAATGGAAAATATTTATCGGCCAGAAAAAACCTTCGATTAATTACTAAAAAATATACTTGAAAAGATTGTGTTAAAATTTGAGACTGATCGGTTCAGCCGTTGCTGAGAAATCTTGCTCACCGCCTTCAAAAACACGGTTTTGAGAAAAACGCGTTTAAAGTTTCAAAAGCACTTTACAACGCTCTGACATGTAATTACAAATGTGCGTGTACCTTCGAGAATATTCGCCGGATTGACAAGAAATTCTCGGTGCGTGTACTTAAATATATGTACAACGATTTTTTCTCTAAATCGATTTTTCGAAAATTTTAACTCTGTATAACCCCTTAACTTTAATCTTTCAGTCGTACACTTTTGCCCCTTTGTATTGATAATTGCGTAAATTGAGTATTAAATAGTTTTTTGGAGTATTTGGTAGTTTCTTCCAATTTTTTTTGTCCACTTGATTATTTATTCGTGATTTGGAAAAAAATATATGTTACGACGCATATATTGAACTTATTTCGTGCAAATTCTTATTAATTTTTTTCTTTTAATCCTCGATGTTATTGAGGTATAATATAGCCTCGGTATATAAAATGTGGTCCATCGGCCGGATCGTTAACTCAAGAGTAGTTGGTCTGGAAAATAAAAATCAAAACGTTCTCTTATATAAATGTATGTGAAAAATATTCATTTTTCACAAAATGGCGGACAGTCAAAGTTAATGGTTCGATTTTAACGAAAATAAAACGGCCGTTTTTTGACTATAAAACGGCCATTTTTTTCGAAAAAAAAAATCGAACGATTAAAGACTACATTTTTATGTATTAAATAAGCCTGCAAAATTTCAAGAAGATCGGTTCATTAGTGTTCGAGTAATCTTGGTCACCGACTTCAGAAATGCCATTTTGAGAAAAACGCGTTTAAAGTTTCAATTTCAGTTTATACGAAGAAAATATTTTTTTTTGTAAACTTACATAGAGTCATCTATTCCGGTACTTATACTTCAAAAAAATGCAATAAAAAAAAATCGATTTTTTCAAAATCGCAAGTGGGGGTAACCCCTTAAGTATGAATTTACTAGTAATACAAAAATAATATTGTGACTGAAAATTATTTTCAATCATTTTTCCAAAGTATTCGTCGGTTATGTCGAAATCTGACAAGCAAGCACTATTGTAATTTCAGTGCTCCATTCGTCCCGCTTTTATCCATCGTTCGTTCTCTCTCTCTCTCTCTCTCTCTCTCTCTCTCTCTCTCTCTCTCTCTCTCTCCTCTCTCTCTCTCTCTCTCTAACTTGAATTCGCATCGAGTGGATTCTGTGAGGGTGTTACTCGCGCCCTTTTACCGTCACACCCGTTATATTATTCAATTATGTCATTCCAGTTATACGCACCAGCTACGAGTACCAGAACTAGCAGGCAGATGAGTTCAACGGAAGCGCAGAATCGCGTTCGTCGACGCGTTCCCTCTTAACCCGTCGGTAAAACTCATCGACGATTCTCCGTCCCTCTCACCCTCTCTCTTTCTCTCCCTCGCTCTGGAGTATCTATATATATTATATTGCGTATAGTGCAGGATTGGGGCAAATCCCGCGAGAATTCGACGCTTCCAGACTCATTATGAAATTGTACGTACTCGATTAATTCGAAGTCTCGGCGCCGCGTGGATTATCATAAGATAATGGGCCGACGATCGATCTTGAGCCTCTGGAACAAACCCCCATATATATCTATATAAAACCCCGTTATTTCCCTATAACTTCGATGTGCTATTCGTTCTGCCACGTTCTCGAGAGAGGTACGAGAATGCGCTCTCGACGAATATCGGAAGAGAGCGAGAGAGAGAGAGAGAGGGAGAGAGAGAGAGAGAGGCAGAGCAGGAGACTCCACTCTTCCTCGCCCCCTACCGGTGAAATTAAATTCAATTATTTTAGTCGAGCGCTCGCGTTAAATTCTGTTTCACTTGTTCATGCACCAGCCTCTCCTCTTCCCTGACTGCTCTCTATACAGGATGAAAAAGAGGGGCTCGGGGCTCGCCTTGATAGAGAGGGAGTCCAATGGGGAGAGAAAACGCCCCGAAGGGCTGAGTTATACAATATAATCGCGGAGAAACCGGGCTCAAGAAGTTTAATTCCATACGCTATTTAATTAACCACTTAATAAAACGTATCCGAAGCCATGACCAATTCCATTCCACGCATACACATTGAAACAACTCGAATTCATTGACCAGGACTGCCTAGGAATACGACCAGAGCGATGACGTTACAAAATTCAAGCTAAAAGTAAAAAATAAAAAAATTCAATACGATAAACTGTACCCTGCTGATTTATTATCGTTATACGCGTTTAAAGTCCCGATCGTATAGAATTTTCACCCTGATTTATACACATGTGACTTACTCGTACCATTTATATATATATATGTGTGTGTATATTACACACAGATATCATAAATCAGTACTGATATTCCCGCGATGACAAACACAATAAGTCCCAATTTCGGTCATTTATATACGCTACGCCCGGTATAATATGACGGTGGATCTTTTGTGCACACAAGGGGTGGTTTCGTAGACCCGCGATGGCGACATCCCTTACGTATATCAATATATAGATACACCTATCCTTATATATATATATATATATATATATATGTGTGTGTGTGTGTGTGTGTGTGTGTGTGTGTGTGTGTGTGTGTGTGTGTGTGTGCGCGCGCGCGTGCGTGTGTGTGTGTGTGTGTATTTGTGTGTGTGCATACAGTCCGGACGTACCGAAGAGTGACGTCATTTATAAGGACATAAATCAAAGCGAAGGACAAGCGAGAGTGCATTCGGAGCGTGTGCCACGGATTCATCCCGGATACATGTACGAGACGCGCACCGACGATCCCCGGGGGATGTCTAGCTTTTCCTATGTACCCCCGTGATACGCTCACTGTGCCACATCACTACCGGAGTGTCTTACTCCCGGGTTTTCCTTCTAGCGTTTTTTCTCCTTTGATTCTTCCACTGAGCCTCCCGCCAACTGGACGAATAGTGGGTCTACCGCGAAAGTTCTGGTCGTTTTTTAATTAGAAGACAATTATACGTTTTCACTATGTTTATGAATATTTTCTGTATAATATTATTTTTAACTTTATTAATGAGTCTCTCCGCTGGGAAGAGACTATTGATAACGATGGAAATTATATTGTCCAGAAAATATTAATAAGTGTGTTATAAATATTTTTTTTTGTTTGAGTTTTTGTTTTTTGTCAATTTGGTTTATATATATATATATATATATATATATATATATATATATATATATATATATATATATATATATATATATATATATATATATATAATGACAATATATATGAGGTTCTGGAATGAATGAAAATTATATTGCTCAGGAAATATTAATAAATATATTATAAATATTTTTTTAACCGAAACCAATCCAAACAAAAGTTTCCGGTATTTGTCGTTGTATATACGAATATATGTACAACGACAAATATATATGGTGTATACTAGAATCTTTTGTATGGGTTTGTTTATTTAAAAATGAAACATACATATACTGTATTTATTAATATTTACTGAATTATATAACTCTCATCGTTATGTTATTAATTTACGTCCTAAATGATTTCTACCCAGCGGGAAGGATCATAAAAATACATTTTTCAGTAACCGTTATAAATATGCTAAAAATGTATTATTTTCTTTTATATATATGGATTTACATATACAGGGTGTCCTGTTATCAATGGATGATCCTGCAATTGTCGATAGGTCAGATCATATCCTACGATATGCTGGAATTTCAGTTCAGTAAAAGTCCCACGGTTTTCGAGATCGTGGGCTTGATGTTATTTTTCGAAAAAAAAAATCATCTGCCTTTGGTTTTTCGCATGCCATTTCTACAAATGATACGAGTTGACAATAACTAAGCAACTTTTTAAAATAATTGGCACGAAATGCGTAGTACATTTTTTTCATCACCGCAGGCTATCAAAGTCACATGTTCGACTTGGTTTGTATGAAAATTCTGCACTTTTTTCATAAAGTTTCCTTAACATTTAAGGTTAAAAAGAAGACTTTTCTAGATAAAACAAATAACCAAGAGTACTTTTTTTAACCGGGTAAAAAAGTCATCATTTGTAGAAATGGCATGCGAAAAACCAAAAGCAGATGATTGTTATCTCGAAAACCGTGAGACTTTTACTAAATTGAAATTCAGCATATAGTAGGACATGATCTGCCCTATCGACAGTAGCAGGATTGTTCATTCATAACAGGCCACCCTGTATATACTACGTCGAAATCTAAGCTACATAAATTACGCGAGTCCATTGAGGTCAACCCTCCGCCACGAAATTTTTGCCGACCCCCCGAACCCTGGACGATCTTTTTTCTGCGATCCTTGGCGATGCTTGAAATCGTCAGGTGTAAAAGTAAGCCCCCTGCGGTTCCACAACACGTAACCGGCAATGACGTCATAAACGAGGCTACCGGAAAGGGAAGCTGCGGAGGTGAGGGAGAGGGGTTAACGCCGTTGAAAATGGCATTGCGGAAGCTGCGGAATCCTATACTCACCTATGTGTGCGTGTTCATATATATATCTGTATGGCACGGGGTACGGAGCAGGAGCGAGGACGATCGTCGTGTAGATAGAGATCCAGAGGAACAGAGAGAGAGAGAGAGAGAGAGAGAGAGAGAGAGAGAGAGAGAGACAGAGAGAGAGAGAGAGAGAGAGAGAGAGAGAGAGAGAGAGAGAGAGAGAGAGAGATAGAGGGAGGGAGAGAGAGAGAGAGATACGGTCTTAAGTGAATTGTCAGATCGCGCCTACTACCGCGTATAAGCCACGCTCTCGTGGTTCTGTGTATGGACACATGTATCTCATGCTGTGCAAACACGAGGAAAGAGAGAGACGATCCCGTAGTGTGGACAACGAGAACATACTATGCACACACATATATGTATACATGAAACTGTGTATGTGTGTCATTCCCATGCGAATCGTGCGTTCTCCTCTCGGTGTCCTTTTCAACTGGCAGAAGAGTTTCGTCGCAAACCCTAACTCGTCCTTTTTCGCTCCCAGGGCGGTCTAATCTCCGTCACTTTCTCCTTTACTCCCCAATCTAAATTTAGTTGTCTCTCTCTCTCTCTCTCTCTCTCTCTCTCTCTCTCTCTCTCTCTCTCTCTTTCTCTCTCTGTCTCTCTCTCTTTTGCCCGAACATTCGGATTTTCGTCCAGCATCCATCGCCACCACTGCCATACTCTGTTTATCCAGCTGGCCGTATTTAAATCGTCGATCTAATGCACCGTAAAATTATATGCAAGAATGGGCCATAAAATATGTAAGCTCTACGTACCGTGCTACCCTCTTTTCTCTCTCTCTCTCTCTCTCTCTCTCTCTCTCTCCCTCTCTCTCTCTCTGTGAGCCCCTATCTGGAATATTATATCGTGAGCCCTTTCTCGGCTCGTGTTCTTCTTAATGCACCGAGAAATTGTCGCGTTACGTATCTCCCGTGTAGACTTTCTGATATGCCGCTTCTCGATTCAATCCCCTTTGCGTATACCTACTTTCATACGTATTTCCATGCATACGCGTTTGTATGCACGTACGTTTATGCATGCGCGTGTGTACACGTCGCAAGCCATGGGGCACACGGCGCAATTCCCCAAGCTCGATAGGGCTCCACGATGTACACCGTAATATCATTTTGAAATTTAACTTGTCGACCCTTTTCGACACGCGAGCTACTTTGAATATAAGCGCCTCATGTGAACGGACGCCCGCTCGTTATGGAATAATGGAGCGTCGAATTCGCCTGTCGCGTAATTCGATGATTTATCGCGATGGATCGAATTTATTTCACGGATTTTTTTGTGCACGATTCGTCGGTCGCGACAATTGGAGATTAAAAATTTGAAAAATAATTCGAGAAATAATTATTATGCTATTTGTATTGATAAATTGTGATGACTGGATTTTTACTTTTTTCGAATGAGAATTTTATTAATATTGTAAAATTGCAGTGACTCGATTTTTTCTTTTCTTTTTCTTAAAATATTATGTTTTAATATTATAAAATTGTGGTGACTCAATTTTTACTTTTTTTTTGAATGATTATTTTATTAATATTGTAAAATTGTTGTTTCTTGATTTTACTTTTCTCAAATTATTATCCTATCAATATTATAAAATTATAAGGACTCGATTCTTTTTAAAAATTATTACCCTATTGATATAATAAAATTGCACTGACTCGTTTTTTTCTTTTTTTTTTTTAAATCCTATTAATATCATAAAACTATAGTGACCGTCTTGAAAAAAAAAAATCCAGGAAATTGAGCCAGCAGTATTGGAATACGATGCTGCGGCAATATCTCTATCAATTTCGAAGTACACTCAGAAAAACGTTTGGTACCGTCAAAAAAATGGTTTGAATCGAACAAATCCTGCAGTTGGGGGTGGCGAACGATATGAACGATTCAATTGACTGCGAGATTTGGTTGAATTACAAATATATATTTATTTCCGGCAACCAAACTTCTTCTTGATCCAAAAACGCACAGAGTATTTTCAATTCTAATTCCGGTGTCCTGAAACCAAACTTTGTTTGAACATACTGAACGGTTGGGTCGGTAATCTCTCCCTTAAAAGCATTTTCAAAATATATAGTTCAACGAAAAACATATACACTAGAATGAGACATGTGTGCATTGAATGAATTGCAGAGCATATTTCAGTCGATAAATAATATTTTTGATAAAAGTTCATGTATAGTCCGTACCACTGAAGATATATTTTAAAAGAAAACCCTCGAACGCTGCTATAGTCGATCCAACTACATGTTGGTTTGCCCTGAATGACGGAGTAGGTTCTGACAACTGATACTATAACATAGTTGAAGCTGCATACAGTTAGTTCAATCAAAATTGGTTTCACACCAATCGAATAAATGGCAGATAGAGCATCAGCTTAATATGAACCAAATAAACATCGAGTCACTCTAATAAAATTTCGATGTGAGCACATGCAACGTATACATTGAATCGGTAGAAAATCAATTGAATATAAATCACCGAAGAAAGTATTCTCTCTACGATGAATTATAGTTACAAATGGAAGACGAAGACAATAAGGTAAATAGATCCGCTAAGTTATGAGACAAGATGATTAGTAATTTTTCAATAATGACTGTTTATTAAAGTACATATTAAAAATACTGCGATGATACAGAAATAACTTTTATTGATTAATCTACGTCGATGTACGACTGTACGGTGTCGATTGTAAGATAATTTACAAAGCGCTCTGACGAAATTACATAGTTAAACTTAAAAGCAATCTGCGTGTCAAAAAAAAAACAAAAGAGAAATCAATTAAAATAATGTGTAGAGATAAATAATATTTTTTTCTGATGTATCGAGAATTTATCTGCAGGCCACATAACAGAAACCATCAGATTTTGTGTGTTCTCGAAGTGGAATTGGCGCAAACAAGTCTTTTTTGCTTTACGCAACGCCAGGTCTCAGACTACAGCGTGGTTGCGACGAACTATTAGCGGCTTAAACCGAGTGTCCACGTGGTTGGATTTACCGAATTTAATCGATATCTGAAATTACGGGAGAACAATGGCTCGTGCCCGCAAAAAATCTCAATCACGATTCCCTTAGCAATCCTTCAATACTTATGCACTTGGTGAACACGCAACGTTAAATGAAACTCACCGGCTTCCACCAAATTTACTATCAACACCCGAGAGACGCCGTACAATGTTTTTCTCGAAGGACAGCACGCAGCGTGACAACAATGGCGGACAAAAAGAAACGACGATCGTACACTTTCCTCGAAATGTAGAAACAAGCGATTGAAGTCCCCAATCTATCAAGATGTCTTCTACTTCGCACATGTTTATGTTTTCGATGTAAATCGTCTCACAAAACTTATCATAATGAATATTGTAGTTTTCTACACGCTCACAGGGGAGATGCACGTCAACTGCCAGAAAAGAAGACGTGAACAGCCGGGAGTCGAAAGGGCGATGGTAGCGCTGTTCGTGCATGCATCTGAAACTACACTGATTCGCGATTTCCACTATTGGAAATCGTAATTTCCAATAGTGGAGATCGTAATTTTTGTCCAAAATAAAAAAGTCCAAAAAGGAAATTGTAGGTCTGAATATGCTCTACAAGTTGCATTTCTTCAATTTTTTCGACATTGATGACCAAAAAAAAAATAGCCAAAAACAAAAGTTTTGTCCTAAATTTTTGACTTTTTCGATCGATATCTCGATAACGATGCATGATACGCTAAAAATGGTTAAGACTTAATTGTAGAGAACAAAAAAATCTACAAAAAAGTTTCTCAGAAAATTTTTCGAATCTCATCGGATAGCCGAGTTATTGCCAAAAAACAAATTTTACCCCTTTTTTCAAGATGGCGGCGAAAGCTCCTAGGAAATCTTGGTCGAAAAACTCAAGTTAAGCTTTTCTAGGTATCCCCCACAACATATAAAAAAAATTGAATTCCTTATTTCATTCTCTTTTATTCGCCTTTTTTTCCGTCGCAATGACTGGACTATATAACTAATCGCTCACAGCGATCGAACAGAGCGCGCCCGTGGTCGGATTTGCCAAATAAAGTCGTTATCTAGAAATGGTGCCGGGAAAAAAGTGATCGATTGCATCCACAAGAACTCAAGTAGCAATAGCAATCAATAGCTGAAAAATATGCACATCGTAGAAAAAAGAAAACACGGTCTTACCTCGAAGTAACTTTAATTAAATCATTTGTTTCAATTAACTTATTCAATTGTAGAACCAATCATCATTCGCTTTATGCGTAATAATTAATTCAGTTGGAAAATGTAGTTTATTTGCCAATAAAACGACCAAATATAAAGTTCAAATAAAACGCGGATTACTTGTATGAACTCCGATGTAGTTAATCGAATCCATTACATGGCCAGGGAGATATTGCAATTGTGACATGATAATTTGGTTGTTTCAACTAAACTGGCGTTGTCACTTGAATCGAATTGTATTTCAAACGAGTAAAATTATGTTGCTTCAAGCAAAATTGCTTCAACTAAATATACATAGTTGGTATTACCAAACGTTTTTCTGAGTGAATTGTCCGCGGGTCTGCTTCGAAGTTGGCGTAAAAACCGCTGAAGCTTTATTCCCGAACATTGAATACACTTCAAAAAAAGTTTATCCGTTTAAACTACCGTTATTTGAGTCGAATAATTTTTAAAATGTGTTTCTAACATTCCTTGATATAGACAATTTAATGAATACCTACGTATTTGGTGAAATATTTTGTTTCAAAGCCCTCGAGGCGCGCCCTTCGGCGTTTGTAAAAAAAGCTCTTAATCAAATATTCATTCCAGAACACTTTCGTGAGCTTTAATCATTATCTGACCCAATTTAGTTTTTTTTTTACCTAATGCGTATGAAACGTGGAGGAAACATTTTTCTTTACGGGAGACTTTGTCCTTGAAATTTTCAACAAATCAATTTGAGCTCAACGTGAGCAGCTAGAAGAAGAGGAGGGATGCCTCTATGGACCAGGTATTGCCGATTAGCGGTAATTATAAACACATTTGTGTAAACACATTACAAAACTTTAAACGCGTTTTTCTCGAAAACACGTTTTTAAAAATGGCTGACATTCTCCTGACCGCTGTAATTAACATATCGACCTGAAATTTGGAGAGCATACTCAGAAAATATGTCTTCACGGAATGACGGATCGTTTTTTCGATAGATACATTTTTGCATTTATTTTTTATCTTTTTATGCGAAAAAAAAACGCGAAAATTCGATTTTTTTTAAATTGCCGCCATTTTCCGAAATTTGTACTAAACGAAAAACCCATCCGTCATTCCATGACCAAAGGGTCACAGATTGATAATATGCTTTGAATTTGTGTTTCAGATCAACAAAGAGGGGGCAGTGATGTCAGCCGTTTACCTCCCGCGATTTGAGGACCTGTTTTCGCGGAGCTGCAACGGCCGCCATTTTGGTTTAAAAAAAAAAAAATTTTTTTAACGTTCTGTATATCATGAATAAAAGCAAGAAAAAAACCGCACTCAAAAAGCTTTAATCGTTTCCTTAAAAAAAAAAATAAAATGTAAACACCTGAAATATGGCACTCCAAGAACAAAGTCTCCGTTAAATATAAAAAAAACTTATTTTCAAAAAAATAGAAATTGTTTTAAAAAAGCGTCAGAGTATGATCCTTTATTATTAGTTCCAAAATCGATGTTCGCCAAAAACACGAACCAAATTTCCGCAATCCCTGTAAAGCCAATAACTTCGCGATGTTTGCGTAGAGTGTCTTCCAAGCTCGAACAATTTCCGCTGTAGAAGTAAATTGCTTCCACAGATTTTTTTTCGTCTCACTCGTCGCACCAACTGCAAACTTAAGCGATTCATCTCATTAGTGTATTTTTCTCGCCTTCGTTCCCTGCTCGGCTTCAACCGAGTCAAGAAAGAAAATGCCCAGTTCGTACGAAACTTCTCGATTAATCGAGTGCTTCGCATCGACGAGGCTAATATAGGAAATGTCGTCATCGTCGATTGTCGTCAATTGAGCGAAACGACGCTCTCGACGGAATGAAAAAGCAAAAACGCAAGATCCGTACAGCTGTTTTATTTTTATTTTGTCAAAATACTCGGAGACCGTAGAGGATCGATTAATTAACAAATTGATCATTGTGAAATCGAAGGATCGCCTTGCTTGCTGAGGGGAGATCAGTGTGGCGTTCTTGTGGAAAAGGTAGACGGAGGTGTAGATTTCGTGGAAGGAAGTGAACGTCAAGAGCGGTCGGGAGATTTTTTTTCCTCGATGCGACGAGCTCTCGATCCTCGTCGATCCATCATAGAATGTAGCTTCTGGAATTCAACGGTGTCAAGATGTGTGGTCTCCCATGCGGCCTCGACGAGGCTACGATGAAGCATCGACGAAAGAATCGGTTGGCTTCATCGGCACGAATGATATAGACAAGAGAGAAATAAAACGAAAAGCCAAGAGAGAGAGAGGGAGAGAGAGAAAACACATACGCTACCGTTTGGTTAGACAGCTGCTGTGATGGTCAGTTGATCGGCACGGATGGCTCCAAAAGAGCGCCCAAGATGATCGGAACGCGCGGCTCCCCCGTAGCTCCGAGAAACCAGCCTACCAAGATTTCACTGACAATGAAGCTAATAATGCCGACCGATCAAACCATAACCGAGATGTTTAGCATTTTATCTCCACTGGACGTGGATCTTCGGCAAGGCTAGGCGGGAATCAGAAAGGAAGACGCGGAAGCCATGACGAGACTGGCCGGGCGCCGAACACGCAACGCCAGCATTTCAGAACCTACGAGATTCCTTGATCAATTCGGATAAATGAACATTTTATTGATTAATTTAGGATTATGAGAAATTAATCACTGATCAACGATTTTCTGGACTTTACAGGTAAATCGGGTGGTAGTTTCCCGAATCTCCCAACTCGAAACTGTTTGCAGTTATTGGTGACATGGGAGAGAATTTTGGTAATTGTGCTGTATGAGGACTTTTCCGAAAAACGACGGGAACATTTTTTTTTCACTATGATATTGTTTATTCCATTATAGTAAGTGATATTCCGTCGGGGGAGGCTGACATTTCCCATTATTTCCATACGTTATGGGGTTTTGAAATTTCCAGAAACATGTAATATTTCGACGCCTCGCTAAACAGCTACGTGTACCCTTATAGATAGTCGATTATGAAGGTTACGATGTATATGTTTTGATTTCGTGACCACAGTTGTCCTCTTTCCGGAAACAGGTAATGTTTCGACGCCTCTTGTTTGTTGTCGCTAAGCAGCTACGTGTTTCTTAAGGCGTTACCCCCACTTGTAGCGCAAAAAAAGGCCTTCTTCATGAATTTTTTTAAAGAAAACTACAAAACTTTTTTTAATTGATCAATATACCATCTTAAAGAACACATCTTGAAGAACTTTCAGTAATTTTTTTATTGAAAAATATTACATTGTTTAGTGGCAAATGGCCGTCAATGAAATAATGTTTTTATATACACGGTTTGCGGTGACCAACATTGCGGCGAAGTGGATCATTTGAAAAAAAAAAATGCGGATGGATTTAGTCAAATATAAGTATAAACTAGTCTTTAATCGAAGGATTTTAAAAAATATTCATTTTTCGCAAAATGGCGGACAGTCAAAGTTATTGGTTCGATTTTAACGAAAAAAAACGCCCGTTTTTGGCTATAAAACGGCCATTTTTTGCGAAAAAAAAAATCGAACGATTAAAGACTACATTTTTTTGTATTAAATAAGCCTGCAAAATTTCAAGAAGATCGGTTCATTAGTGTTCGAGTAATCTTGGTCACCGACTTCAGAAATACCATTTTGAGAAAAACGCGTTTAAAGTTTCAATTTCAGTTTACACGAAGAAAATATTTTTTTTCGTAAACTTACGTAGAGTCATCTATTACGGGCCCATACAGAAGTATGGCCCCGGATACTTATACTTAAAAAAAATGCAATTAAAAAAATCGATTTTTTCAAAATCGCAAGTGGGGGTAACCCCTTAAGGGCCAACCCAAACAAACAAACCCAAACAAACTCCCCAACATAGGCGTCGAAATATTTAAAAATTCCCTATTTTGTCACGTGTTTCCGCGAACTTCAAAACCCCATAACTTATGGAATTAATGGAAAATGTCAGCCTCCCCCGACGGAAGATCACTCAATATAATGGAATAAACAAGTTGACGGTGAAAAAAAAATTTCCGTCGTTTTTCGGAGAAGTCCTCATACTGCATAATTACCAGAATTTTGATTAATTTTGCGAACGTGAACCGTGATGGATCTTCTTATTAGTTGAATAAGTTCTCGCTGCTTTCCAATAGATGGCGTTGCCAGAAATGCGTGCGTGTAGTTTAAGATGGTAATGCATCTTTAAGGAGGTATCCCTCTCTGGAATCTTCAAAAAATTGTTTTTTTGTTGTTGCATATTGTTATAGTGTGAACTTGAGAATACTTTGAGATCAACCGTATCCCGAAATTCTAAAAATTGGCGAAGTTAAGGACGATTGCTCGACCCATCGAAAAAATTACATTGTAACCACAAACATGTGTACAGCATGCTGGGAAAAAATTAATTTATTCCAACCAATGTGTTACTAGAAAAAAAATTCATCATTCTGAACCTTCAAATTGGGCTTCCGGAGAGGGATACCCCGTTAAGGAAGTACTATAAGCGAGCTTAGAATTCAGTGTATGTCATTTTGCCGAAGTGCAAACAATTTTTTTTCTTCATAGTGTTAAACGTGTCAGATTTCCGCCAAAAAGAGCATTTGCGAGGAATTTTACTGCACTACATTATTTTTTTTTCATTTTGATACTTTTTAAAAACATTTTAAAAACCTGCAGCTGAAGAACACAGGATTCTTGTTAAGACTTACGGCGACCATGCTCTGTCGGAAACAACATGCAGAGATTGGGTTACACGCTTCAAAAATAATGATTTTTAGATGAGGCATTAGTTCATGAAGACTTGTGTCATAGGCTAGCTGAACTTGCAGAATCATTAGGAGTTGATCACACAACAGTTCCAAAACGTTTGAAAGCATTAGGAATGATTTTTTTAATCAAGCATTCATTTTCACGGAAAAAACAGCGAAAACTTATTCAACATCCTGATATAAGAAGCAAATTGATTCAGCCTTTCCATCCTGGATCATTTGAATCGCGAATATTTCATTCAGAGTCAAATTCGTCCATTGACAATTGATCCGGAGCATTTTCATCCTCTGGAAATTCAACCAAGCCATCTTTATGTTTCGAAAAATTAAAGGAGGCATCTTTATCCTGAATAATTGGACCAACAATATTCATGAAATTGTAAATTTCATTCAGCGTTCACAATGGGCTACACCTAGCTCATGGCCATAAAAAAAGACGAATTGTCGTGACTCTTTTCTGATAAACTTGGGCAGGCTTTTAATTTTTTTTACATTAAAGGGTATGCATGAGTTTCAAGCCTCTTTTATAATTTTTATATCAAGAAATATGTATTAAGGTGGTGGATACAATGGTTTGTGCAGAGCTCTGATTGCAAAACGTCCTCTGCAGTGACCACGCTGCTCAAAAACAATTCATCCGAAATAAACCGCAGCCTATTTACTTTTTGCATGAAATTATCTGGTGCTTGGAAGAAGGATTTAAAGACATATTGATTATTGAAAAAATGGCCCGTGTCCAAAATGAAAGTATAAATTTTCGGTGAAAAAGCTCTATTTTCCAAAAGAACTATGCATCGAAAAAAAAATTCCTTCGTTCCAACACTGCTTTTCGATATGCAAAAGAAGCTCGTAAAATTTAAAGTTGATCACTGCAATTATTTTTCAACTATCGTGGTTAGCGATTTACAAAAAGTCATTTTGAGAAAAACGCGTTCAACAAACGCCCATAACCCTCTCAATTTTTAACAGATCGACTTAAGGGGGTTTGCCCCACTTGCGATTTTGAAAAAATCGATTTTTTTTATTGAATTTTTTTAAAGTGCAATTTGAAGTGCAGTTTTTTTTGATGCCCGGAATAGATGACTCTATGTAAGTTTACAAAAAAAAAAAAATATTTTCTTCGTGTAAACTGAAATTGAAACTTTAAATGCGTTTTTCTCAAAATGGCATTTCTGAAGTCGGTGACCAAGATTACTCGAACACTAATGAACCGATCTTCTTGAAATTTTACAGGCTTATTTAATACATAAAAATGTAGTCTTCAATCGTTCGATTTTTTTTTTTCGAAAAAAATGGCCGTTTTATAGCCAAAAAACGGCCGTTTTTTTCGTTAAAATCGAACCATTAACTTTGACTGTCCGCCATTTTGTGATAAATGAATATTTTTTAAAATACTTCGATTAGACTAGTTTATACTTATATTTGACTAAATCCATCCGAATTTTTTTTTCAGATGATCCACTTCGCCGCAATGTTGGTCACCGCAAACCGTGTATATAAAAACATTATTTCATTGACGGCCATTTGCCACTAAACAATGTAATATTTTTCAATAAAAAAAATTACTGAAAGTTCTTCAAGATGTGTTCTTTAAGATGGTATGTTGATCGATTAAAAAAGTTTTGTAGTTTTCTTTAAAAAAATTCATGAAAAAGGCCTTTTTTTGCGCTACAAGTGGGGGTAACCTTAAAACTCTCAGAGAACACTATTGAAATGCTATACTTCAAGTCCCTCGAGAACCAAAAATCGATATTTTTAGAAATCCAATTAGTTGTAAGCCCTCAACTCTGCACCAAGTTTGTCTGTCACTTTTCAATAAAAGTTTCCACCCCCCCCCCTCCCCCACTACAACCGCGCTCACTAAGTGAAAGAGCATGAACCCGATAATTCCCCAATTCCGCAATTAGCCACTTCGATCAATCCTCAAAGCTTCGTTCCGATCAAATTAGGCTTCTTCCTTCCCACCACCATGCACCACTCAGTTAGGACGAAATTCCGCCAAATCCGGCACACGTAGGACGCCGAGCCTCGTTCGTGACGGACGATTCCTCGACTCATCGACAACACCCACTGAAATAACAGTCTTGATTCGTCCTGCATAGACGCCGAGGACTTCCGGTCTTCGTGGATCCGTGACGCGAGGCACACGCGGCCATACGTATCCATACGCTCGTCCCCACGATGTTACGTCAAACACCGTAGAACGGGTCGAAAGAGCGAGTCTCGAGTAATTGGTATTAGCATTTAATGAAAAGCAACACGTGACGCGGAGAAGACTTTATCAATGAATTATGCAAGGAAGTCCGTAGGTGGGCCGAGCTCTTTCGCTTCTGGCGTTCGGCGTGTCTGTCGGAAGAGAAGAAAGATTATTGAATGAGAGTGGACCACAAGCGGAGCGACGACCGACGGCGGAAGGAGCAGAGGATTGGTGCCCCCCCCCCCCCCCAATCCTCCAAATCCCCGTAATATCGCTACCGTTCCTACCAACGGCGCTTTTCGACGAAGCCAAAGAGACTTTCGACTTTTCGGGCATCATCGTCGTACTCATAGAGGAAACTTTAGTCAAACATGTGGGCATCCGAAGAGTCTCCTGATGCACATGAAGAAGAGCCATTGATCCTTCTGTATGCCGGCAGCTGAGATTGACAGTTCGATGAAGGAAGAACGCGATTTTTGGTCTTGGGCACGCAATATACGCCCTTTTGCCTCGCAAGCAACGATAGGCGGGGTGGAGCGGGGGGGGGGGGGCAGGAGAGAAAATGTTGCCGATTCGCGAGCCGAGATCCCCGGGATGTTAAGTAATTTGTAGAGGTAGTAGCTGGCGGCCTGTCAGGTGTCGATGGGGGGTCGATTCTCAGCGGGGGTCACCCCTCGGCGTTTCGGGGGATTGACTATACACGTGCATATATCTATCGTCCCATAATACATATCTGCATGTATGTGTATATAAAAAAAAGGTACATCTATGTATTTATTATGCTACTGTATGCGATCGGATGACTCGGGCTACTGTATGCGATCGGATGACTCGGGTATCCTTAGGGCGGGAAGCTTCGAGGCTTAACCCGCGCGGTGTCCAGCAGCGCGAGGACACGCGTTTTATCGCTTCTTTATTCATCTTTATTCCGATTTCATGAAAATTTATCGCTCCTCTACGTCATCGCGCCCGTTTCAGCGAGATTTTTTTCCGTCTCTCTCTCTCTCTCTCTCTCTCTCTCTCTCTCTCTCTCTCTCTCTCTCTCTCTCTCTCTCTCTCTCTCTCTCTTTCTCTCTCTCTCACTCTCTTGTGTTTTTTTTGCTTACTTTGGCTTCCTCTTCTTTCAGTCCTTCTTTTGTTGGCGACGATCGAATGTGTACGCTTTGTTTATGACAGCTGTTATACGCTCGCGGGAATGCGGCTTTTATTTTACAAGGGTATTTTATTGTTTAACGAAATTCCGAGTGATTCAAAGACGTGATTCGCTTTAATATGAAGCATCAATTTTCATATGGAGGCGCTATCAATTTTTACTCGACGTGTGCGATTATATTTTCGTCTCGAGGCCTTTGATCACGTTTGTTGGGTCGTATTGTCGATGGGAGGGGGAGAAAAGAGCGAGAGAGGGAGAGAGAGAAAGATCGATTGATTGATAATATTCATTATGCCCTAGTAAAACTTTCGGGCGAATATAAAAATACGGATAAAAAACGAGAAAAATGAAAATCCCGATAGAAAAATACTTTCAGGTAGAACAAAAACGAAAAATGAAACGAGATTCAAAGAAATGAGGATTTGATATAAAATAAATGTAAAATGGAATTACAGAAATGAGGATTCGATAGAATTGAAAAGTAGACAAATAATGAACAGTAATTAAATGAGAATCCAAAATAATACAAAAATGGAAGATTTAATGAAGATAGACGATAAATGTAACAAGAAAATAAAATGTGAGCAAAAGAAGAGTCAGAGGGTAATAGAGGGAGGGAGGAAGAGAGATGGAGAGGGAGCGACAGCAAAAGAGGCTAAGAATGAGGGGGTGGGGGTAGAAGAGGAGAGAGAGCAAGAGAAAGATTGATTGCTTGATAATATTTATTATGCCCTAGTCAAATTCTCGGGCTATTGTAAAACTACAGATAAAAAACAATAAAAATTAAAATACCAACAGAAATAAAAACAAAACAAAAGATAAACGGACATTTGAAGAAATGAGGATTTAATGAAAAAAAAAAAACAGAAATAATAAAATTAAGGATTCAGCATTATGAAAAAATAATGCAAAAAATAAACGGAAATTAATCAGGCTAGGATTCAAAATAATAAAAAAAAAACATACAAAAATAACGAAATCTAAAGAAAAAGGATTCAATATAAAACGAAAATAAACGATGCAAGTTGTAATGAGGAAGAAGATAAAATATAATAACGAGAAATAAAAATGTGAGCAAAAAAAGAGAGAGAGAGAGAGAGAGAGAGAGAGAGAGAGAGAGAGAGAGAGAGAGTCAACAAATATCTGCGGGCGCACATCGAGACAGCAGGTTAATTATGAACCCACAAGCCGAGAAGGCAAACGTTAGCGATTTTTTTTCTCCTCTTCTCTTCATTATCCCACCGCGATCGAAACCCCGTACCGGATGGAAATCAATATTCATATGCTAATTTGATCGAATTTACATGACAGACAACCGAAGCCCGCAAAAGCAACGCTAGGCATTATTATTGTAATCAGGTTTTTGTGTCTCGTGTAATATCAATCTGTACATATATATACATACATAAATGTGTATGCATATCTGCATTTGTATGTATGTGCACGTATGGAAGAACTAATGACCGGAAGGGCTAACACGCTGGAGGGTCAGCGAGCAAGTAGGAACGGTTCGAGTCGAGCGGACCTCCTGACAATGAGCCCGGAAGAGGCACATCCAACCATACACCCGTGCACACATTTTATACCCATAATCAACCTGAATCGATCAGATGATAATAAAGTATCGCCGCAATCGGATTTTCCTTGTTCGCGGCGCTTCACAATTTATTCTCGGACTATCGAGATCGCGATTCTGTCCCGAGTCCTCGTGGCTGCGAGAATTGTTTTATTTGTTTTTGAGCATGATCGCTCACAATGAGGACGAGGTCGAGATCGGTAGGATTTTTTGAGTTATCTCGAAATCAGCTTTTCGAGGTATGGGCGAGTCAAATTTGGTATTTTTATTCTGATTTGGATCTGACCAATCAATATTCAATTTCTTGACCAGCCGTCGTACGCTTCATTGGAGGTTGACATTTTTTTTTGATCCTGCTCCTCTTCATGGCGACTCAGTTTTGGAGGCAGCCCCGAATTGGGCTAAAAAAATCGGTAACAATAAAGATCAGTTGTAATAAAACATAGCCTATACGTAAGTCTAAAAAATGGTGAAGAAGTTTTGCCTTTTTAACAAAAAACAGCAATTTTTTTCTTCGTCCAAAGGTAAAGCACCCCCTTAAATTGAAATTTTTGACAATATTGATGTTGAAACTGAGTTGAGGTTTTTGGAAATATTGACTTTGCGGTTTCGAGGGACTCTCGAAATGTTTTATGATATTTCAAAAATATCAGGAATGACGGAATTCTCGAAGGCGTGATTTTCGATTAATATTTATAGTGAGATTTAAGGGGTTATCCTCACTTGGGACTTTGAAAAATTCGATTTTTTTTATTGCATTCTTTTGAAGTATAAGTATCCGGGCCCGTACTTCTATATGGGCCCGGAATAGATGACTCTATGTAAGTTTACAAAAAAAAATATTTTCTTCTTGTAAACTGAAATTGAAACTTTAAACGCGTTTTTCTCAAAATGGCATTTCTGAAGTCGGTGACCAAGATTACTCGAACACTAATAAACCGATCTTCTTGAAATTTTGCAGGCTTATTTAATACATAAAAATGTAGTCTTTAATCGTTCGATTTTTTTTTCGAAAAAAATGGCCGTTTTATAGCCAAAAAACGGCCGTTTTTTCGTTAAAATCGAACCATTAACTTTGACTGTCCGCCATTATGTGAAAAATGAATATTTTTTAAAATCCTTCGATTAAAGACTAGTTTATACTTATATTTGACTAAATCCATCCTCATTTTTTTTCAGATGATCCACTTCGCCGCAATATTGGTCACCGCAAACCGTGTATATAAAAACATTATTTCATTGACGGCCATTTGCCACTAAACAATGTAATATTTTTCAATAAAAAAATTACTGAAAGTTCTTCAAGATGTGTTCTTCAAGATGGTATATTGATCGATTAAAAAAGTTTTGTAGTTTTCTTTAAAAAAAATCATGATAAAAGCCTTTCTTTGCGCTAAAAGTGGGGGTAACGCATTAATTATTTTTATTGAGCTTAAATTTGATACGTTTTTCCCAGATCTTTATTGAGATGGAAATAAATTGATTGGGATTCAGATAACGGAATTGGTATTTTTAAGGAAAATATTAGATCGAACACGATCATGTTAGCAGTCTCTTATCGACTCGGATATTGATGAATTTGAGTCTGAAATAGCAGTCTCCGGGATACAGGTATCGAGCCACATTAATAACGCGGTACGCCTGGCTCCTAGCTGGACAAACAGGATTTTTCGTGAATTTTTCTAGGAAAACGTGAGCAGGATTTCAATTTTTTTACGTCAAAAAGTATGTCTTCGAGTATCTTTTACAATTTTAGTATTGGAAAATATTCCTAAAAATAGGTAGATTGAATGGTTATAGGTAGAAATAAATGTGGTAGATACAATGGTTTGCGCAGATCGCTGTTCGAAAAATGTCCTTCGCGGTGACCACGGCTGCTCGGAAACAAATTCAAAATAAGAATATCAAACCCATTGAGTTTTGCATGAAATTATCGAGTGCTTGGGGAAGGATTTGATAAAATATTGATTTTTGAAAAAATGGCCATCATCCAAAGTGAAAGTATCGATTTTCGGTGATAAAACGTTCAATTTTCGTTGATAAAAATAAAAGATTGTTTCGAACAAAAAAAAATCCTTCGTCCAAGCACTGCTTTCTAGTACCTATGTCAGAGAAGTTTCTAAAATTTGACGTTGATCAGTGCAGTGATTCTTCAGATATTGCAGTCTTCGATATTGAAGAAGTCAATTTGAGAAAAACGCGTTTAAAGTTCGCCGGTTCGCGGAAACCCCCATAAATCCCTCAATTTAAAACGGGTCGAATTTTCCGATAACATTTCAAAAATTATATCTTTTCAGAATCCGTCGAAAACCAATAATTAGTATTTTCAAAAACACGAACTACGTTTCAAAGTCGATATTGTTTAAAATTGGTCAACTGGCCCTCGAAATTAATATTTTTTCAAATTTCATCTGGGTATTAAAATCAATATTTCCAAAAATTTCATTTTAAACCCAATAAAAATTAATTTCACAGACACGAAGTTTTTCCAGGCTGCAAAAGAGCGTGGAAAATCGTATTTGTGTGTGTGGCTTGTAAATCCGAGTTTTCGTGAATCGCGAGATTGTGTAGGCCATAAACACGGAATACGCGTTGTATCGAGAAGTGATTCTTCTTTTAGTGGCGTTGAAGGAAGGTCCGCGGACCTGCGGATCGGCGGACCGAAAAAATCTATAGGGCTTGTCTCACGAGCTTGGGAAGAGCGACAGCGAAATAAACGCGAGGGCATCGCGAGGGTGAGAAAAACAAGATCGTTTCTGCCTCTCTCTTTTCCAGCTTCTTTCCGATCCTTCGTTTTATTCTCTCTCTCTCTCTCTCTCTCTCTCTCTCTCTCTCTCTCTCTCTCTCTCTCTCTCTCTCTCTCTTCCCCTCTGCTCCCGGGCTGTTTACGTATTCGCCTCGAGTACGTATGATTGGAAGGAACAATTTCACAGTCACTAATGGTTCGATAAGCCGGTGGAGGGGGGGGGGGGGAGTAAAAAGGGGTGGTCGAAGGGGTATTAGAGGAACCGTTGCGTCAATAAGGGTGCAATCATTTTTCACAATTTAACGTAATCCGTACACACGGTCCCCGACGTCTCGGTGTTCCCCGGTCCAACGATCCAGCCCTCCTGCTTTTCATTATCCTTTTCTCATCTCTCGGGACAGGAGCGTTTGGTTCGCGATCTTTTTTGCTCGTCTTTTAACTTTTCTCTGCCTTTCGATACTTTTTCCAGCCAACGAGTAAAAAGTCGAGGACTAACACGCTCCCATTGCCTCGTGTATGGGCGCAGGCCAAGGGAGAGGAGAGAGAGAGAGAGAGAGAGAGAGAGAGAGAGAGAGAGAGAGAAGGAGAGAGGGTGTTGTTGCCTGTACTGCTTCGTAACGGATTTTAATTACCGACATATCACGTCTCGAGGCAGATCCCCTGGAGAGAACTTGGAAAGACATCGAGAAGAGTGGGCGAGAGAGACAGAGAGAGAGTGAGAGAGGGGGGGGGAGGAGAGAGAAATGAAGAAAAAGAGCGACGAGCTACGAGACGACGAGTCTCGGTTATTGATTGTATCCTTGTTTATTGTATATTTTAGATTTAATTCGAGTTCGACGATCGTCTGTCTGCTGCGCGGAGAGAATGAGAAGCGTAGCAGGAGTGAAGAAAGGGGGGCAGGATTGTCGTGCAATAGCTGTCAAAGGTATCCACGATTTTCAAATCCCTCTTGTAAAGTGAAATGAGACAAGTCTCTGATGCTCGAGAACTCTCTCTCTCTCTCTCTCTCTCTCTCTCTCTCTCTCTCTCTCTCGCTTCCTTTCTCTCCGAATTTCTATACCGGTGTTTCGTT
This sequence comes from Ophion slaviceki, assembly GCA_944452715.1. Taxonomy (NCBI): domain Eukaryota; kingdom Metazoa; phylum Arthropoda; class Insecta; order Hymenoptera; family Ichneumonidae; genus Ophion; species Ophion slaviceki. The sequence continues at coordinate 31,728,257 of OX101791.1, forward strand.
TCCGTTTCACGTAACGATTGGCCCCCAATCTTCCTGTGCCTTTTTGCACGTCAAGCAAGAAAAAGAGAACTCCGAGGGAAACAAATCACACGAGGAGATTCTCTCGCCACGCTCTACAAGCTTCTCCTTTTTTTGACGCTAAAATTAATTGGCCTTTAGCTTGAATCACAAAGTTTCTCGAATTGTTTCCCACTATTGAAAAACAAAGAATGTAATTATATTAATAGTGGAGTAAGCGTTTGCAGGACTCGATATAATGTTACTATAATTAACTCGTAATTGATGACTATTTCGTTTTAATACGATTTTACTACGAATGGAAGACGCTTCGATTAAAAATAGTTTTAATGAGTTTTCCCGATCAGGAGCTGATTTTCTAATGAAGACTTTTCTACTTCCCGTGCCCGAAGGGTAAAAATATTTCGGAAAAATCACCTAGCGACGTAGACGAAGTGAGACACTTTTGGCCGGATCCTAAATTAGGTCCGAAAAATCGTTTTTTTTTAAATTGCTTGAATCGATAGATAAACCATCTAAGAATATATTTGCAAAGTTACAGAAGTCAATCGTAAATATTTTCGAAGATACAAGGCTAAAAGCAGAGAAGCGATTTATATTTGATATTGATATTTTCTGCTATTGAAAACTTTGAAGCGCGTTTTCACTAGTTTTCATTTTCACGATCTATCTAAATTGGCGGGCGTGATAGCAAAAAAACTGAACGACCTATTCAATTGAACCAAAGTTTATTTTCTTCAGTATGAAAATCTCTTCTAAGTGAATTAAAAAAGTCGTTGAAAAAGTATTTTCAAATAATTTTTATAGCGAGTTGAAGTGTTTTTTTAAACACATTTTTTTCAGACCTGAGAAAAGTTATAATATCACGACTTTTTCAGCTTTTCCCTAATTCGCCCAGAAGAAATATATATGACGATTGAACATTTTATTGGTTTATTTGTTTCAGTCAAGAATTACGCGCTAACATTTTTTTTACATTTCAAATATGCGTGAAAAGATAATTTAATGTTTACTGGGCTCACTTGTTTTTTTCTCTTCTAAAAAAAATCCCGAAAAAGGGGTTTTTGGACCTTCTAATTCAGGTCCAATTTGGACCTTCTAACTCCCGCCTCAATGCAATGTGGTCCTGAAATATTTCATTATGGAACGCGTAGAATTGTGTTGAAGATCATCAATACTAAGTTTCAAGTAAATCTGATGGGATATTTCTTTTACCATACAAACTTTGCTATCCCCTTTTCCCCTTAAGAATTCAATTGCCAAAAACTCTGAAATTTCATTAATTGTGTCTAGGAGCACTAATGCAAAGTTTCAAGTAAATTTAACCCGATTTTTTTTTACTTTCCGTACAAACTTTGCCACCCCCTTTCGTTTAGGGGTTGAATTTATAAGAAACGTTGAAATACGTGTTTCATTAATTGTGTCAAGAAGCACGAAAACTAAATTTCAAATAAATCCGACCAGATTTTTAAAAATTTCCACACAGTTTGTACGGAAATAAAAAAAAATCTGGTCGGATTTATTTGCAATTGGCACCCTTTTTCTCCTCTTAAGGGTTGAGTTTCAAAAAATCCCTTCTTAGTGAGTGCTTGCGTCACAAGAGCAACCTATTGACAAAATTTCATCTAATTCGCTTCAGCATTAAGGGGTCTTCTCACTTTAGACACCGAAAAATATTGGTTTCATGATTTTTTTATGGGTTTATATTATGGATACAGATATAAAAGTTGTTACCCTTAATAAATACACTTTCGAAATACATAACAAAACATTTTTTGTTGTATTTATGTAGCCCAAACAAATTTTAAACCCGTTTTTCTCGAAACAACGTTTTTCGACTGCTTGTTGATAAAATCATCGAAACTACTGAACCGATCCTTATGAAATTGTAACCACATATTCTTTACAACTATAACTATAGCACACATCAAGGATTTTTTAATTTTTTTTATTTACTATTTATTTTGTTGCCTGAATTTTGCTGACTGGAATAAATATATTTTTTAAATGTATTTCGAAAGTGTATTTATTAAGTGTAACAACTTTTATATCAATATCTATAATATCCATATCAAAAAAATTGACGAAAATATCATTTTTTAGCGTTTACCGTGAGAAGACCCCTCAATCTTCAAGAAGATTATACGGATATAGGAAAAAGTTATTTTGTGGACATTCGACTTCGAAGGCCGTTCCCGGAGTAACCTATTGTCTCTATGCTGATTATTGTGCGAAGGCTTATGTCTTTAAAACTAATTTTATTTCGATTAAAAGACTTTTATAAAACGTATTCATGTGCTGATAGTCAACATTACATAGACATGATGGGTTCAAAATATCCTCCGACTATATCTATATATATTTGGAGCATATTTAAATGCAAAATAGTGCCAGTGCGTTCAATAACGACGTTTTTGTACATTCGCCGTGAGCCTCCACGGATCTCAGTGAGTTTCGAAATGACATAATGAATCACAGAGAAAGAGAGAGAGAGCTGAAGAGAGAAAGAGAGGGAAAGAGAGAGAGAGAGAGAGAGAGAGAGAGAGAGAGAGAGAGAGAGAGAGAGAGAGAGACACCCTGCAGAGTTTGGCGCGTGGCTCGGGCACTTCCACCAGCGACCCCCCCAATTCATGCGGAAATACAATTTATGGAAGATTCGGAGTCACGCTGATTTTTCGAGGGAGCCGCCTTCAAGAGAATTCGTATTTAATGAATTGCAGAAGCGTCTTGCGAATGACGAAAATCTCGTAATCCAAAAAGAGAGCCCAAGCTCCGAGTCGAATCACCATTCCAAATTGATAATCTCCCCAAACGTAATTCTCGTATTTTTCCATACAACACAATGCTTCGAGAGTTGCGCAAAAATGTATCAATATCGAGCAATACCTCGAGTTCGTTCAATTAAATTTTCCGATTGCGTCAAGTAGGATTTTTTCGCCCGGCAAAACATAAAGCACCGCTGACATGTCGTTGGGAGTGAGGAAGCGAATCAGAGCTGGTAATATGCATATATGCCACAAATAGAATATAAGGTACGTGGATCTTTATTTATACATCGCGAGTATACGAAGTAAGACAGGGGCGTGCAGCAGTTATTTAATAATTTATATTATGCACGTGGACATAAATCGATTGGGAGCGGTAAAGAAGTCATGATATATGGGCTAATTTGACGTATCGACGAGGCCACCGATCGAAGCATCCATGTATGGCTGAATGGACGACTGTAAATTACTGGCACGTCGTGTAAAAAGTCCTCGCGGCCCTCGGAAGGCCTTCTTCCTCTCTCTCTCTGTCCCTCGTATTCTCTTGACTCCTGCTGTTGCTCTTGACAGACTCTGGCGAACGTCGATCCGAGTGCTGTCCAACTCTCATCAACACTCGACCGTATATAACCCATTAAGCTGCCGTTTTCTTCTCCTCCTCCCCCCCCCCTGCCCTACCCTTAGCGGAATTCATTCCCATGCATCTTCCCTCTTGTTTTCTCGCTAATTCGTTAAAAACCTATCAGTCCGGATCAACGTCAATAATTCGAACCGGCCTGAGGCAGCTCTCCATTCACTCCGAAGTGACTTCTTGTACCTGCTCTGATGTCACCGTAGGACAAGAATTTCGACTTGCTCGTGTCTTCTTCAAAGGCCCTCGGCAAATGGGTGTTCATCATTTGGATTGGAAAATTCAGATTTCGAACTGGCCGTGTGATTTTTGGTCTTTCCGCTCAACGCCGTGACAGACGCGTCTCGCCATGTTCACCGCGGACGAAAAACGAATCGCGGAGTGTCCAAAGACGGCCAGGGCATATCTCACGAAAGGAGAAAATAATCGACCGATTGACATGGGAGAGAGCGAGGGAGAGAAAGAGCCAACCGTGGAGAGGAGAAGAGACAGCTTCATCTCGGTGGTGGTCCCTTCGACGCGTAGGCAAAAACAACGCGGCAGAATGCACGTCCAACGGACAACCATAATCTGGTAAAAGGAAAGAGTTCGCCAACAGGCCGAGAAGAGAGCGACAGAGGGAGAGAGGAGCTTACGTAGACGCGCGCGAACACCGAGATCCTGTATATGTACTCCCTTATTCGCAGGATCGTTGTGAGGCGAGCGATTTCAAGATTGCGGAGCGCTTGGAACACACAGCATCCCTTGATCTTGTACCGCGTCATCGTCGCCCGGAGCTCGCTGCTGCGTCGTCTTTATTTCGAGCCTTTTAAAACCTCCCGGTGTGCCACATATAGTCACGCGCGCTATATGTATACAGGGTGTCCTGTTGTTAATGGATAATCATGCAACTGTCGATAGGTCAGATCAGGTCCCATTGTATGATGGAATTTCAATTTAGTGAAAGTCACACGGTTTTCGAGATTTTCGGCTTTATGTTATTAGAAGTACAACTTTGCAGTGACCGTTTTACTTAGAGAGCCACTGCGGCCGAAGTAGTGGCCCTAGCTCAATAAAAAAGTGGCATTTTAAACTAGAGACTCTGCCAATGTAAACAATTTAAAAAAGCTAACGGATACGTGTATGCATTATAAAGTTATAGGCACTCAAACATGGCAACCTACGAACCGAATTCTCAGCATTTGCGGGAGGTTATGATTTACTTCTTCAACATCAAGAAATCTGCGGCTGAGGCCCACCGTTTGCTTGTAGATGCTTACGGGGAGGATTCTATTAGTGAGAAAACGTATCGGCGGTGGTTTCAACGCTTCAAAAGTGGAGATTTTGAGGTCGAGAACAAGCATGGTGGCGGAAGGCAGAAAGTTTTTGAAGACGCAGAATTGGAGACCTTGCTGGACCAGGATTCGTGCCAAACTCAAGAGGAACTCGCCGAGACGTTAGGAGTAACCCAGCAAGCAGTTTCAAAACGTCTCCGGGATATGGGTATGATCCAAAAGCAAGGAAACTGGGTCCCGCATGAGTTGAAGCCGAGAGACATCGAGCGCCGATTTTTCACCTATGAACAACTGCTCCAAAGACAACAAAGGAAGGGATTTTTGCACCGGATTGTGACTGGAGATGAAAAGTGGGTTCACTACGATAATCCTAAACGCCGAAAATCATGGGGACTGCCTGGTCATATTCCGTCATCGACGCCCAAACCGAATATTCACGGATCCAAAGTGATGCTGTGTATCTGGTGGCACCAGCTAGGCGTTGTGTACTATGAGCTGCTCAAACCATCCGAAACCATCACAGGGGAACTCTACCGACGTCAGTTGATGCGCTTGAGTAAGGCACTCAAAGAGAAACGGCCACAATTCAACGAAAGACATGACAAGGTGATACCGCAGCATGACAATGCCCGACCCCATGTTGCAAATGTCGTGAAAAAGTACTTGGAAACGCTGAAATGGGAGGTTTTATCCCACCCGCCGTACTCTCCAGACATTGCCCCTTCCGACTATCACTTGTTCCGGTCAATGGCACACGATTTGGCTGACCAGCACTTCGGTACTTACGAAGAAGTCAAAAATTGGGTCGATTCCTGGATTGCCTCCAAGGACCAAGACTTTTATCGACGCGGGATTCGAATGCTACCTGAAAGATGGGCCGAGGTCGTAGCTAGCGACGGGCAGTACTTTGATTAAAAAATATGTAGCCACTTTTTTATAATAAAGCCTTAAACTTTTGAAAAAAAACGGTCACTGCAAAGTTGTACTCCTTGGTTTTTCGCATGCCATTTCTACAAATAATCTGAATCGATAACTCAGCAAATTTTTAAGGCCTTATATACGCGAAAAATTTTGAACAATTTCATTTTTTAATTATTTTTTATTTCAGCACGCTGAACGGGTCGGAATATTTAAAGCTTTACAGAATTGAAAAATTCAAAAAATGAGGTAAGATTGCATTTATAATAGATACCGCGCGGCGCGTCCGACCGCCAACTTCAAGGGGCGATACACCTAGGAGCCGGAAAAAAGGTCATTTTTGTGAATTTTTTCAAGGAAAACTATTTGAAATTTCGGATTGGGGTTTTAATTATCTAAAAGTATATACATTCATAAATATGTTTAATTTTCTTTATTTAAAAATATCAAAGATATACAAGGATATTGTATGATCCTTGGAGCGTCGTAAAAAAATCTGCGTATACGGTACACACTGGCGTTTTTTCAAAAATCATCTGAAAAAAAAAACGAAAAAGATTATTAAATTAGATACTATAGTCTAGTACTTGTCATAGCCGATATTGAAAATATCGATTTATGACAAAATGGCGGACGTTTGAACATAAATAGTGATTTTTGGGCCAAAAATTAGTTATTATTTTGCCTATAAAACAATAACTAAGTAACGGAAAAAAAATCCTATGACAAGTACTAGATAATGGTGTATAGAATAACCACAAAACACCTCAAGGCAATCGGTTCATTGGTTTTCGAGAAATTTTGGGTACCGATTGGAAAAACGTGGTTTTGAGAAAAACGCGTTTGAAAATTTGGGAATGAATAAATCATAAAATTTGTCAACTTACATGGAATCATCGATACCAGGGCGATAGTGTAGGTCTTCTACGGTCGACGGAATGTTCATAGCTTCTAAATCCTCGACCTCGACCATCTAGGTGTATATCTCTCCTTCAAAGCCGTTTTTTCACGATTTACTTTTTTGAACCTTGTGAAAGTTCTAACTCTTGAACGAAGGTTCAGATCGCTTTTAAATTCTTACAACATATTCTTAGTATCATCACCTATAGTGTGAAGCACAGAAACAACAATTTTAAAGACATAAAAAAATATAAATAATAAAATACCGACAAAAAATTGAGTAAAAAATTTCAAGTTGCGAATTTTTATTATAATAATTTTTATTTAATAATATTGTTGGTTCGCACTGAAGATACATTCATTATGCAATTATCAATATGTTCATTTTTTTTCAGGCACATACATCGATGCCGAGAACCTTCACCATCAACGCGCGCGCAAAAAAAATACATTGCTTTATTATGCCATATCTCCGCTATTTGTAAATATTTCTGTTTTTTTTACATATACTTAACCATGTGCATAAATTATCTGTATAAAAATGTAGTCAATATATGCGTCATTTTTTTTAACCGCGTCTAGAAAAGTACCTTCGAAAATCGGCGAAATCGCGTATATAAAACCTTAAAGCAATTGGCAAGATATGCGTAGTACATTTTTTTTAAACCGCAGGCTATCAAGGTGAGATGTGCGAATGGGTTTGTATGGAAATTCTGCATAAGATTCTTTTTCATATAGTTTTCTTTACATTTAAGGGGCTGGTCCACTTTGGAGCCACGAAAAAGGCTGTTTTCCCGATTTTTAAAAAGGATTTTATAAAAGATATGAATATAAAAGTTGTTGGGCTTGATAAATAAAGTCTTGAAATACATTTTGAACAAATTTAACTCATTTTTATTCATTTTTAAGTACAAAAACTATAGTTTAAAGTAACGCCTCAAAAATAGGTGGGCTAGGTAGCTCCATCACAACTCGGCAACGGCTTGTCTGAAACAAAAAAATCAAAGTCCATTAGATTTAGTATAACACCAGCTACAAAATGACCCTCAGATATAAAGCTTTATCAAAAAATGAAAAAATGGCAGATCAAAAACGAAAAAAGTAAAAAAACGCGTTTTTTCGCAGTTCTTCGCAAAACAAAGAGTGAAAATCAAAATTTTAAAACCATCGAGGTTTATCTTGTTGCGAATCATGTTTACAATACGTGGTTCAAATTTCGAAAGAATCGGTTTATTAGTTTAGAGATACGATGGAGCTAGATTGTGAAAACGTTGTTTCGAGAAAAACGCGTTTTAAGTTTATACTATGAAAAACTCTTACCTAAGCTCAATCGGCAATTCCCGCACCGTACAAAATCCCTTCTGGTTGCTCATCATCGTCGATTTCGTCAAGTCTTGGCAGTTTTCGATTTCTTGAAATTTTCAAAGTGGACTTCCCCCTTAAGGTAGAGCGAGCGCGCGCTCTTGACTTCTATAGATTTTGTTCAAATTTTAACCAGAAATTGTTCATATTATTATACATGTTTGAGTGAAATTTCAGAACAGTCGACTATTTAGATAAGGAGATAATGGGTTTTAAAATTGCAACTTTCAACACTGCAGGGTCTGCATTGGCCGAAAGTCAGGTCACATAATTCGTCGTACCATTCTATTGTGTTTATAAATTTGAAGAAAAAAAATTGTTTTGATAGCAAACTAGTTAGGGAAAGAGTGAAAAAAATTTGGACTGCCTTTACTGTTCAGTTTTGCTAAAAACGTTCAGTAAAGATAGAATAATTCTTCTTCAAAACTATTTGTCTCCTATAATAAGAAGACATATGGCAACATCGCAGAAAAGTATTCTTCAATATTTCGAGAAAAAAAAATTATCGTGTTCCTAAAGTTAAAAACTTTTATCATAAAAAAACATTTGCATTATAAATAATAATATTTTATATTGATTGTGTTATCTTGATTAACAAATGAGTATTCATTCATACATAACTAATTCAAAACTTTGTTCGATTAAACTTACTTCGAAAGAAAAATTTGTGTTGCAGTATTATTTCAAATATGCCTCGCAAACTCACGGCATTGGACACGTGGAACGATGCAGTGTTGCCATACGTCTTCTTATTATAAGGGAGAAATATTTTTTACGGAAAATTATTCTGTTGAAAGTTGCTATTTTAAAACCGATTATCTCCCAATCTAATAGTCGACTGTTCTGAAATTTCACTCATACATGCATAATGATATGAACAATGTCTGGTTAAGATTTGAACAAAATCTATAAAAATCAAGAGCGCGCGCTCGTGTTACCTTAAGGTTAAAAAGAAGACTTTTCTGGATGAAACAAATATCCAAGAGTATTTTTTAAAAACCGGGTCACAAAAAGTTATCGCTTGTAGAAATGGCATGCGAAAAACCAAAAGCAGATGAATTTTATCTCGAAAACCGTGGGACTTTTACTAAACTGAACTAGCGAGGCCAACGGCTAAAAATAATATACATAAGCTCGTAAGAACAAACCTGACTACGATATAACATAACTAATTTGTTCAAACAAATATGTGCACATAATGCTATTAGTTAAGCAATATCACACTTACATCACACGAAACTGAACAATGTACAACAAAAACAAGTAATAAACGAATTGATAGATAGATTACTAAACTGAAATTCCAGCATTTGTAGGAAAGACAGCATAATACACACACACATACACACACACACACGTGTATATATATATATATATATATATATATATATATATATATATATATATATATATATATATATATATATATATATATATATATATATATATATATATATATATATATATATATATATATATATATATATATATATATATATATATATATATATATATATACATATACGTGTGTGTGTGTGTGTGTGTGTGTGTGTATACATACACATAACATTTCGATGAACGACAGTAATCTCCTAGCTCCATCAAATCGAAGCATCGAAAAATACAATTAAAATCAAATCATGAAATCGGCTTAAAAAACTTGACCACATTTCACGTGCATGTCATTTTCCAATCAAACTCGAAGGTTTTCCTCGTTTTTTTTTCATTCGCCTTCATTGATTGCGGTCCACAAGGGCGTATGAAGTTTGACGTGTTCGCCGTGAGAAAACACCGGTAGCCTTCCGTATAATTTGCCAAAGGAAGCAAATCTCTCGCATCTCATTGGGAAAAGAAAGAGGAAGCTCTGCGGGCATAGAGGGGCGAGAGGGCAATAATTATTCGCTGATTCTGATGCCTGATAGGGCATCGTGGAGAAAAAGAACACGTATGGAGAGGGAGGGAGAGAGAGAGAGAGAGAGAGAGAGAGAGAGAGAGAGAGAGAGAGAGAGAGAGAGAGAGATATTTCCTCCGACAGGAGATGGGCATAATTCAAGGGACCCTGCGCGACGAGAGCAACACAAGAGTGAAACAGTAAAGGCGCCACCCACCGAGAGTTAAGTCAAGAAATCAAGAGAGCGAGAGAGGTGGAGGCGAGTGAAGATTTTGCTTGATCATTTAGATCGCGCTGGTTCCCCTTTATGTGCATATTATGTATTTATTATGGTAGACTACCAGGAATCAAGCGACAAAACCCTTCACGAGTCCCTTCGATGAGGAGAGAAGCGCCAGAGCAGACTTCCATCCCTCTCTCTCATCCTCGCCCTGGCTCTAACCTTCTCCCTCTCACTCTGGTTCTTCTCGTTGATCGATCTTTAGTGGAGGCAATCTTTTGTTGGCTCCTGCTCACTCCTCGATCGCGAGACTCTTTTCGTCGGGTCGTATTCGCCTGGCTGCCGTGTACAAATGGACAGTGCAAAGACGCACACCGAGAGAGTCACGTACGAAAGCTTGTAACTGTATACAGAAAGGCTGGCGAACTGTGAGACGAGGAGGAGAAGGACCAAGAAGGGACAACGCGCGGCGACGTCCCCACCGGCTCATTAATTGACACCGGCGTGATACTCGCTGGCCGCGACCTTGGTGGTCCTCCTATATATTTGTAGGTGCGTTCGGGTAGGTGTGTGTGTGTGTTTGCTACGCTCCTTTGACGTTTCGCTCGTACCCCGCTCTCCCGGCGTCCTCGCGCGTCCTTCTCCGGACATCGCCATTTTGATCGCCAAGATAGAGATCGACTACCGCGAAGGGGCACACAGCGTCGAGGGACACGCGTCGTCGATTGCGAAGAAATCGGCCGATTTCTCGTGACACGATTCCCCACTGGCGAATCAAAGGTCGTACACGTAGTGCGCAAGGATCCTGCTGAATCCCTTATACGAATATTGGCCACGTTTCGGTTGGATCGGAAATGACGGAGTTGGGAATTGACGAGTTGGCACGGGGCTGATGGAGGTGGCAAGTTGAAGACCCGGATGCATTGGGATGAACAGGTTGCCGTTTAACTGGCCGACCATTTAAAACCTTAGGCCACTCTAGAAGCCGAAAAAATAAGCTTTTTGGGAATTTTTTTCAGGAAAACAACAAATTTTTAACTTTCCAAAAATTTGCTTTAAAAATCGTCAGATAATTGTTCATAAGAAATGAACTATGCAATTTAAAAAAAAATCCTACGTAGTTTCATAGATAATGTATTTTTCCAGATATATTCAACATTGCAAGTGAATCGGTTGAAAATTGTCTGAGTTATGTTTCCGGCCAACTTGAAAAATGCAGTTTTGAGATAAACGCTGCACAGCCGCCATTGTGAAATCAATCGCTTCAAAAAAATTATTGTATACCGTGACTGGTGTGTATGATATACACCCTTTTTTGTGATCTCGATTTATTTTGTAGTTTTTCTGAGAAAAAAAATCCCAAAAAGCCTATTTTTCGGCCTCTAGAGTGGTCTAACCCCTTAACTGGTCGATCAGAACTCGCCGACCGGTGAACTCGCCGACCCGCAAAGAGAGAGGACAAACTCAAACGAACCCAAACAAACAAACAAACACAAAATGTTGCGAAAATTGCACAACTTCAGTTTTACAAAAAAATAGTCGGCGAGTTTCTAGTCGGCGAGATCTTTGATCGGCCAGTGTATTGGTCGGCCAGATCTCTGGTCGGCGAGTTCATGACGTCGGCCAGATACTGGTCGGCGAGTTAAATCATTATTTAACTCGCCGACTCGATCTCGCCGACCAGGTTCTGGCCGACCGGATCTGGCCGACTAAGAATTCGCCGACGTCATGAACTTGCCGACGAGAGATCTGGCCGAAGAAGAATTGGCCGACGTCATGAACTTGCCGACTAGAGATCTGGCCGACCAGTACACTGGCCGCCCAAAGATCTCGCCGACTAGAAACTCGCCGGGATGAACATAGGTGAGTGGCCTGAGCGATCTCCAAGCAGCTCTGGATTTGCCAATAGGCCGTATAGGCAGTTGCCTAGGGGCGGCAGACTTTAGGGGGCGGCAGATTTTAGAGGCACCTAAAAAGGCCTAGGTAAGTACAAGTGATTAAGGTAGGAGGGGGGGAGGGGGAAAGTCAAATGGCCGATACTTGAGAAGAGTATAAATCCGGTTCTGTCTCCCTGGGTAAGCAACGTCGAACTGGGCCGATGCTTGGATGGGCGGATACTTAGCTTTCGCGCCAACTACCGAGCGGCTTTTTCACTGTGAGTTTCCGATGGTAGACGCAACTGGAACTGAGCGGACATACAGCCGGATGTATTGGGAAACGAAGCGCGGTGGGCAACACTCCAAGTTCTCCAGGGACCTGAATGGAGTGACAAGAATGGGGTGAATGTGAAAAAGCAATCAGGCTGTCAAAGCAAGCAAGGACATCCGAAGGACCTGCGTTCGTCATAGCCTGCTCATTGGGTCTCATTGGTTTCATCACCTGGCAGTCGTCATCACCAATGAGCCTCTGCTGCAAGGATATTCGATGGACTTACAAATGATCGCAATCGGGTCAAGCGCCGGTTACTTTCCGTCTCGAGAGAAACGTCAGAAACGCCAAATCCAATGTTCCCAAGCCGCGATCATCGTGAGACGAAGACAGGTGGCGATCGGCTGAAAAATAAAATTACAAATCGCCGCTATAAATACGTGATCGAAAAACTGGGTCCCGAGAAAATCTCCCATAACCTCTTCCTGCGTATATGTGCAATGCCGTGTGTTTGTGTGTTTGTGTCTACGTGGATTTACATTCCTTTCAATGTCGCGTTCATCGAGCACGCTCGAGGTGTAGAGCCACCGACGAAGACAACGAACGACGAGCTCGTTCACGATTTGCTCGAGGTCACGTCTTGGTTATTTGTATTCCGGATCCATTTACTTCTCGATTTATCGAACCTGATTTCACGCGGACACGTCGCACGCTCGATCACGACGGTTCCAGCACGCACACGCGGGGCAATCGACGACAGAGAGAGAAAGAGAGAGATAGGGAGTCAGAGGGAAAAGAAGAAAACGAGATGAGTTCGCGTATGGAACAAACTCATACGTACTTTAGCGGTCTGGAGCTTGTGAGAAAAGAAGACGAGCTGAGTGCTCGAGTTCTTTGATACACATACAAATTCATACATACATAAGTGCATTCATCCTCTTTCATGTGTATACGGGGAAATAATACTTTGAAGCCATTGTATTTATGTTATGATGACTATCAGCACGATTGGCTGATTTGGGGATGATTTTTATTTTCTTAGGGGTCTGCATAAGCTTGAAATTTGAACAATATACAAATCCATATATACAGGGTGTTACGAAGGTCGATGCAAAGCCTTGAGGGGGTGATGTGTCACCTCGTTAGGAACACATCACCTCGTTAGGAACTATAAGGACCTTAGCCCAAAGTCTAAGGATTTCGAGTTATCATGGTATGATTTTTGGAAAATTTCCCAAAATTAGGCACTCGTTCATAATGTTCAAACAGACAATAATTGGTAACTAAATACTTATTTGCGTCTTAGCTTAATGTGTATTCAATCGACCAATACCGATAGAATCATCTGTATCCACACAAATAACTAATTAGCACGTGTTGAGCAATTAAAAACTTGTGAAAAAATAGTAATAGCTTTTATGTTAATGCTATTTTTAAAAAGATAGTATTAACATAAGAGGTAAACGAGTTAGTAACAAATTTTGGGAAATGTTCCAAAAATCATACTTACCATGATAACTTAGATATTCCTTAGGGTCCTAGGATACCTTAGGACTAAGGTAGATATTTTCCTAACGAGGTGACCTATCACCCCCTTAAGGCTTTGCATCGACCTTCATAACACCTGTACGTATATACGTATATATATATATATATATGTATGTATACGTACAGGGTGGACCATTTAACGTGACCACCCCAAATATCTCCGTTGCCTTTAGAGTGACAAAAAAATATCAGGAGGTAATTTGATTGATTTCGAAGGGCTGATACAGTGGTGAAAAATTCATTTTTGTCAAGGTCATATTTTTTGCTTTCTCAAGAACATCAATGATTTTTCAAATGGGAACGTGTTTTTTTTTTTTAATTAAGACGTTGTAGCTGATATTCAGACGAATCCAACGACATATGATATCATGGCCTCGAAATGATATCATAGGTGTAAAATACTTACAAAACAATGACCTTGACAAAAAATGAATTTTTCACCACTGTATCAGTACCCTTCGAAATTAATTAAATTACCTCATAATTAATTATTATTGATTAATTAACTCCATTGATTAATTAACTCCAACTGATTAATTAACTCCAAATTAACTGTACCCTTCGAAATTAATCAAATTACCTCCTGACATTTTTTTCGTCACTTTACAGGGAACGGAGATATTTGGGGTGGTCACGTTAAATGGTCCACCCTGCATATATAGGTATATATACATTCATCCTCGTAGGTATTTATGTGTATGCAGGATAACAACATTTTGGAGCCGTTATATTTTTATATAATATTGACTATCAGCACATTTGGCTGCTTTAGGGATGAACTCTAAAATTTGATTGTTTTAAGGGTCCGCATATGCATGAAATTCGGAAAATATATATTTTTTTGTACCTAGTTTTATGACCTAGGATTTTAACTTTAATTTGCGTAGAATATTTTGTAAAAATGGAAAAATTGACCGAGTTGTGACGATTTTTGTGAAGGATTTGCCCACTGCGATTCACTTTAAATTCGGACCGAGAATAGTTTATAACATTTTCTATCGTATGACCAGATGATTTTTTCCTATGTTTATCTATTTGTTGATGACAAACTATCAAAATTATTTTTTCTGTTGAAAATTGAACTTTTTTTTCTACAGCTTGGCATTTTCGTAATCTGCAAAATTTAAAAAAATATCCGGTCATACGAATGTTTTATTGTAATATCAAAAGTACATTTTTAAAGTAAAAATATAACTGCATCACTTGTCAATATTTTTCGATAAAAATAAAACCCAAACTTGGCAAGACTATTTATCAAATGTCTGTAAAATTCCAACCTCGTTATCCCAAAATTCTAATCAGAAAAAAATATTGAAAATCGATCTATTTTTTGGTCCTCAAGCTTATGCGCACCCGTTAAGAAAATAATTAATTTTGGGGCCAGGACGTGCCTCGAAATGACCATTTCCCATGTACACGCGTAACAAATTTCCACGCTGTACTTGAAGTTCAGACCGCGATCCCGGCGACTCGCAAATCCATATTCTTTTCTCTCAGCCCGAACATAAATCGTCCGTATATCTCGTATGGAATAAAAAGGTCGCGTTTAATAATGAAAATGATAATGCCAGCAGTTTGTATACGAAGTGCATATACATTTTTCATGACAGCGATACGCACACGACGTATGGGATTTTTGTATAAAAATATACGCGCACGTAGGCACTTGACGTGTGTGGAGGCTCGGGATCAATTCGTATTCCGTTTTCGTAGCTCATGCTGATGGTAATAACGAATTATATGAGTTGCTGCTTGCTGTATATCTGGATGAGTGGGTGCCATACCGCACGCGGATTCCTAACGGACTGCCGCTCGTCGTCAGGCCCGGGACTTTGTTATATCGCCTCTGGTACACATTTATGCACGTATCTTAATACACGTATATATATATATATATATATATATAAATGTGGCGAAGTATTATGTAAATGTAGCTACCGGTCTACACCGGTAACCGCATGTGGACTCTTAATATTTACGATCATAAGAGAGGCGCATAACATTATTTCGATCTGGGAAACGCGAGCATGATGGAATGCTGGCGCACACGTAGCGTGATACCTCGCTTCTTCTTCTCATTCTTTTCTCTTACTCTCTCGACTCTAAGAAAGAAAAAAAAACATCGCTAATGTATATGAATAAAAATATACGCTGTCGTTTCGTCCTTCGTGGCTGCGTCATTTTCTACCGCGGAATTGACGACGATTTTTTATTTTTTTTTTTGAATTTTTTTTCGCAGTCAATTGGACTAGAGGTTGGAAAAATTGGTCGAGGTCCTTGCGGCAAGTTGGCTACGAAAAGACTGTTACAATTGCCAAAAGATATGAATTTTGGATCACGTGAAAATTATTGGGTCGAGAGCGAACGTGATGGTTGCGTGCGAATAACATGAAATTTTAGTTAAGGGAGGTTTCTAGGTTGGAGACCCAAAAAATGTTTTTTTTTATCGGGCACTTTTTGAAGAGGAAGGTGTACTCTATAGGCCTGGTATAGCAGGGTAGGTGCAAGTATGAAACTTTTTATTTTATTCGCACATAAACTTCTGGTCAACTTTAAAAGCGTTTTTTTAAACCACGTTTTCCAAGTTTGCGGAAGTGCTCGTACACGCCGTGGATGAGCAATTGTTGTGACATTTGGCAGACACGTGGACAACGAACGTCTTCATTAGTTGAACTAGAATTATCCAGAAATATTCGAACGTTTTTATTTTATGAATAAAAAACTGCAAAACTGTTGGGTAAATATAATTTTATTTCTCAATTTTTTTTATTGATTCTAGATCGACTTGTACATAATATTATGAAAAGTAAAAATGTTTGATTTCTTTACTTAACGTCACTTGAACATTATCGCCGGTCCGCCGCCATATTTCGCACCTTTCACTCCAAGTACCATGTTTCATCAATCTTTAAAAAATGTTACCATGTCCAATAAAGACCGCTTAATAAAGACACCAAATTTCAACATTCTATATTTAATATTTTTCGCATAAAAAATTGGCGAAAAATTGATTATTTTTTGGCCCAACAAAGTAGAATTCTCCCTTTATACTCTGATGGAATTTTTAGTTTTCGTGAAAAAAAAAACTAAAAATTCGTGGCTCGTGTTTTATTTACGAACGTTCGAATAAAATGAATTTTTCATTGCGTTCGAATAAAATGCGTGCGAATAAAATGAATTTTGATTCCGTTCGCTGATGGAATTTTTAGTTTGCTTGAGCCAACTGGCTAGTTTTTAATTTACGCGGATAGGGAATCGTGTATAAATAAAATGCGCTCCCACTTGATGTCCGCTGATTAATCGAGTCGCGACGGAAGCTCGATTAGAATCGATGACACAACGTCAACATATATACGTAGATTTGCAAAGGACTCGCAATGACAAATGCGACGGACAAAAACATCGTTAGTGCGGAAAGATTGAAAAAATAATTGTGGCATTATATCCATCGATACGGGTAACGACGTACGTTGGCGCGCGATGACGACGACGACGATGATTCGAGGATCGGGCGATTAAGCGCTTCGATTATGGGAAAAATTATGATGACATTCGTAGCGGAGTTTCCATTCACTCGATATTATCGTCGGGACGACATTTAAACGAGCATAAGTGCGCCAACATCGTTGGTATAAATCTTTGCGAGATCTGCCGTAGATCATTGCCGATTGACTTTTTCGATATAGCCGCGCGCCCGCTCGAATATACACGACAAATGATTTGCGATGTAATTTTCATCGCATACTCGAGGATATCAATTATGCTACTCTCGTGTACTCATACGTGGCTGCGGACTGATGATAACCTACAAAACGTGGAAGAGAGCGACCGAGATACAACGACCGTGCAGTTACGATGGGAATTGAAAAACTCGTTCGAGAGGCGAGCACAAAAATGAATTTTCAATATTTTTTTGAATTTTGACAAAATAGATAGACTCGAGATTACTCAGATTGCGTTGATGGCAAGTAGCTCCATTTCTCCCCAAGTCGCAGCCATTTCTACTCACGTCAGAATTTCGTCCTAACTTAATACGAGTAGGTCGAGGGTTTTGCAAACGAAAAGAAATGAAATGGGAAAATAAATAGATAAGAATTAAATCAATATAGGAAATCAATGAGCAAATGGATGAATAACAAATAAAATCAGTAAATAAATGTATATAAGGATTAAAATAGAGAATAAAAGAAGGATGTCAATAAATAAGGATGATGATAAAATGGAAAATGAATAAGGAAATAAATATTTAAGAAAATGTTTTAAATAATAGACTGAGACAAAATTAATCAGCATACATTGATGACAAGTAGATCCATTTTTCCCCAAGTCGCGGCTATTCTCGCGTCAGAATTTTGTTTCGATGCAAGACGACAAGGAAGAGGGTTTTGCGAACGACAAGAATAAAATGAGAAATGGATAGATAAGGATTAGAATAAAATGGGAAATAAATAAGGAAATTAATGAATAAGAAATATGATAGGGAAATAAATAAATCAGGATAAAAAAAATAGAGAATAAAAAAGAAAATAAATGAATGAGTATTCAAATCAAGAATAAATAACGAAACAAATAAATATGGCTATTAAAAAAAATAGACAGATATGAAATTACTCTGCTTGCATTGATGGAAAGTAGCTCTATTTTCCCCAAGTCTCGGCCATTCCTGCCCGCGGCAGAATTTTGTCTCTACTTAAGACGAGGTGGGAGACGGTTTTGCGAACGAGATTAAATGAAATAGAGAACTCAATAAAGGATTAAATGGGGAATAAACAAATAAGAAATAAAATAGGAAACAAAACAAGAAATAAATAAATAGAATAGGGTAATATGCAAATAAGGATTACAATAGCATAGAGAATAGTGGTATGTGAAGTAGAATACGGTGGGGAATGTAATAGAAGAACCCCATACAATAGAAGCTACAACAAAAAATAGAGTAAAGAACAAATAAGAAAATAAATAAATAAGACATAAAATAGGAAGCAAATAAAGAAATGAACCAATAATAAATAAAATAGGGTAATAAGTAAATAAGGATGATGATAGAATAAAAAATAAATAACCGAATAAGTAATAAAGTAAGGAAATAAATAAAGAAATGAATGAATAAGGGAATCGTGAACTTTCTTCGACTGCGACCGAAACGATTTTTTCCGCGATGGGGAGGAAAGGCAGGGTGGGGAGATCTGGGAAAGACCAGAAGAATGGCCAGGTAATATATTTCGCGGGGGAATGTGCTTATCGGTATTCGGGACAACGGCGCAAATGCGTGGAGAAAAGTACGCGACTTAAACACACATATATATATATATATATATATATATATATATATATATATATATATATATATATATATATATATATATATGCTCAGAGTTATGATGACATCGAGTTAGCATCGTAATTTCCAAAGTGTTATTTTACCACCTCCCTTATCTCGATCGACTCCGAGGCCGTCGCAGCGTGCGTGCATTAGAGCGTATGATCACGTATTTGACACGTCACATCGATATCACACGCGTACTGGCGGGTTCCGCGTGTCGCCGGTCGCGTGGGAACCGTCCAGGTCACGCGTCCACGTATCGCGTGCGGAATCGTTAATCGTGCCAACTCGCGTCTCGTCTTCGTCTTGTTCCTTTATCCACTTTACACGCTCACCGTATTCTTATCTCTCTTTAAATATCGTCTACACCTTTCTCTCTTTCTCTCTCTCTCCGTACACCATCCGAGTCATACACGGTACGATAAGAAGCGTCGATTTGTAATCACGAGTACGGGATCTCGAAATGCCCGTCGGGAAATTCATCCCACGAGAGCGCCAGGCCTGAGGATCCGACGACAGTTGCGTCTCGCCTAGGGCTCGCGAAAATGACGATAAAAATAATCGCCGGTGATAAAAATAGCTGCAAGTTACTGCCCATCCTCAGATTTGAAAAATAGACACCCACACGTGTTTTAAGGGTGTCTCAAAATGATTTGACGTTTTTATTTATCAATGAAACGAATTGTTTATTTGAAAAGTACGAATATTTTTGTTTTGATATGAGGTACACACATGGAGGTTATGTGTCGAACAGAATATCCGATGAATGGCATGGACTTGGAAGGCGTACCGTAAAGTGGAGTTACTTTGAACAGGTTTCGGAAGTTTTTTGTAGGTACCTTTTTTTTAACATCCTAAATTCCAACTTTTTTGCTTTAATAGAACGAGTTGTCCTTTGGGTATCAAATGTATAAGAAAGTCAAGCCCCAACCACAATTTTGTATAATTTTTTTAAAGTGTCGAAGTAACCTCGAGTGTGGGGTTTCTTTGACAATGCATTGAAGTGCAACTTATGTCAAAGATTAAGGGTTACTTTGACATCATTTTGACAAAAAAATTAATATTTTATGCATTGTACATAGAATTAAATGAAAAACTACGGTTTTTTACAATCAAATTGTCATCTTTATGAAGGGGGTACCGCTCTCTGGAAACTTCAAAAAATCGTTTTTTTTTGCATATTGTTATAGTGTGAATTTTCAAGAATATTTTAAAACCAACCTTGACATTCTAAAAATTGACGACGTTACACTTATTTTAGTAGAACACCGTGTCTTCGGTTAAGGGGTAAGGCCACAGTAGAATTTTCAAAAAAACGATTTTTTTCTCGCTAAAACGGTGCTTTATCATCATAAGAATAAGTTACTTTTCGATCTATAGCATGACATTTTATTTTTAGCGATTTTGAGCGTATAACGTAAGCCCACCTCCGGCACGGGCATAGAGTACCTAAAACTTTAAACGCGTTTTTCTTGAAACAGCTTTTCCCAATTGGCGTGACAAATAACTTCAACAATTTTCACTCGATATACTTCAAATCTGAAAGTTATGTTCCTAATTGCATTTCGCAGAGAAGTACGCACGGAATTTCTGATTAATCGAAAACTTTTCATTTTCTCACCAGTTTTATACGAAATTTTTCACCGTAAATTAATTCAAATACCTACAACTTTTGAATAAAACAACATTTTTTTAATTCCGTACGTACTTATCTAGGTATTCTAATGTAGATTGACGAGAATTTTTGTTTTTTGTTCTAGGTAAAAAATTGTGGATGCTAAATGTCACGCCGCGGAGCGCCCAAAAAAAGATAACAAAAATATATTAGTAGTCGGCCATTTTGTACATGGAAAAAAATATATATATTTTCTAACAGCTTGATATTCATAGTAAATAAATGTGTAATTAATTTTATGTGAATCACTTTTTCATACGAAAAAAATTGTAAAATTCGCTGATTTATTGATCGAGATGGTTTTATACCAGTTACTGTGGCCTAACCCCTTAAGGATGATTCGCGTGTGACGAAAGCGGACATCAAAGCCCAAGAACACTCAAAAGAGGTCCAAACTGCCCGCAGATTGCATAGATTAGGTGTGCAACACGATCTCGACGATAAGGAAGGACACTTGTGTGGTGCCGGAATCGCTGACTAGCGGTGAGACGCCAATATTTCACAAGATCGTGTAAAATATGTACCAAAACTTTGAACGCGATTATCTCGAAACTACATATATTGACACGGCCGAATTGATATCGTGAGTAACTTTCACACTATTGACTTGAATTTGCACAGTTAACGTTCAAACAGTAGTCATTTTCGGTTCACGATCTCCATTTTTAATTGGATGAACCATTTATCAATAACAATGACTTGAGCATGCTGTTTTTCAAGAGAAAAATGAGGTTTTCCTTGGAGAAGCTGCCATTTTTCGCCATTTTTCTGCCATTTTTCGCCATTTTTCTGCCATCAATAACAATGACTTGAGCATGCTGTTTTTCAAGAGAAAAATGAGGTTTTCTTTGGAGAACCTGCCATTTTTCGTATTTTTCGAAATTACGAAAAGTGGATCGTGAACCCATAGCCAGTTGGATATATTTGAAGAAAAAATTGTTTGTTTCCATTTCAGATTACATTTGAGTCTGGTAGAGATCCCGCCGTTTCGGGCCTCGTCGCTGGACGACTGCAACGCCAACGGCAGCACCACGAACACTTTGAAAGATTTTCTTGCGAAAAAATTACATTGTAACCGGAAACATGTGTACAACATGCTGGGAAAAAATAAATTTATTCCAACCAATGTGTTACTAGAAAAAATTCATTATTCTGACCCTTCAAATTGGACTTCCAGAGCGGGATAATACCCCGTTAAGGAAATATTTTACAAAAACACATCATGTACCTACGGCACTATTATACACACTTAATCAGTCCTATAATTATCATTGAGATTAACATCAACTTTAGCCACATTATAATAAACTTGCACAACAAATTTATACACATTTAAATTCGCACACATTCAAACCGTATTTTGGCGCTCTGTTAAAGTAGCCCCAAAAACGGCCAAAGTTACCCTCAATGTCAATTTAACCCAGTTTTACGGTATTCTTTCAAGACGGTGGCGCCACCTGCCATACTGAGGGCGAAACCATGCAGTCATTGCAGACGACGTTTCAAGATCGTGCGATTTGACGCCATTGGACTCCTTTCTTTGCAATTTTCTGAAAGGAAAAGTGTATGGCAATTATCCACAGCCCATTCCGGAGCTCAAGCAAGCAAT
Organism: Ophion slaviceki; assembly: GCA_944452715.1. Classification (NCBI taxonomy): domain Eukaryota; kingdom Metazoa; phylum Arthropoda; class Insecta; order Hymenoptera; family Ichneumonidae; genus Ophion; species Ophion slaviceki. The sequence continues at coordinate 31,750,539 of OX101791.1, forward strand.
TGGACGCACCATCAATGAAATTAGTCCGCAATTACACCTTGTCATTGAACATTTCGCCAAAATAGTGAACGTTTGCAACTAGAGACGAGGCGGCCATTTATCGTATATTGTGTTCTACACATAACCTCCATGTGTTTACCTTATATTAAAACAAAAAGATTCCAACTTTTCAAATAAACAATACGTTTTTTTAATAAATTTAAATGTCAGGTCATTTTGTGACACCCTATACTTTTACAGGGTCTATTATATTCAATAGGTCACCTATTAACGGAGACTTTGTCCTTGGAGTGCCATATTTCAGGTGTTTACATTTTATTTTTTTTAAGGAAACGAGTAAAGCTTTTTGAGTGCGGTTTTTTTCTTGCTTTTATTCATGATATACAGAACGTTAGAAAATTTTTTTTTTGAAAAAAAAAAACCAAAATGGCGGCCGTTGCAGCTCCGCGAAAACAGGTCCTCAAATCGCGGGAGGTAAACGGCTGACATCACTGCCCCCTCTTTGTTGATCTGAAACACAAATTCAAAGCATATTATCAATCTGTGACCCTTTGGTCATGGAATGACGGATGGGTTTTTCGTTTAGTACAAATTTCGGAAAATGGCGGCAATTTAAAAAAAATGGAATTTTCGCGATTTTTTTCGCATAAAAAGATAAATAATAAACGCAAAAATGTATCTACCGAAAAAACGATCCGTCATTCCGTGAAGACAAATTTTCTGAGTATGCTCTCCAAATTTCAGGTCGATATGTTAATTACAGCGGTCAGGAGAATGTCAGCCATTTTTAAAAACGTGTTTTCGAGAAAAACGCATAAGTTTTGTAATGTGTTTACACAAATGTGTTTATAATTACCGCTAATCGGCAATGCCTGGTCCATAGAGGCATCCTTCCTCTTCTTCTAGCTGCTCATGTTGAGCCGCTAACATCTCCCGCTGCTTTCAAGGACAAAGTCTCCCTTAAAATGAAATACAAATCAAAATATCTCGGATCACTACCAAATATTCGGTAGTGATCCGGGATATTTAAATTCCTATAATCGATACAGACCTTGAATGACCTTGAACGCCTTTGACCCTCAAATGTTTTTTACGCGGCTTGTGGTGCTCCACAAGATGGTTGAAAAAAATGTACCATTCCATTAAAGAAAGTGGAGGTGACCTTCACTGTGCGTCAACGTCTTCACCGAAATGAAAAACATTGGTCGCATTTGATGGCCCCCTTCACACCTTACAACTTTTGCCTGGAACATTTTTTTGTGACGTCGATAATTACCGAGTTATTTCGGGTGGCAGAGACAAGAGGGACACCCTGTATATGGCGAGTTAATCGACGAATAGAACAAAACTCATTGTTATTACCATCTCATCGTTAGAGTTGTTCTAATTCATGCCGTTACATGGACGAGAATGCCTTGCCTATTAAATGAGATGTCTCTGCACACGCACTATCGATGTTTACTTTCAAATCGTACGGTTCAAGTATACATGTAAATACATAACTCGATGTATATACGTATATGGGCGCGTGATTATGTGCACGTATGTACGTATCCCAGTTCGAACATTCGAGCTCAATCCTGGGAACCTTCTGCTCAGTAATTTTTTCGTGAAAGGCGTGACACACCGATATAAAATGCACTTCAGCTTCGTCTGGGCTGCTTTTTTTTAAACTTCTTTGGGTTTCTTCGGATATTGTCTCGCCGAACGTACCAATATATATGTGTGTGTGTGTGTGTGTGTGTGTGTGTGTGTGTGTGTATATAAAACAGATATAGAATGAGTACGTATATATATTTGTATATCAGCGTGCCACACATGCAATTTATATTCGCATATATATATATATATATATATATATATATATATATATATATATATATATATATATATATATATATATATATATATATGTATGTATACGAATATAAATTGCATGTGTGGCACGCTGATATACAAATATATATACGTACTCATTCTATATCTGTTTTTTATGTATATTTTATATCTATATCTTTTTACACATGTTTTATATATATTTTATATGTATTTCAAAGTCTAGGCTGTTTTAACAAGAATTCTTTGGGTTTCGTCTGATATTGTCTCGCCGAATGTTTAGGCGAATTAAGGGGAGGGTAGAGGTTTCAACGTGAAAAAAAAAAACAATTTTTTGCGATTTTTTTTTCATTTATATGGCAAGACAAGAGAGAGTAAATTTATTGCAACCTTTTGTACATTATTGTGTCATTTCAAGAACATTCCGTGAAATTTGTACGGGAAAATATCCACCAATCAGCCGGTGACAAAGCTTTTCCAAGGATGCCTGTGGGAAAACACGATTTGCGGTGTTCACTGTATCTCAGCTAAAAATTATCTGAAATCAAGTACCATTAAAATTTATTCAAAGTATCATCAAATCCTCCTCCCAACGGTCTTTGATAATTTTTTTTTTTCATTTCTAAATTTTTGGTGGTCATGTAAAGTGAAAAATGCTATTTTTCACGAAAAATTCCGCCATTTTGGGGGTGGAAAACCCCCTCAATGTAAAAAAATCTTAAACTAACCGTTGAGGGGAGGTATTTTATATGTAGAAAGTGTGTACCAAGTCTGAAATAACTCGGTCATGTAGTTTTCAAATAGCAGTGAACACGCACTTTGAAAAAGTGGTTTCGAGAAAAACGCAGCACCGGCTTGTTTGTGGATATTTTCGCATACAAATTTCACGGAATGTTCTTGAAATGACACTTAACAATGAACATAAATAATGTTCATGGAATGGTTTCAATAAATTTACTCTATTCATATAGATGAAAAAAATCGCCAAAAAGTGTTTTTTCACGCTGAAACCCCTACCCTCCCCTTAAAACTGCATATCTAGCACGCTCACATATTGCGTACTTATTCTATATATACATTTGTTCAATATATTTTACAAATACATTTTCGTCACACATATTTTTTCTATCGTATATTCCATGGTACTGGGTCTTTCCCCCCTTATTACATTCCTTACCATATTCCACTTCCCATAAAAAAGAAGAAAAAACAATTTGAGACATTGTTTACTTATATTTTATATATATTTTATAGTCTAAGCTTTTTTTTCTAATTCTTTGGCTTTCTCCTGATATTGTCCCGCCAAACGTACAGACATCTATACACGAATATAAATTGCATATATCGCACGCTCATATTCAAGTAACCGAATTCATTCTACATATTTATAGGTTGATATAGTTTTATGATATTTATTCGACTCACATTGAGTAAAAATTAGAGGAATAATAAATATTATTCTGTTATGTACCTCCAAATTTGTTCCGTACTCCCTTGAGTGGTGTGCGAATTTTTTTTTTCGCACACCACTGTGAATAGTAACAAAAATCGACTTTTTTGCATTTTCTGAAAGTGTACATATATATGTTTTTTTTTAAATTGTAGCTTCCATTTGTACAGGGTTCTTCCTCTTATTATAATAATTATTATAATTAATTAATGATATTATTATTAATCCCCTTATTACAATTATTATTAATTATTACAATTATTGTTTATCCCCTTATTACAAGTATTATTGTATTTTTGATTATTTTTGTTTATTTTTCATATATTTTATTTTTGTGCATAATCTTATATATTATATTTTATATATATTTCAAAGTTGAACATTTATTTTCTACAATTCTTTGGGTTTATTCTGATATTGTCTCGCCGAACGTACAGACATATATACGCGAATATAAATTGCATATGGGGCACGCTGATATACAAATATGGGTACTTATTCTATATTATATATATATATATATATTTTTTTTTTAACATATGTGTGTACATGCACGTCCACGTACGAAAAACATATATACGTATCTTCGCGATATTCTTAAGTGTTACGCGCGTGCTTGGAATTCAGCGGGAAAATTAGAACTTTTGTATCATACAGCAAGCATACAATACATATAAATATATCGGGCGTATAAAGTTCCACCGCGATGTTTGTCGATATGTATATATATATATATATATATATATATATATATACACACATACATTTATATGTAGGTGTATAAACCGGCAACGATTCTACGAGTTACCGCCCGACGGGTTTAAAGATTTATCGCCGTCATGAAAAGCTAGTATACGCGGCAGCATTATACCGCAAATGTTGTACGATTGCAGCTGTATATGTATACAGATTGTAACGGGGTGCAATATATACATAAACATATACGTATATATAGATTTTGAAGTATCGCTGCGATCGCTATATCGAGCAAGTTTCAATGACAATTTGTTTGATATTTTTGGCTCAATCCAATCGGAGCTCTCATTTGCCAAAGGGAAATAAAAATGGTTTTCCCATAGGGCACTTTTCCTGCCGCAATTGCTGTCGAAACGTAAGATTCATTTTTTTTCGCAAAAAGTATTGTGTATTTTTCCTCATGGGGGACTAATTATTGGAGCGCGGCCAATTTAGCGGGGGATGGATAGAAAATGATCCGTATGCACGACGCGATGCCTCTTATACGCGCCTCGAGAGATAACGAGACGAGGACGGAGAAATTCTCATTCTGCCTCTACGACGAATATACGCGCAACGACATCCCAGGTAGAAAATTAAAAGGCTGACGATGGAAACAAGCTTGTGCGAGCCTTGTTTCACCGAGCCTGAGTGAGACAGACCTGGCCCAGGTTTCATTGCATCGTTTGGAGCAACCTGGAACCAAGACTGGCTGCTTAGCCTAAACTCAGGGTTATTTCAAGCTTTATTCAGCCGGTGAATTTAGAGGCTGAAAAATCAAGGCTGGATGTAGGCTTGTTTCAGGTTGTGATAAAATAAAATAAGTTTAAAATAATATTTTTTCTGTACTTTTATGAAAAAAAAAATTTAGCAATAAATTTGTCGGGTGCGAAGGCACGAAAAACGAAAGCGAAGGAGGCAGCTCAGAACATTTAAACATATGCTCTTATCGATATTTATGAGGTACACAAAAAAGTGTATACGAAAATAAAAGTACGCAATAAAATAAAGTATTGTTTTTTAAAATATTTTTTATATATATTTTGTAACAAATAATATAACAAATAATAAATATATATAATAAATCAAATGAATTCTTTACAAATTTATTAAATTTACCCCAATGTAGAATATAGAAAACTAAAAACAGGCCTCATATAGCCTCGGGAAGAGTTTGGGAAAAGCCTGGTTATAAATGCTCGTGAAGGCTTCGTTAAGGCTCGTTTTGAGCCTTGTTGTTTCGTCGTTTCAGGCTTAGCACAGGCTTTTCTACCAGCCTTTGGTCAAGCCTGTGTGCAAGAGCCTGAAACCGCGTTATCATTCAGAGGTTCAGCTAGGCCTGAAATCAGGCTGGTGCTCAGCCTGAATTAAAAAACGTGAGCCTTGTTTCAGAGCTTGGCGAGCCCTTTTTTCATCGTCAATTCCTACCTGGGATTGCCGCGACGAAAGTATCTAGGAAAAAAAAGAAATATAAATGAACGAAAAACAAGGGATGCGGCTAGCTGCGGTGGGGCCCAGGGGAGATTTCGCTAATTTCGGTAGCTTCTAAAAAAATGCAGGTTTTTTTTTGTAAAAAAATAGAAATTGGGGTGTTTTCGGATTTACGGTTTTGGGGGATTTCTTATGTGAATGCTCGTTAAGGTCCTTGTGGAATGACAATTTTGAAAGCCAAGCGGATGCGATATAAAAGATCAATATTGATTTTAAATTGTACATAAGGTACCTGCGGGTAATAAGGCCTAGCTAAGGGATATTTGAAATAAAATGAAAAATATGCAATTTAACCGAATTTTTAAAATTATTGTCATTAGTCAGGTTCAGTTTCTGTAAAATATAAACGAAAAATGGTAACTATTACCATAAGGCGAGGGTAGGGGTTTGCACTTTTGAAAAATCGATTTTTTGTTGCTTTTCTTATAGTTAAACATTTCAAGAATATAATCCCAAAATTTCAAGTCAATCAGAGCAAAACTCTCCAAGTTATTGACTATTTAGTCCCGCTTCTCTAACACTGTAGCTCCGACTTCTCTAAACTTCAAACGCGTTTTTCTCGAAACCACTTTTTCAAACTCCGTGTTCACTGCCATTTCAAAACTACATGACCGATTTATTTCTAACTTGGTACACACTTTCTACATATAAAATACCTCCCCCCAACGGTTAGTTTGAGATTTTTTTACATTGAGGGGGTTTTCCACCCCCAAAAAGGCGGATTTTTTCGTGGAAAATAGCACTTTTCACTTTACATGACCACCAAAAATTTAGAAATGAGAAAAAAATTATCAACGACCGTTAGGGGGAAGATTTGATGATACTTTGACTAAATTTTAATGGTACTTGATTTCAGATAATTTCTAGCTGAGATACAGTGAACACCGCAAATCGTGTTTTGCCAAAGGCGTTCTTGGAAAAGCTCTGTCACCGGCTTGTTTGTGGATATTTTCGCGTACAAATTTCACGGAATGTTCTTGAAATGACACTTAACAATGTACAAAAGGTTTCAATAAATGTACTTTATCCATATAGATGAAAAAAATTTGCAAAAATGTTTTTTTTTCACGCTGAAACCCCTACCCTCCCGATAAGCAAACACAAAATTAACCATTTTTAAAAATCTTGATGGTAGGCCTATGGTGGGATAATAAGGCCTACGGCTTTAACGCACTTAAGGCCGGATGTACATTTACAACGATAGAAAAAACAATTTTTTCCCCTTTAAATTATAGAACTATATATGTAGAATATTTGCCTAAAGTTTCAAAGCGAAATTCGAAAAACTTCAAACGTTACAGCCCGTCGACGCTGTGCCTCACCACTCGGATTCGGAGCGGGCGTGAATTTCAAACGCGTTTTTCTCAAAACTGCATTACCGAAATTGGCGTGCAGGATTACTCGAAAACTATTTAGCCGATTGAGTTGAAACTTGATAGAAATATTGATAATATTGCTACATTTTACTCGACGAAAATTGTTTTTGAAAAATTGAAAAAAAACGACTTTTTTCATCCACATTTTACAGAAATGTTGCGTGAATTTTTTTTTTTTGTAAATGCGTGCCTCTTTCTCAAATTTGCATTTTCTTCATTTTAATTACCGTCACATAGAAACTATACACGTTCTACCTGAAAAAATGTTTGAACTTTTTTGCAAATCAAAGTGTATGATTCCGTCATTTTGATGATGAATTAATTTAAAAAAAATTGTTTCGTATACTTAAATATACTATTAAAGTATACCTAAGCATAATAATTCTACAATCATTATTTCTCAGATTAAAAAATCCCTCAATATTGCTTATTTTTTTCCCGTCAAAATGTATATCCCTTAAACAATCAAACTATACGTAATATATTTGGTATTTGAGATCCATAATCCTCTGCAGCTGTGTACGAACGTGATTTATTTACAATAAACATACATTGCAGAATACAACAAAAGTTATTTCGTGCTATTACAACCTCAAATAAAAATATTAGGACGATTTGAACGCAAAATTTCGGGTATTGAAAAAAAAACGAACAAATATCATATCTGAATTACCGTGACACTTAGGACATAGGGTCTAGGGTGAAAAAATTAGCAAATGACCCCCCCCCCCAATCTTCCAAAAAAATGTGACGGTCCATGCGCCAAACATCCTGTACATAAAGTTATGAGAATCGGAAATTCACTGTCAAGCGTTTTATATTGATATTTAGGATTTTGCGAGACTTTTGCAAAATCATTGCGAATCGGATTTAATAGAATCGGAAACGAGATTGGAAGGAGTTCTGCGTATCGGTCGATCCGTTCATCTTAAATCGTACACAATTCCCTATACGTGCACACACACACACACACACGCACACATCTCTCTCTCTCTCTCTCTCTCGCTATATATATATATATATATATATATATATATATATATATATATATATATAATAAATTGATGACGAACGGCGGTCCATACAGGCCGTGCAAGACATACGCATTCGCGGTTGGGGATTACTGAATCATTGAGGACTTTAAGACAGAAACCGTGTTCATTGGACGACACGCCACCTTCGCACTCTCGAGCTTGTCGCCTGATATGTAACATTGGATTATATTCACTTCATCCCAGTTCACCAGCCTGGTATTTCCGATTCCTTAAGTCTGTGCAATATACACCCACGTATCGTATCACCCTCTCTCTCTCGCTCTCGATTTAGCGCTCGTATCTATGGGTCATTCAACACAAAGCTCAGCGTCTTAACCCGAGCCAATTTTTCCGCCCGTTCGTAAATTGCGAAAAGTGTCGGCGAGGAAAAAAAAAAAAATCTTACGTAGGTTCTTGTCCTAATTTTGCCTCCATCGTTATTAACTTCGGGAAAATTATCGCGCCCGAAATAATTTCGGTTTGGGCGAAACGGCCTGTATACAAATATACATGTGTGTGTGTGTGTGCATGTATACGTACAGTAAATGGCCGTATCCACAATTTTGCCGGAGAATAAATTTCACGAGGTCGCAAACCACTGTTGAGCCATATATATGCCGTGTACACCCTCCGTACACATACGTACATTCGTCGCGTACGTATACCCTGACGCTTACCGTCGCAAGACAACATTATGCTTTCATGAACATTAGGGCCTTCGCTAGTAAGTGGATGAGATCAATTTCTCGTGTTCGCGGATTCTCGTGAGTAACGCAAGGAAACACACAGACAAACGCGTGTGTACAACCATGTGTATATATATATATATATATATATATATATATATATATATATATATATGCACGTGGAATTGTGCAGAGATCAAGGAAAAACGAGAAGACGAAATAAAAGCGGGTGCTCTTCTGTACGAGAGAAAGATGAGTGAGAAGGACATATGTATATACAGGGTGTCCTGTTATGAATGGATAATCCTGCAACTGTTGATAGGTCAAATCATGTCCTACTATATGCTGGAATTTCAGTTTAGTAAAAGTTCCGCGGTTTTCGAGATTTTGGGCTTTATGTCATTTAAAAAAAAATCGTCTCCTTTTGGTTTTTCGCATGGAATTTCTACAAATGATATGAATCGAAAATGACTAAGCAACTTTTTTAAGGAATTGGCACGATGTGCGTAGTACATTTTTTTACACCACAGGCTATCAAAGATGTTCGAATTGGTTTGTATAAAAATTCTGCATAAGATCTTTTTTCATAAAGTTTCCGGCTATACCAGTGTGAACGCTGAAAATTTGGGTGATTTTCCGGAATTTTTTTTTAAGAAAAGTACTCAATTAAATGTTTCGGAAAATTAAGAATATATTTGGTTATATTTAACCTATATTATATAAGTTTTTCATAGAAAAATATTGAGATCCAAGCGACTTATGCGCTGCCTTCGCAGGCGCCAAAAAAAAGTTTGTTTGACCGAAAAAGGAAAAAATGTCGTTAAACTGGAAGGTATTTCCTGTACAATGACGTAGGATTTTCGAAAAATATCGAAATCTAACAAAATGGCGTCGTTATGAAAAAAAGTCTGTTTTCTTGCCCATAAAATGTTCGTTTTTTTAAATGCCAAATCGTCAATTTTCATCCAATCAAAATATTCTACGTCATTGTAGAGTAAATATATTCAAGAATACTCAGTTAAAATTTCAAGTCAATCGGATAATTGCTCTTTGAGTTATAATGTCAGCAAATTTGAAAAATCTAATTTTGAGAAAAACGCGTTTAAAGATTCAACTATCGATTTTTGCAAAATAAAATGATTGAAGATACGGCCTTGAAATTTTACAGGATATTCTTGAAAGTATAAACTGTCGAAAAAGACAAAAAAAAACTATTTTTTAAAGTGTCACACTGGTATAGCCCCTTAAGGTAAAAAAGAAGACTTTTCTAGATAAAACCAAGAGTGCTTTTTAAAAAACCGGGTCTAATAAGTTATCATTTGCAGAAATGGCACGCGAAAAAGCAAGAGCAGATGATTTTTGTCTCAAAAAGTGTGGGACTTTTACTAAACTGAAATTCCAGCGCATAGTAGGACATGATCTGACCTAACGACAATTGCAGGATTGTCCATTGATAACAGGACACCCCGTATACATATGTTCAAGGCGTCGAAATATTCCCCATTCGCTGAGAACACGTTGAATATTTCATCCACCAAACTGCCTCGAGGAGTTATTGTTTGGAAATTTAGTCAAGCCCGCGGTAATGGGATACTTTACGTACGGTGGGTAGCAAGAGTTATCGACTTGCAGTGAATTATTTAACGCCCCATCTATTCCAATACTTTCATCAACCATTGTTTCGACCGATCACTTCGCTGCTCTCGTAATATACACCGAAACACATTACGATGTAGATATCGAAATAGTTTTTTTTTTTGCAATTAAATCCGCCTTGAATTGAATACTGTGGTTCGGGAAGGGATCTTAGATCCTTTCAATTGCGTTGAAATGAAAAGATGGAAGCCATCGATTGCGAGTCGTCGAAGTTTTTACATCGAACGGAGTTTGAGAGGAGTAGAATACCTTTAATAAAATTAAAGGTATTTAATTTCATTTAATTCAAAATCAAATACCTTTAATTTTGCGTGAATCGGTAAGTGGACAAAATGGAATGGGAGCGGAAACGTTGGGGAGGTGTAAGTAGGAAGTAGTTGAAAAATAAGTTGAAAAAGTCGAAAAGATTGATAAAGAAATAGAAAAAATACAAAAATAAGTAGAAAATATAAATAATTAGATGGAAACAAAAAAAATCAAACAAGAAGAAAATATTGATAAATAAATAGAGAAGATTATTAAATCAATAGAAAGAATAGAAAAATAAATAGAAAAGATTAATAAATCAATATAAAAATACGAAAATAAATCGTGGAAATAGATAAATGAATAGAAAAAATACAAAAATACATAGAGAGGCTAAATAAATTTAAAAAATTCCAAAATAAATCGAAGAGCTTGATAATTCAATATACAAAAATAAAAAAATGAATGGAAAAAAATGAACAAATAAATAACTACAATCAAAAGACTTCGAGACTAATTGATTGTTAAATCTGAAGATTTTCTTTTTCCATAAAATAACGATATTAATCTATGAAACTTTTTCTCGTCCTTGATTGGAGAGATAAAAGAACAGGAGCGAAACGGACATGCAGATTCACCGATCGTCGCTTCGGATCAAGCCAAGTTTTATTCGCTCGGTGTGTCCTGAGGGATCGTCGTTTCTCTCCCTCCCTGAATCTTTGTCAAACGGCAAGAACGAGCCAGCAACAAAAGTGAGAGAAAACAGGAGATGTATATACAGAGAACGAAGGAGGATAAAGTATAGGAGCAAAGTGAGCACCGAGGGGGCTGGTGTGCGGAGGGACGCGGGGGGATGCTGGAACGGGAGTTTTGCACATAAATCTGGTCTTCCTACGGGAACAGGTTCTCGGGGGACATGAACGCAGGACAGCAAGGAAAGGGACTTGAAGCACTCTTTTCTTTATTGGACCGCTGAGAATGTCGTTGTCAACTCTCGTCTTTGCTCGACGAAAACGAGAGTCACGAGTTATTCCGAACAAAAGAAGATTTTCGAAAAAGTATACGCCACCGGCTAAACTGTGCAGTTTTTTGAATATTTTCGTCGACACAAAACATTGCAGATTTCAGCAAAAAATGACGTAGAGGAATATTGAAGGTACCTTTCAAATTAAAAAAAAGCATTTTTTTTTAAATTTTAGATAAAAAATAGGAAAATAAATTAGAAAGAAGCATTTTTTTCTGATTTTTTTACTCATTAGGTGAGTGAACATAGTTTTTCTTTTTTTGCGATTTTTCCACTCTGACACACCCTCGTGTAATTTTTTCTAAAATGGCGATCGGAATTTCTTCTTGACGGGTTCGCAAGAGCCGAGAACCGTCTCCAATTCGTCGCTCTAAAATTTTTCTTTCTGTTTTCAAAAATCCTCTCGAGAATGTAAAAAAAAAAGATTAAAAATAAAATTCAAATTAAGAATTAAAAAAATGTGGAGACGAAAAAAAATTGATTAAAAATAAAAAATAAAGACGTAAAAAATTTGAACTTTTTAAAAAAGATTAGAGTTTGAAAGAAAACAAATTTAGGAAAATGTCATTATTGTGACTACTTCCGGTTGGGAAAACAGGATAAAAATCAATCGATAAAAATGATAAAATTAAATAATCGAACAACTGCATCGAGAATTCATATTTAATTTATCCACGTGCGGTGTACGTGCTAAAAATAGTATGCAATGTTTCGCCGGATATTGCGTTGGGTTTTCATCGATATATTCCATACGTATCCACACACAGACCCGTGTACGTTCGTACACATTCGATAACGAACAGCCATGTTGATACGCCAGAGATATTCTGGTACTGATGATAAAACACATTAAGGTAAAGCTCGCGAGGCTGATGCACTCTCCTCGAATATGCGTAAATCTTAACACACAAGGAACACGGCCACATTGTTATTCGACGCAATACACCGAGAGGGAGAGAGAGAGAGAGCGAGCGGGTGGAAAGGAAAATGAAGTCGTGGATATTTCGACCGATTTTATTGCCTCGGATTTTCCTTGAATCGTGTAAGAAGAGCAGCCGCAGTCCATACGTCAAAGATATACATCCACTATACGTAAAATATGTTCCGGAGTCTGTGAGCTTTCGTTTCGCGAATATATATATATGCATCCTTTTCGCTCTTTCACTTCTTCACACCCGGACAGCTTCACATGTGAAAGAAATTCTTTCATTCGAAAAATGTTATTAATCCAAATAAAGTTACTTGAACTTCAATTTGAAAAAAATTATATTGTTTTTTATTTTTTAAATTAAATTTTGCTTCCACAAAGCAAATTACTCGAATTTCCTTAAATAAAATATAATTTCGTTTTGTTAAGAAAATACTAAAATTCTTGCACTGGAAAAATATTATTAATCTCAAAAAACACTTGAATTTCAATTTAAAAATTATTTCTTATAGTAATTTTAATATTATTCTATGTGATTTCATTATTTATTTATTTTTCCAAATAAGGTTTGCTTTCACAAAGCAAATGACTAGAATTCTGAAATTTCTTTGAAAAAATATAGTTTTGTTTTGCTAACGAAATAAAGACATTCTTCAATTGGAAGAATGTTATTGATTCAAATAAAGTCACTAGAATATCAATTTAAAAGAAATTACATTATTTTTTATTTTCCCAAATAAATTTTGCTTCCACAAATCAACCTACTCCAATTTCTTGGAACAAAATATAACTTTTCCGTTTTCCAGGATCGACATTGATGCTTCGGAGAATAGAGGTTATTAATGAGGAAAAAAATGTATCAAATTTGATTACGTTAGCAAAAAAGTTAATTAATGTTTATTTAATTGCAAAATTAAAGTGTATTCAAATGAAGCTTTATTTATTGAAAGTTTATCAACTAAAAAAAAGTTTTTTCAACGGCAAATAAAATGTTCAAGTCTTGATAAAAACAATTCTTCATTTATGTCAATAATAATCCTTACCAACGTTTTTTTCAAAATCATTTCTAGAAATATACAAACCCACAGTTGAATGCTGATTAATTCTTGTACTTCGTACACAACAATTCCAATAAAAATTGTTGACAAAACTGACATAAGTGCGTCTACTCCCAAATACTTTAAATTCCATAACGTGAGTCGAATCTCCTGATTCTAAAGCAAGAAAAAAGCAATAAAAGAAAATCAAGATTGAAAAAAAAATAATAGCCCGAATGTTGAGCTATATATTTGGGCATGCCAAAATGGAGTTCGGACGCGCCAATGAGGCCGCTAAGCTTCGGTCGAAGAGTATTGTCCAAAAAAACATTGAATTGAATATCGGGTGGTGCTTAGTATTCGTGGTTTATATTTATTTGCGCGAGGCTGTTATGGAATGCGCCCTATATGAGTAACTGTCGTGTCTCGGTTGAAGGACACACGTCACGTTTTCGTGCCGCATTTGGCAAGCCCGCGAATAGCATTCCAATAAAAATACCAATTAAATTCGAAACAATTCGACGCGTTCGGTTAAAAAGTCGAGAGATTCATTGAATTCGATCGAACGTAATCGTTGGATCGTTGTGACTCTCTCTCTCTCTCTCTCTCTCTCTCTCTCTCTCTTTCTCTCTCCCTCTCTCGAAATACCGATCGAATCGGCTCGTACACATTCGCACAGACGAGCCGAAAGCGTGACGCAAGGTTTGGGGTTGTTGGTGTGGCGATCTGTATAGCGCAGGGATGGTGCCGTTTCACTCTCGCGAGAAATCGCATCTGGATGCTGGGAGGAAGGAAGGAAGTAGAGGAAGAGAGAGAGAACGAGAGGGGGAGAAATGAAAAGAGGCGTGCGCGTGTGCACAAACGTGGAATTTGTAAGAGCCCCGTTTTTATGGGGATAAAAAGGACGAGAAAAACGAGGGGAGGGAGAGAGAGAGAGAGAGAGAGAGAGAGAGAGAGACTACTCGGTGACCAAGGTCCACGTGATGGCCAAGAGATGGCGGTCCCATTGCCAAGAGTGTCTTCCCTGCCTCGAATCTCAAACCCTCGTATCCACAGGGTGAGTAAAAACTCTACCCCAAAAAATATATACGCGAAAATCGATATGAAAAAATCTACAGATTTTACACAAAGTGCAACTATATCATGGCATTGAAAATGTAATCAGACTTTTCGGGTAATAAAAAACAGGTACATGTAAATAATATGAATTGATTTTTATTACTTTTAAAAAAATATTCATACATTGAGGCATACAAGGTTGGTTTGGGTTTGTTTGGATTCGTTTTGAGTTTCTTGGGATTAGTTTGGCGTTTGTGTGGATTTGTTATCCGTTTGGGATACATTAAGGCGTTACCCCCACTTGTAGCGCAAAAAGGCCTTTTTCATGAATTTTTTTAAAGAAAACTACAAAACTTTTTTAATCGATCAATATACCATCTTAAAGAACACATCTTGAAGAACTTTAAGTAATTTTTTTATTGAAAAATATTACATTGTTTAGTGGCAAATGGCTGTCAATGAAATAATGTTTTTATATACACGGTTTGCGGTGACCAACATTGCGGCGAAGTGGATCATCTGAAAAAAAAATGCGGATGGATTGAGTCAAATATAAGTATAAACTAGTCTTTAATCGAAGGATTTTAAAAAATATTCATTTTTCACAAAATGGCGGGCAGTCAAAGTTAATGGTTCGATTTTAACGAAAAAAATCGAACGATTAAAGACTACATTTTTATGTATTAAATAAGCCTGCAAAATTTCAAGAAGATCGGTTTATTAGTGTTCGAGTAATCTTGGTCACCGACTTCAGAAATGCCATTTTGAGAAAAACGCGTTTAAAGTTTCAATTTCAGTTTACACGAAGAAAATATTTTTTTTTGTAAACTTACATAGAGTCATCTATTCCGGGCCCATACAGAAGTATGGGCCCGGATACTTATACTTCAAAAAAATGCAATAAAAAAAATCGATTTTTTCAAAATCGCAAGGGGGGGTAACCTCTTAAAGCATATAGGTTGGTTTGGATTACTTTGTTCGGGTTGATATTGATTTTTGAAAAAATGGCTGCAGGCCAAAGAGAAAGCATCGATTTTTGGTGCAATAAACGCTCTATACTTGTTGATAAAAAAAACTATGCATTGAAAAAAAATTGCTTCGTGTGAGCACTGCTCTTTGATATGTGAAAGTAGCTTGTAAAATTTGAAGTTGATCGGTGAAGTGATTTTTGAGATATCGTGGCCACCGAACTTCAGAAAGTCATTTTGAGAAAAACGCAGTTAAAATTGGCCGGTTTGCGGAACCTGCCGATAAACACCCACAACTCCCTCAATTTTGAACGGATCGACCTGAAATTTTCAGAGAACATGTTTGAAATATTATATTTCGAAAATCCGTCGAAAACCCAAAATCGATATTTTCGAAAAACTTCAACTAGCTCTCAATTGAATTCAGTATCAAGCCTTACGATTTATATGTATAAGTAATAAGGATCGATATTAAATTAGACATAAACTTTTGAAAACCAACTTTGCATTAATGAAATTTAGTATTTGCCTTATGATTTGTGCACATGAATCCAAAGCCTCATACTCAATACGATTAATGAAAACATTACAATTAAGGAGGTTGGAGCGATTCAGGTGAGTCAATTTTTTTATTATTCAGAGAAAAAATGAAGAGTTTATTCAATTTTTTTTCAATGAACCTCAGAAAAATGCATACGAGGTACAGATTTATTCTGTATATGCTAATGTTTTAAAATATATAATTAAAGAGCAAACTCATGCATTTTAATATTCTTATTGCGTAAAGTAGAAAAACTTTTGTGTTACTACCAACTTGAAAAAGTATAACATTATCGATGATTATCATGAAAAACTACGACAACGAATGTTTTATACAATTCACAATGAAATTTTGAGTAATTTATAATTATGCCTATTCATATTTACGTCACGAGATTATTGGCCCATGGTTGACGATGGGCAAGATGAGGATTTTTTTTCTCTAAATGTTTACGAAGGTTCAGTTTGCGTTAATCCGTTGTTAGAAATAGTTTGTCTTGGTGCTAGATAACAAAAAAATGCCATAACCTTTCGGGTGAAAGTCTTGCCCATCCAACCGCACGTTAAATTACACACATTAAACTATTTTTCATCTCTGGTGTTTGGTGGTGAAAAAAGTTCAAAAAATTCGCAACGACTCAGTATAGTCTAAACAACAACATGTATTTTTTTTAAATTTAACCTTGGATTGTGGCTCCTTAAAAGTTTCTCCGAACAACAATCGCAGTGCTATATCCTTCATCTTTGGACCTTTTGCGACGTCTGTGGCTGCCCAACTCGAGCTCCATCCCAATATCGATTGCTCCCCACGAACGCGCCCTCACATTTTCGCGTGTGACTTTTGTCCTATGCGTTTGCGTGGCCCATCCATATAGAAAGTATCGCGAAACTGGGGAAAAAGGGCAATATTTTTCGGCCGTTTAATGCGGATCATTTGGTAGCGAGAGTCTTCGTTTTTCGAGCATTTCGGTGAATTTACGCGATGTCCAATTGGTCGGGAAAATTTTCTGGTTACGAGAGATCCCGGGGACCCGGATATAACTTCGGTGCGGTCGCTTCATCCTGAGAAAGATGGCAGACCTGAGAGATGGTCTCTCTCTCTCTCTCTCTCTCTCTCTCTCTCTCTCTCTTAAGAAAGAAACAAATTGGCCTAGTCGGGTCCGCGCCGCTTCTTCGGCTTCCATCAGAGTGTGGATTAGAACTGAGGGAAATTCCATCATCGTTGATATATAAGCGTACACGTGGGACTACATAGTTCGAGGTATAATCACGACGAAGCTTAATGTAAGAAAAGTCCAAAGAGAGACAGAGCCAGAGACAGAGAGAGAGAAAGAGAGAGAGAGAGAGAGAGAGAGAGAGAGAGAGAATCGCTATTAAATCGAGGATAGCGAGACAGGGAGGTCATCATAGACCGTGGTCCACAAGGAAGAGGAGCACGACCAGGAACAAGAAAGCGAAATGAAAGAAAAAAAAAAGAAAAACGCAGACGAGGAGGAATAAGACGACGAGGAAAATCCACGGGAGAGCGAAATCTTCTGGTGTGCGATGCCCTCCTTATAAATGAGTATGAGAAAGCCAGATAGAGTTCAGACGACGCGTACTAATAATTATAGCTTTGTGCTTCTCTCGTGCACGAGCAAGCTCGACGATCCAGCGATGCAAATTAACTGGTGGAGCGAAAGAGACTCGCGCGCTAACGTTATTAGTATTCGTGGCTATGCGTTTAAACTGCGTGACGATGGTGCCAGAGAGTCACTGATACGCGGACGACTCTGTGATTGTACTTTCGATGTGCACACGCGTGTACATTCGTGCATACGTGAATGTACATATATGAAGACAGGATATTTTGAGTCCGTTTTATGTAGG